>OZ029913.1:59054196-59461696 GCA_964023275.1 Norana najaformis
ATCCATTTTCAGCTTAAATATTTTAAGTGTACAGTTTACTGAAGTTGGTGTATTCGACCATTTGCTGCTCTTGAGCTGGTTTAAAAGCCTTCTGAAGCCATATGGCTGCGCTTTTGGCTTCTTCGCAAAACGTTGAATTTTGTAGCATGTAGCATGCCTGTAGCATGTGTGATAGCATGCACTATTTTGGGCATCATTGCACCCTTGACAGGTCATAGGTGGACGGCATGTGTGAAGGACATTAATAACAAATGCGCTGTTTTGTTTCAGATGACGTCAGAAAATGAAACCGGATATTGAACAATGCTGCAGAGACTTGATTATTTGCTATTAAAATTGTTTTGTTAAGAAGACACCTGCAGTTGTAATGGAAAGACTGAATGTACATAGCATGAAATGTGTTCTGTAATTGTTTCATCTTTCTTGCCTTTAGTTGTGTGCAGAGAAAACATTTGCTCTATGAAGAATCTTGCAGGAGCAAGATTTGACCAAAGAAGTTTTGTAATGTAAAGCAGCTGTTCATTTATTGTGCTCCTCTGTTTTGTTAGCATTAAAACAATAAACGCATTACAAAAGATGTATTGGGTAAAGAACCAATGTGGTAAAGGCTGGCTTACCTGTAGGACAACCTTCTGGTGCAGGTTGCATGGCCTGAGATTGAGTGTCAATTTTGCAGCACACCAGATTTCAAACCCATGATAAATGATACGTGATGCGTATAAAGGTAGAAATCTCCACACAATGCACAATATGAACAACATATATACATATCATGCATACATACATATTTACATACATGCATATGTACATGCATACAGAGACAGAGGGAGGTGCACCACGGCATTTTTTTAACAAATGTCCTCAAATTTTATAAAGAATTGTTGAATTTTGAGAATTTCTATGCTCACCTGTTATGTGCTTATTGAGCCTTATGCAACGCTGACCAGCAGCTTCCTTTTAATATGAAGTAATTGTCATTGCATTTTTTCAGTTTCTGTGAGTGATAAATTATATTGTATCTGCCGGTAAGTTGCATTTTGTTTTGTTCTTTGGTTATTTTACTGTTGTTGCCATTGTGTTTTTATTGTTGGTATTAGCTTGTTTTTGTTCATTGTTCCTTTTTCTTGTTTTGTCTTCATTGTGACTGCTGGTACTGTTGTGCCTAATACTGCTGTTGCTACCCAATTATAACTAGCTCAGCTGCACTTACTAGTAGCTCTTGTTGTTTAAATGATATTTTTAGAGTTAGCATTGCTGTTGTTGTTGATGTTGTTGCTGCTGTTAATTGTCATGGTTGATTTTGTCGTTGCAACTTAGATGCTGTTATTGCCGCTTATACTGAAGTTGTTGCCATTTTAATTGAAATGTAATTTTCTTATTAAAATTTCTTATGTATTCAGAGCTGATTTTTCTTCCTGTAACTATTCCATCATTTGTTGCTATTTTTATCTTGTAAAGAGTCAGTTACCCGCTTCTGCTGCTCATCCTATTCCTCCTCCTGCTTGTCTGATTGCTGTAGCTCTGTCGATGTTATTTTCAGTTAAGCCAGGGCCTGTGAGGGACTTGAAACTGAGTGAGATCACAAGCCTGTCAGCGTACGTCAGCTGGACCTGGAAACTTAAATGGGATAAAGATTCTTTGAGACCTCTTCTCTACCGAGTTAATTATACGTCGAAGTGGCATAATAGAGTAAGAGCCAGTCCTCTCATCTGTTAAGGAGTCATATCGGTTTTGGTGTTCCGTTTGGATTATTTTGTAATAGTAATAATATTAAAATACTAATAATGATAATAATTGTAATAATAATGAGTGCTCAAACATTTCTATTGAACAACATGACATAATAGTTACATCTGTTATTTGCTCGGAGTTCAGACTTATCTAGTAGTTTAATGTGGTGCAGCTCAAGCTGTTCTTTTCTATGTAGCACATAGAGCTGAGTCAGATCGTTGTTTTAAAAACGTTCTTATTTCCCCGGAGTTCTTATGCTGGAAGCGCCTCTGAGTAGTTTGTTCTGTAAAAAGCGCTATATAAATTATCAAATACAAAATACAGATACAAAGCACTTGTGCTAGGTTAAAAAAGGTGCTTATATAAGAAATCTATCTAGATACAATCAAACGTACATGTGCTTAAAATTTGTGAGAGGCCAAATGACAGTTTGGTCTTAAAAGGGTATTCAGTCATTTAAGTGACTTGATTTGGTGCCCTGGTGGGGTTGAAACAGGTGAATGTTCTGGTCTGATTTGGCAGATCCCAAGTTTTTTGGAGAGTAACGGATTTCAATCTTGGTCAAAGCAGTGAAAGGTAGAAATCTCCACACAGCATATAGCAAATATTCACACATGCCGTCCACCTATGACCTGTCAAGCATGCAAAGATGCCCAAAATAGTGCATGCTATCACACACACTACAGGCAGATGCAGTCTCCTAATTGCAACAACTAAGTAGTCTTTTGTGATTGGAAATGTTTATTAGTTATTATTAATGTTTTTCTTACATACATCCTTATTGTAGAATTTATCACATCAGTGGCAGCCTTTCAGAATCAAGATTCTTATCAGTTTTAAGAATCATGTGTCACTCTATGTTTAGATGTGGCACGCTGTTGGGATTTATTAGCTATTTTAATGTTTCACGTGGATTTATTAGCTATTTTAATGTTCCACTTGCTCCATTAAATACTGAAGACATGCATTTACCATCACACACACACGCACACACACAAATACCCTGGTGCAGGCACAGATGCTCACAGAAAGGCATACATGCACAGACAAACACACACAGACGCAATCTCACTCCAGCGTGTTCAGCGGGAATTGCTCTATGGCCTCCTCTTATCATTTGCTGATGTGTCATTTTCTGTGACGTATTTATGCTTACTGTAATTGAAATTCAGTTCAGGAAATTGCAATCCAGTGTGTCAAAAATAAATATAATAAATCTGCATATGAATTTTTGATACCCTGAGCATTAGACACCGGCACATTAGAAGTTACTTATTATTATTTTTAGTATTATTATTATTATTATTATTATTATTATTATTATTATTATTTTCAGTCTGTGGACTACTGTATTTCTGCATTGGATAAACAGTACTAACAGCAATAACAATAAATTTATATATAAATATAAGCATAAAGGGACGAATTGAAAGATAGAAAGGGAGACAAGGCTTTGTTGGGAGACGCAATTATGTTGATGGACTATTTTTACTGTCGATGGACTGGATGATAAATGAAGCAAGCAGTTGGAGCTACAAAGTACATAGAAGAATGGCAATGTTGGATTCCTGGCTATCTAGGGGGCAGAACACTAAGAAGAGGAAGAAATTATAACTGGGCTGAAAGTTCTTCTCTGCTTGGGAATACCTTCACCTCAGATAAAACAGGGTTTTTTTGTAATAATAGTTAAATTTTGATTGTCGGAATGGTTTGGAACACAGTTGCAATTTAGAATGTTTGTTTTTAGACGAAGGAAACAACAGCAAACGGTACTGCCTTAACGAATTTAGTACCAAATACCAACTACAGCATCTCTGTCGAATGTTTACCTTACTGGAATAAAATTCGTGCTGGATTTTGGAGCAACCAGGCTGTCACTCAGCTGTTTACAGCTGAAGATGGTAAGCGAGGTTTAGTTTTTGAAGTTTTAAGAACAAGCTGTCTGGACATTGGTTACTTTGCGAAACGTCCCTTTTATGCCTCGTCATTCTTGTTGTTTCTGCCTTTGACTTTTTTAATGAGTTGTTAGCATGCACAGAAGACAATGAAATTTCTTTTTGTGATTTTAGTGCCGGGTAAGGCACCAGCGATAACAGGTGGAAGCTATAGCTCTTTGAGCAGCAGTGCAGGAAGAAATGTTGAGGTCTTTTGGCAGGTTTGTTCGACTTTTTGTGTACTTTGATATGTATTGTATTCTACTGTTTTATATTTGTAAATTTATATAGGCCTCTTACAGATCAAACTACTCGTGGGCGCCCCCAGCACTTTGATGTGTATTGTATTGTATTTGTCAGTTTATGTAGAACTGTCGCAGAAACATCATGCGGTAAGTAATAAAACGGAAACTAGATCTCTTTCGACACGTCTCCAGAATGGATAAGACCAGGATGGTCAAACAAGTGGCGTTTGGAATGATGGATGATGGAGGGATCAGAGGTAGATTGAACAGAGACTGACTGGATGATGTCAGAGGCTGGTGCGGGATGGATGTGCACAGGTTGAGTCTGTTTTGGCGCGGGACAGGGGGACAGTGGAGATCTACAGTGAAGAATGCGGTCGACACCAACAGGCAATGAACCCATGATCTCAAAGAAGAAGGAAGACTGAACAAACTACTCACGAGTGCTCCCGGCATGAGAGCCTTGTAATTTGTAATTGTTATTTGAGATTTATAAATCGCCTCTTAGAGGATAAACTCAACAGAGGTGCTTCCGACCCGAACAAGTAAAATCACTGTTAAACAGTATAGTCTTCAGGCGCCTGCAGAACACTGAGGGATAGTGAAAGGAGCTCAAGTTGATGGAAAGTGAATAAAACATGTATGCACTTAATGAATGGAATGTTACCTTATGATGAAGCACCATTTGGTGTTTGATGGCTAATGAAATACTGTTTCACTTTGGGTTTTCTTGAAGACATTTTATGTATTGGATGTTTTGCTATAGCTGTGACCATGTTGTGCATTTGACTAGACTACTGTAAGGCTCTGGTTGTTTGATTACCTTACATTGCATTGCATTACATTAAAATTCATTACACTAAAGTTAAAACAGTAAATTAACCGGATTCTTGAGGTAGAAACTCCTCAGAAACCCTGTCACATGGTTTGAAGGATCCTTCCGCTGTCGATTCTGCTGCTATGATTCCTCACTCAGCGAATGGACGTATGGCGTCTTAACAAATGCTTCACTTACTTAATGAAGGCAGTTCGAGAACAGGAAGCACTTTATTGTGTTGTCTTGAGCTCTTTTGTTGTATTTTATTTTTGAATTGCATTGTTTTAAATGGTATATACAATGTAACTTTATCTATCAATTGCAGCCTGTTCCTGAGCGGTGGATGCATGGCACCTTAATACAGTACCGCATTCGGTGTTTCAACTACTGGAACAGAAGTCACATTGTGGCAAAAGAGGTATCTGAACCATATTCCATACTGCAGGTTCCAGCTGATCTAGACCTTGGTGTAACTGTTGAAGCAAGCACAGCAAAGGGCTACAATGATTTGCTGAGGCTGAAAACTCTTGTGATACCTCGTGCAGACCTCGGTTAGAGAAACTGTCATTTTATCTCTTGTTTCTAAGGTAAAGTCGTAATGTAATACAATACATAGTGCCCTTGAAGAACCTCCAAAAAGCACTGCTTCCACAGTTATCTCACTGCTATAATCCGGTACAATTTATTGTAAACAGAGAATGTATGAGGAACTGAATCACTTTAAACAGAAGATATATCTAACAAAATATTGTTCCAAAAGAAAAGTCCAGTGGACGAGAAATCCCGATGAGCTCGCATTGATGTGCAGAAGTGAGGAACCTGTAAATCTCCATGGGCAGCAGAGCGTAGTGATCATCGGAGAGAAGGTAATGTAACAGATACTGGGGTTATATTTTCCAGCTGAATTAGGCGTCAAATCCTTGTCCTCGACTGCGTTATGTGAGAAGTCAATTTATAATGATAGAGATTCCGTCATGTGTGTTTAAGTGCTG
Organism: Norana najaformis; assembly: GCA_964023275.1. Taxonomy (NCBI): domain Eukaryota; kingdom Metazoa; phylum Annelida; class Clitellata; order Crassiclitellata; family Hormogastridae; genus Norana; species Norana najaformis. Next base: position 59,059,916 of record OZ029913.1, read on the forward strand.
GTCTGTGTGTATAGGATCAACTTCTGTGTATGCATGTATGTATGTAAATATGTATGTATGCATGACATGTATATATGTTGTTCATATTGTGCATTGTGTTTATTTGGTATTAGAAATAATGCAAACTGTAACATCAGATAAATACCTAAGCCACTCAAAAGAACTTTAAACCATAAAACTTTAGAACCAAATGGATTTGAGCCTGGAAGACAAATTCATTATAAGGTTCCATGGTAAGTGATTTGGAATCAAGTGAAATGTTTTGTATTTTTATCTGACTTTTATGTTTTTATTTTATGATAACTTCTGAGCTTTGCGGATGCCATCACGTTTTAGTTTCAGAAGAATCTTTTGAAGCACCTTCAGGTGTTCTGCGTACAGATCTGGTTGGTTGCCAGATTACTTCTTTTCCGGTTTGGTCAAGTTTGCTTTCTGTGTTGTCTTAGCTCCAGCAGAGCCAGTGATATTCCATGCTGTCAGAAACCAGTCTGAGATCACGGCCATTTGGTCTTCGGTTTCTGGCGCGTCAGGTTACACCGTCTACTGGTGCAAGAAAGCAGGCCATGGAGGCTGTGAGGTTAGTAACCGTTATGGTAGTTCTTGCGATGGTGGATTGATTGGTTATTGTGTTTCACGAGGAGCTCCGTGGAGAGGTTTTGAAAAAGCCCCGCATAAATATGCATTTTACTAGAGCACTGTAAGGCTCTAACAGATGCACTCCAAGTGTGTTTGATTAACTTACATTGCATTGCCTTATATTAAAATGCATTACACTAAAGATGAATTTCATATTTTACACTACAAGTTGGAAAATTCTGCAGTGATATTACTTTTATGTTTTTCTTCAACAGACTTGGTTTACTTGGAAATCGGTCTCAGCAAATGTAACTAATCTGACGATATCAGTTGGTAGTGACAAGCATGATGAATTTCTTGTTGCTGTGTCCATGGAGATGTACCTCTCTGCTCTGAAGCGCACTGTCAGCAGCGGGATGAAGTGGGCTGGATACGACCCACACGTAACTAAATGTATGCACAAGTCTTCTACTCTGACAAGCCTTGAACTCTTTCACACAACTTTGATATGCATTGCATTGTTTGTCAATTTATATAGAACTCTTACAGAAACATTGTGCAGAAAAGTAACAGAAAGGAAACTAAATCTTTTTGGACACATCTCCAGAATTTCATATAAGATAAATGTAAAATGTACATGTACTTGTTTTTCTATAGCGACTTTGAGCAGCAGTGCAGGAAGAAATGTTGAGTTCTTTTGGCAGGTTTGTTAAACTTTTTTATGCACTTTGATATGTACTGTCATGTATTGTATTTGTAAATTCATATAGGGCTCTTACAGAACAAACTACTCGTGGGCGCTTGAGCACCCGGCACTCTGATATGCTGATCACGGGTAAAGACCAATTTTGCACTAACAAAGGCAACAGACGAAGTTTACATCGGATTAGATACCTCCTATTTTATTGGTTTAATTTATTTAACCTGCATTTGGTAGGCTAATTTTATAACTTATGATTTTAAAATATTTTTAAAAATTTTAATTCAAAGTACATAGTTATGTTTGAGAAATAAATAAAACGAAAGCCTTGTCACCGGATGTTGTTTATTTTACTCCATAGAAATAATTATATGTACTAGAGCGACCAGACTGCAATTAAGTACGATAATTATTACATGCGCACGCGAAACGTTAACTGTGCATTATACATAGTTTCTAAGATTTTTACATTACAATAAATTTTGCAACTTTTGGTGCGCACTATATCCGAGATAATACGGTATAATATATCCAACATAAACTCGACTCCGTAAATAAGTTTTACGGAATGACCATGGAATAGAGGGTAGTTAGGTTAGTATACCCGATAAATGACCTCTGCAAATTGCATACATCATGCATGTATATATGAACTTCGCTCGTGCTAGGCCCTGAAGCCTGGTAGGTTACTGGTATTCAATAAATGTTTTGCTCTTGAAGTTGATTCAAATTGTATATATAAGCCATTCGTCTCTTGATGTTTTGAGTCAAATCATTTGTTTGTAAATTTTAACGACTATTTGCTTTAGATCCTACATTAGGCTGACGCAACATACGTTACATACAGTGATGTGGACAGAGTAAAATGGTAGTACTGGCATATCGAGTGACTATGGGCGCGTCCCGGATTGGCGGAATCAAAGTTGCAGCCCTAGGGATGAACAGCCGTTCATTGATAAGAATTTTAGTTCAAAATTGCAGTTAGAATGATTCAAAGTGTTAAATTGATCTAAAAAGGTCTAAAATTATTTTCAAAGCGATATTTGATTTTTTCCTCTTGAAATATGTACACCAATGTTCGATTGTTAGATGCTGTTTTTCTAATAAAGAATATACTTACTTATAATGATGATTATAAACAGAAATAACAATAAAATTTTTAAAAACTCAGAAAACGTAGCAAATTGTAGAATATTTGCATCAGTGAGAAGGGTTTAGTGAAACGTGAGATTTCCTACCATGAAGAACTGGATTTTTTATGTTGAGGTTTTTCCACTCAGAAAGAAACTGTTTATATTGGATAGCCTTTGTTTTTCTAGTTAACCATTTATATTGTTAAGTAGTTTCTTATTAATATTACTTTTATTATTATTATTATTATTACTTTTTAAAAATTTATTTCAGTATTATTATTATATTACTTTTTAAAAATTTATTTCAGTATTGTTATTATTATTATTATTCAGACATTCATATCATTGTAATTTAATGAATTCACCTCAAGAAGTGCAGGTATCTGGCAAATGATAGTGTTCAATTGTTTCCAAAATGAAACAAGAGAAAGAGAAGGGTTGCTCAAAGTTGGTGGTAGTGAATTCCATAAATGAAGACAAGTTTTAATGATGGAAATTAAGAATACATTAAAAACATTTAAATCCAGCATCCAGATGGTACCATGTAGACATTGAAGCTGAAGATCAGTAGTTTATGCTACAGACTTCAATTACTCTGAAGATTCGTTACATGTTTTGTAGCTCTCTTTTTCATTACTCATGAGAATCATCACTTAATATATAGTGCAGGATCCTTTTTTGTTACTCAGATAATGAACCGTCATTTATTTCTGTTTTAGAGTCTTTTGGTGTTGGTTTTAACTTTCCATCATCGTTACAGCTTTGAACCAACTGGTAACATGCTACATCGTGTGGCCGCTTTTGTCGAGACCTGTGCTTTTGCTACGGCTGTTGTCAGTTGCATTTAGTCTTGGCAGCTCGGACAATCTAGACGCCATGGATGACATTAGTGCAGGTAATGTTATCTATGCCACATGTCATACAACTTGCTGTTCTTTGCTGAATAACGTCACTTGATATGGAAACATAAATTATTTTACCAAATTATTTGCAGTGTAGATGATGTTAATCCATTTTCAGCTTAAACATTTTAGATGTACAGTTTACTGAAGTTGGTGTATTCGACCATTTCCTGCTCTTGGGTGCTTTAAAAGCCTTCTGAAGCCATATGCTGGGCTTATGGCTTCATTTACCTGTAGTGTGTGTGATAGCATGTGCTGTTTTGGGCATCTTTGCATGTTTGACAGGTCATAGGTGGATGGCATGTGTGAAGAACATTAATAACAAATGCATTGTTTTGTTTCAGATGATGTCAGAAAATAAAACAGGATATTGAGCATTGCTAGCAAAGACTTGATTATTTGCTATAAAAATTGTTTTGTGAAGAAGACACCTGCGGTTGTAATGGAAAGACTGAATACACATAGCACGATGAACTTGACGGTGACGCAGTGCTATGGGGGAAAACACTTACTTTGAGAAAAATCTTGCAGGAGCAATATAAAGCAGCTGTTCATTTATTGTGCTCATCTGTTTTGTTAGCATTAAAGCTAATATCCAGATCTATCATTATAATGCATTGCAGATCCTTCAGTGCAACGTACGCCATGTTCAGCTCTCCACTGTAAAATTATCTCGAGTCCTTTCTTGAATCTCTTACCCATTATCGACACTACATACCTACTTGCTTATTTTTACAAACGCAAATTTTGACACAGCACCCCACTCAGTTCTACCATTATAATGCATTGCACTTCCTTGAAGGCAATTTGTAAAATTGCTTTCTTTGGGTAATAAAATTATCTTGACTGAAATCAGAAAACCTGCAATCCTGGGATTACGGATGAAGTGCACTCCCAAATCCAGCATCATGCCGCATGATATTTATGTTTGTCAACTATTATATCAGCTGTATAGTCCAAGAATATAGGCATAAATGTGACTATGCATAAGAAAACCCTCAAAAGTCGGAAAATATAAAAACTGAGTTTCGTTTAATTAGCACTGGATTGGGCTGGATGTTTTGAATAATTTGGTAAAAACCACACATTTTTACCACAAAAAGTAAAAAAGTTACAATGTTTCAAAGAATTAGGCGTCTTCGTGGCTACTTTTAAGAAATTGTGAGTTACTATGACTATAACTCGACCTAAGTCATTGTGCCTAAGGGTCCTGAATGTTTATGAGAAGAATAAGCCTAAATGGTGCGTATTCATACGCACCTGTTGTCATCAATGAAATTTCCATCAAAACTAGTTAAGAAAATAATAATATATACATGACTTGTTCATTTGCATCCAGGTACATGACTTCAAATTAGGGGCACCAAGGGCCATGTTGAACTAAGTTTCCTTGCAGGGCATCACAACTATTAGTCACAATAACATTGAAAATAAAATTATCTATAGAGCAAAACTATAAATAAAGGCTTACAGTTTGATAGCTAACACAACAAGGAATATAAATATAAATATGTAAAGAACTCATTTTGACCCATTTACGCCTTCTTGCCTTCTGAGCATGTTTCTTGCCAATTTACAGTACTTCGTCGACTTTGGGGAGGTTTTCTCGTGAACGCTATTTAAGGGATGCTGGTGTATCAAAAATTACCCATGCAATGCCCATAAGTGCTACACGTAGGCTATGTATAAGTCTAAACAAAAATCCTCAGAACTTGATGACCATGCGTGATGTTGTGCAGGGTGTGGAAAACAATTCATCGAGTCAACAGATGACTGACTGGCTTGAATTCCAATGTTGTGGACTGTGGTTTGAAGTGAATTGTAATTGTAATCAATTTATACAGCATCGTTATTAGTAAGCTACTTCAAGGATGCTTTACAATGTCAAATTTTGGCGCGTACAAGAGTCCAATAATAAAAATAAATGGATGATGTACAAAATCAAATGCTGATACTACAGTTAGACAGTAAACAGAACATTTTAACGTACATAATAGATGGGATCTCAACAGTTTCTTAAAAACAAAAACATTCTCTGCTTCTTGGATGGATATGGGAAGACTATTCCAGGCACGCGGGCCTGTGACTATAAAGGCACGATCACCCATTTTAGTCTTAGGTGCCGGTATGTATACATTAGAAGACCTTGATGATCGTCGCCGGAGTCGACTTGCACGGGATGCTTTGATCAAAACCTGTTTATAAAGACAAACCTGATTGTGAACCTGATTGTGACCATCAGCTGTTTTGTAGTTTCCTGAGAGACCATTGGAGGTAGGGTTTGTTTAAAATACAGCTTTAGAATTAATATCGTATGCAAGTGTCAATGTCAAAACTATTGTTTTTAATACAGTATTGTTTGTATAACTTATTCTTGCCATCGTGCCCATATGGGGTCCTATATGGAATGATATAGGACCAATATGGGTCCCATCAAATGTTGGTAGATATACTGGCAGGTTAGTATTGGATAATCCTGTTCCCAAGATTGCACCGTGTCTGACTTTAAATAAATTCGAACATTTAACTGTTACAGTGCAGTATTAATCCTCCGTGGTGGTGCACAAGCCTTGATCTTGGGAGGGCAACATGGAGTGAATATGTTGGTTTCATACCAGTAGTAATAATTGTAATTGTAATCTGACATTTATAAAGCGCCAATTCAAGAATAGACTCATCAGAAGCGCTCCCGACCCGAACCAGTGAGACCACTGTCAAATAATACAGACTTCAGGCGCTTGCGAAACTGCGGAAGAGACAAACTGAGGAATACTAGTCGGAGCTCTCGGGAAAGGCGATTCCAGCTATTGGGTCCAACATATGCAAAGCTTCTAGACTGCGCTGTAGCAGTGCGCATACGAGGGACAGCGCATACGAGGGACAGTCAGGAGTCCAAGGGAGGCCGACCGGAGAGTGCTACGGCCTGGAACCAAGGAGAACGAAATGCAGAAGTCCCTAAGATATGATGGAGCAGAGCCAACGAGCCAATTACGCATAAGCGTTAGGATCTTGAACTGGATACGCTGCTGAATGGGAAGCCAGTGCAGAGTGTCCCGTATAAAGGAAGTTATATGGCCATACCTGGGGACGCCTCCAATAAGACGGGCAGAAGCATTGAGAACAGATTGAAGCTTGGAAATATTGGCAAGTGAGAGTCCAGCAAAGATAGCGTTACCAAAGTCCACCCTGGTGCAGATAAGGGCATGAATTAGAGTAGTAACGGCATGAAAGGAGAGGGAGCGGCGTATGGTACGAAGCTGACGAAGGTGGTAAAAGCATGAGCGGGAGACACTTAACATGATCGGTCAAGGAGAGTTCCCGGTCCAGAACAACCCCAAGATCACGAACTTTGGAACAGAATAGAATGTCCGGAAACCTCTGGCGTAAGGATGATGAATCAATCTTTGCCAGCTGAGCACGACCACCAAGCCAGATGAACTGGGTCTTAGCAGAGTTCAGTCGGAGGCGATTAGAGGACATCCAGAGACCAAGGGCAGATGTTGCGTCAAGAATACTCTCAACCAGAGAGGAAGCCGCTTCCGCTGGGCCATGAACGAAGGCCTGAGTGTCGTCTGCATACTGATGGACAGCAACACTCATGGGAAGGAGAATCCGTGCCAGGTCGGCAGTGTACAGAATGTAGAGGAGAGGGGAATGTGGCAAGCTAGACTAGAAAGAGGGTTATTCTCCCCGAATTACGCATTACACCTATGTCGGCTTGTCAATGCCGACACTGATTAAGTCGCTTTCTCTGCCCGATGGTTGCAGTCTAACCTCCGAACCATATCGTTAGGCCCGCCTTAAGCCAGGCAAACTGCCTTAACTGTAAATGCATACAACCATGTGACCCCGCCTCTGCTCAGTTTTCAATGAATTTATTGGGTGAGGTCCTTCACCACCGCTACCTGTTTGAATGAACGCCACGCCATTTAAGGTGCCCGTGAACGGACCGCGCTAGTCCGAGATTAGGCTAAAATCTCGGAAATATAGTCGCTTTCGGAATGCGAACCGGCGTCCTCACGTACAAAGGCGTCTTGACGTACGGTTTAACCAATGGGCTAACCAGAACTGGCAACGACTTACTTGCGTGCAACTAGAAATACTGGAATATACTAAATTAAACAACCAAATTTTGTTTAAATAGACACGTCATCTCTTGAAACTAGATAAAAATGAATGACGACAAAATCACAGACCATTAGGGCCTATGTCGCCGTACTACATCGTTAAACTCATGCATTCTACAAAAAGCTCGGCCATAGGAACCGGCTTATGCACACGCGCTCAGTCAAAACAAAATCGATGGGCAGGTAAGGTCAGATTCCGTTCCGGGTCAAGATCCAATAGTCAGACGGCTACGGTGGATGGTGTTTAGAATTGGGATGGCGAGAGGTAGCCTAAGGGAAAGAGGAGAGTTTCAGTATAGGATCTGTGGTGTTTTCAGTTTGAAGTGAAACACCTGCGCAGAGACTGCAAGAGTTGAATAATTTTGTAGTATGTCAAAGCACACTAAACAGTCTTTACTCTGCATTACATTTTTATGCGAATTTTAATTTTATTTTACTTATATGATAATGTATGGTGATTGCTAAAGTATAGCGCATAACAAAAATAAGGAAACATTTCCCGCGCCTTTCTTTGTTGCGCTTTATGGTGGTTTATTGGTTTTACCAATGAAGGTTATACATACTTATTACACTAGAGGGAATATGACGTCACTTGCTTGAAGCCGCCGTATAAAACGGCCTTGACCGACTGTTTAGACGACCGAATGGCTGCGTGAAATGTCTAAACGATCGACTTTAAATTATGTGGCATATGGATGTAACAATTTATTCAGGCCCGAAACCAAGGCCGGAATATCATTTCATCGGTAAGTTGTTTATTTTTGTGTATTTTTGTACTTTTATTTAATGCGTAAGCTTCGAAATGAAATGCAAACAGTCTCGTTTAAGCTTGAGTGTCGGTCGTATGTTGGCAAAATGAAATGCAGTCTCATTTAAGCTGTCTGTCATGTTTTCTGTTAAAACAATCGAACAATAATTATAGATAGTGTTTTTGCTCCAAATAACGATAATATAGTGTTCCTATCCTGACTCCCCTTGTTCCTCTTTCCGCTGCAATCTCAAACATCACCCACCATAGCTGCCACGCTCTCTCTGCCTGACTTTTGGATCTTGACCTCGAACCGAACCCTCTGTACCTATCGATTTTGTTTTGACTGAGCGCCTGTGAATGAGCTGGTTCCCGTGACGTGGCTGTCTTTGGAAGCTGTAGAAATCTTGAGTTTACGATTATTTTTTGGAACAAACATGGGCCTAACTATTACTGGCAAACAGATCATGGTGCAAGTGAATAATGTTTTCACATTCTATTACAGGTTTCGAAAGGATCCTAAACTAAGGAAGAAATGGACAGTCCGTGTGCACCACAACGACTGGGAACCAAAGAGCAGGGAGGTCTCCTGGTACCTTCGAATGAATGTTGTAAAGCACTGCAAAGCTAGCTAGTGACTTAAGAAGCAAGATTGAGTCCAAAAACAAACTAGTAATTGCTGCAAGTCTGAAAACTGTTTTAAGGACATATGTACTACGATCCTTCATTGGGAGCAATATCTTTTCTGCACTAATGGACCATTCATCTGGCACTGAGCCAATTAGGGATCCCCAGGTTCTGCTGATGAAGACAGTTGAATATCTTTGCCGTCGTCTGCACCATCAGGGCAAATGCTTCACAAGATGCATTCATGAACAAACCAAGCGATCTAAATTAAATAAAACTGATTTTTAGCGGCCAGTAGAGTGCGTGGCATTGACACAGTTCTGTTTCTTACTACTTAGGATATGAATATTTGGTGATAATGATACTGTTTGATCCAATTATTTTGTTTGCATAACAGTCGTAGTTTTCCTAGAAATTTCATTTTGGATTCAATTTGATATATAAACTGCATACATCTAGAATGAGGTAGAATGAAGTATGTATCTATTTTCAGGCAAATAGTCATTTTGTCTAGCCACAATGCCAAAGCAATACAGTATTGAGTTTTGTTTTGTTTTATAACTTTTTTACTGTAGCTTCATTTGACTATTGGATGTTACAGCAGATTAACATTTATGTTACAGTTGTTTAGCATCCATGTTATCCGATTAGCATTTGTGTTGTGAATAATCGCACTCAATAATGGTCTGATTTTGTTATTTTTTCATTTTTGCATATGCGAACAATTTCTTAATAAACTAACTGAGTTTGATGTTTGATATCAAAATTGTAATTATAGTTAGAAAAGCTGATGTGGAATTTAAAATAAATATTGCTTATCAGAGTTTATGAAATTGATTTGTTGTATGTAATCAACACCTTGGTTAGTGATTTCCAAATATTTCTCCATGGCTGAATATTTGAACTTGCTTTCTTGAATCCTGCAACCCAAATGCATTTTCATGTGTGGAGTTTTGATTCAGATGAAAAATTTATGCTACTGAGCCGCTTGTCATTTCTTTGGCTTTGCCTTGTCAGGTCAGAAGCATCTCTGAAATTTCTTAAAGAGGTGCTATAAAAATGTGCACTTACAACTACTGAGAACTGCCTGCTATACGAATAACAGAAACGTGATTACTACTGTCTGATTGGGTTATTGTTCAGCATTTCTTTTGTTGGCTTAAAAAATTTACACTTTTATTTCTGGGCTGGAAATATTTGGCAAGCCTGAAGACTTAATTCAAATGGACATTTGTTGCAAGGGCGTTCTTGTATAACGCTGCATCAAGTGCACTTCTGAACTATGTAAGGAGAGCATAAACAAATTTTTAGTTGCATTGTATTGTATAATTTACATCTCTGCTAAAAAAGATTGCCTCACCGCAAGCAGTGATTATGTCTCTTTTATATACGAGTTTGATGAAGGCAGAATGAAGCATATATCTATTTTCAGGCAAAGTCGTTTTGTCTAGCCGCAATGCCAAAGCAAGACAGTATTTAATCATGAACGTACATCACATCACTTGCTAAATGTAATGGTTACGAATGCCATTTGTACGTAGGGCTTCGTAGGCTAGTAATACTTTTAACGTAAATAAAATAGTATAATTTGCATTTTTTCTTATCGCTTTCGAAGAAAATTTGTTACTTTTCTGTACTGAAAAAAATTCATGAACAAACAAACGGAATAAATCAAAAGCATTTTGATAGTTTAACGTGGCATCCCATTGTACACACGTGGGCTACGTCTAAACAGCGGGTCAAGGTCGGTTAGCGACTGTGGCTTCACAACACTCGGCGTTATTTCCCCGCTGCGTTCCATGTTTAGAGTACATATCATTGGTTTTAACGGTCCGTTGAAATATGGTGCGCTTAACTGTTAATTTGTTGGAAAATGATTAATGTACAAATATAATAGACTGAGTTAGACATCAACATCGTAAGTTAAAATAAGATTTAGCTAAGTTCGTCTCGAGTTTAATCTGCAAATGAGGCGTTAAGTGGAACGTAAAATTAATTGGCAGGTACCTAGAAAAGGGTGAGCATGCTTGATTGATCGACATTATCTCATCATTATCGCTGTTGGCCATCCCTGGCCAATAGAATATCGTTACTGAGAATGATACAGTTGCAGCTTTTAGAAGTTAAATGACTTCATGGATTGGCGTAAAGACGGTATTGTTTGGTAAGAGACCATGCAAATGCAGCCAGGTCGCGGTCCTTAACCCACTTGTAATTTACCATTCATTCTCGTTCTGTTGCTTGTTTTGCATTTTTGTTATAATTATCTGATAAAAATGTCCCCGAAATGCCATATAAGAATAAGCTGTTTAAATTGATAATTATCTGATTTATAATGTAATTAGACATATTAAGTCATTAAGGACTAGTTGTTTGACAATAATATTCTTGAATACTGTGTCATATAGTTTGTCCAAGTACATGTAGTTCGAATTTGATTTGTTAAGTTCATGTGTTTCTCAGTCATTTTAAATGAAATACATTTAAGCGTATGTAGATCTGCAAATTTTTGTGCCTTTTTAAGAACACCAAAAAACTGTTGACCTACTTGCTTCCTTTATTCTTTAGCTCACTGCAAACGTTTAACCCTCTTAATTTTGTATTTTGACAGCCATCATGGCCATACCCGCTGACTTTCCAGGTGAAGAGGAAGCAACCACACCACCGTTAGACCATGTTGCTTCGGCCACCGGAACAGCGGTTGCGGCTACAGTGATTGCTGCTGGCACAACCACTACATTGGGTGCTTCACCTGATGGCACAAACGTGACAGTGACTGTTTGCGGTGCTGGCACAGCTGCTACACTAGCTGCTACCGCTGCTGACACAACCACTACCTTGACTGTTTTAGCTGCTGGCACAAATGCTGCATTTGCTGCTTCAGATGTTGGCACAAACACTACTTTGTCTACTCCAGCTGCCAGTGCAATTGCTTCCTTGACTATTTCAGCTGTTGGCACAGCCACAACTTTGACAACAACGACTGCTGGAGGTCATACAGGTGTTCCTGGGGCCATTGTTTCCCAGCCATATGTGAATAGTGCTTCTTTGCATGATCTGGGTTCCCAGGAACATATGGCTGGTGCTCAGCAGGTTCTTACCTTCAATGAATTTCCCATTGAGTGTCATAATGCAGTCACCCAGGAGTCGCCAAGAGAACCTCGGGAAAGTCCCGTGCAGGAAGCACATGCAGCTGTCGTTCCAACGCCGTTGCATGCTATTCCAAGACTCAACAAAATCCGAGACAGAAGCAGAGGCATTACTGAAAGAACAAGCAACATTGGAGCTTCATTACTCTCCTCGTCTTCTGAGGATTATGAAGCAAGTGTACGGTTGTTAAACATAAACTATACTTAAGCATGTTTAGAATTGTTAAGAAATTTTTACCTTTAAAGCAATTTTATCAAAATTATTTTTTAAATTGTAGTTTAAAATTATTAAGGTAGATAATATTGAGGCAAGTTTCAGTTATTGAATTAAAACTAAATTTTATTGATCTGCAATGTTGCATATAACTTTAAACAGTTATTGTCAAATAATAGTAAAATAATATTTGCAGGTAAATTTAGATTTACTGATGTCATATAAGCCAAGCATTACTACATATTCCAATAAATTTGGAAGTAAATCAGCATGAAATATGATAATGGTGGCTGAAATTTATCTGAAGTAAAGAAGTATGTTGCACTGACTGTGAGATTAGATTGTCCAATTTTGGCATTCATGGCATTTGAATTGGGCAGTTCAATAAATAGCACATGAAGCCTTTCCAGAAACTGTGATAATGTTAATTACATATTATGCACTGACTCGTTATAATGACTTACAGCTTTGTATTTAATACATTCCACTACCGAGTTAATGAATGTAAGCTTGCGTTCACTACCCTCATTGGGAATCAGACAACTGCCGTCATCATTAGCTTATCCCTGTATGTATGTGTGTATGTATGTATGTATGTTTATATGTATGTATCTGTACACTTAAAAAGCACCTTTTTTGTAGCTTGTAAATGCGCTTGCTAGCCTAAGTGGTGTCAATGTTCATTAAGAACATCAGATTCTTCTGTATGCCGAGGTGGAGCAGATGACATTGGCAATCGTTTAAAACTGAAAGTCATGGCTTTGAAGAATGAATATAATTGTATAATATTATAATTCTAACTCATGCAGCTACAGTCTCCCACTCAAAAGCTACTTGCTGGAAGCTCTAAAAATGTTCTCAGATAAATTTGATGTTGTCTTTCAAGATGACGAAACTGAAGCTCATAGATAAGAGTAATAAATCTATGCTTTCGTGAAAGTGAGCTAATAACACCAAACATTAATGTAGCTCGAGTGATTTAAATTGCAGCATTTGGGTTGGTGATATCGGTGGAATAATGTGAATTTCTACACTTTTATGCTGTTTCAGTCTTCCAGCAGCGAAGAGGGTGCTGTTGGTGGAGTCAGCAAAAAATGTGTCAGATCAGTGAAAAAGAACTCCAAAGATCATCATTTTTTAGGTAAGAAAAGGCATATGAGAAGTGCACCATGAGTCTGCAATTTTGATGAAGAAATAGATCTTGCTCTATCAGTTCAGATATCTCCGTTTCAATGAAATAAGGACATAAGCGAAATTCCAAACTTGTCTCAAACGGCGGACTGCTATTTTGTCTGATCCCATCTTAGTTATGGCTATTCAGGTTTTGCTGGTATCTCAAATCATGAGCTTCCAAAACTCCCTGACTTTTGTGATCTTACGTGCACCTCAATGAAACTTTTAACTCCACTTCACTGGCTGTGTTGACTTCCTGTAAACTTTAAGGTTAAACTTAAACTGACCATTCTGCCTTCGACCTTTTAGTTACTCCACATAACGCTTTTTAGGTACTGGTCTTCTGACTGAGTCCTGATGCAGGACTGTTGTAGGCTGCACTGCATTCCGCATTTGCTGCTTTAAGGCATGGGATCAACTGCGGATCCCACTCCAAAGATTGACATCGTCTCTGCGGGAAACATCTGAAACTCAGACTTCTTTCTGGCTTTCAAGCATTAATTTTGGATATCTGATGTAATGATATGGCAGCAGACGAGCCCACGCTGCTTATTCACACTTGTGTAAAACGATCTATATTGTTTTGTTTTGTGTCAGGTTCAGTGCATTTCTCATGGCTAGCTTGAAACTGGAAACTCCTTATAACACGCTTTATTGTAGCATGAATTCTGATATAAATTAGTTGGGATGTATATCCCAAAATTAATTCACCTATAGAAATTAAATTCGTTTCTACACAACCTCATTATTAGCCGATTCTTGGTATGGCTCCCAAACAGTATATAACAAGTGCTTGGCATCAAATAAAATAACTGATTTCTCTGACCTGTCAGAATTTGACCTGGCTTCTCCAACGGTTTATGATTTTGACTGATTTTGACTGATTTTGACTTGAAGTTACCAATGACTGATGCCTTAAACATTATGATAGTGGTGCTATAGAAGACATCAGATTAGTCTACCTGGCCTTACTGAATGGCCACTGGGACAAGTTTTATAATAGGCAAGGATTGTGCTTTATCGAAAAGCTTTATCGAAAAGCTTAAGTGCTTTATCGAAAAGCTTGTTGTGCTGTACGTCTTCATATGTTTGTAGTTCTAAATCCTGATATATATCTCATCCTGTTTTATATTTTAGGGAAGACAGTGGATCATTCAAGCGTCACATGCAACATTTGTATGGAAAGATTTTGCGACTGTGCCTGTCTTCCATGCGGTCACCTTGGATGCCATCCTTGCATCAAAAAGTGGCTCGATTCAAGCATTCCTCCAAAAAGCTGCCACATGTGTCGTCAGAATGTTAAATCTGTGCACACTGTTGTTTTTTGTGATTTCTCATGTGAAACATGTTTTACTAACTAATATATTCAGTTCTACCACTTGTAATTTTGATTACAGTGATACCACATGTGACTGTAATGATGGTGGTACCACAGATGATTACGATTATGATAATACCACTTGTGGTTGAAATTGTGGTGCTGCCACATGATTATAATTATAGTGATACCACATGTGATTGTAATCATGGTGCTAGCACATATGATTATAATTATGGTGATACCACATGTGATTGGAGTGGTGACACCACATATGATTACAATTATGTTGGCACAGTGGGTGAAGTTTGTACTGTATTGAGTTTTGTTTTGGGTTGAAGCACAGTGTCATTCCAGGCAATTTGTCCATAGGTAATCTCACTTTTCTGTTGTATTGTGCTTGAACTAAACAGCCTGATCTCAGGAGTGCTGAAATTAACTGCAGAGGATTTTTTATACAGATAATATGAGCAAGGGATTGCTGTACCAATGGGTATGGGTAAGTGTAAAATCTAAATATACACAGTTTTATATAGCGATCGTATGGCCTTGACAGTGCTCATTTTCAAGGAATTGATGGGTAGCATAGTGGTCGATTGCTAATGTGTCGGACTTTCAACTGTGAGTCTCGGATTCACGTACAGGGTTCTGATTTTGCACACTGTGTTGATTTTATGGAGCTGTGCGATATGTTGATGGTTTGTTTTTGTTGTTCACGGTTCAGTTAAGATACTTCGACCACAAAGCAATACCGTGAAGTATTTATTATTGTTGACCAGTGGCTTGTGATTAGTGACAGTTATGTTTCCTGAGGGAATTGTGGTAATTAATAAAAGTTATTGTTTCTGTTCAACATCCACAGGTTATTCAATTATTAAATTTCAATTCTTATACTGTTCTTCACCTTTGGTCAGGATACCAGGATATGCAAAGTCCACACTCGTTATTGTAGTTATTAATTTATGATTGTAATTTGATATAATTTGTAAATACTATTACCCTTCTATTCAGCCTGTAGATTTTGTTTTAATCTAAATTCAGAATTGAACCTTAACGTCAATCTAGCATGTTTAGCAAAATATTGATTTATAATTACTGACTTTTAATTCTAAATTTAACCTTAAAATAACTTCGATTTGATGTACGTAATTAATTACTAATTTCTAAATATGTAAATTATTTATTAAATTTGTTAAATAATGTTGACAGATGTAACATTAATTTTCATGAAAATGAGCAGCTGGCAGTACTGGAGTTGAAAAGTTGAAGCGTTTCTTTGATACGGTGGCTGAGAGAAAATAAACTTTTGGTACCAGAATTTTGTGTTGACTGTTGTACAATCCATAATATTTTCTGATGATTTATTTATTTTTGTTATTTTTCTACTCATTACTCAATTGTTAATCATGACAGCCTCTCAGAAGCAAAGCTAACATGGTTTTTCTTTGTGTTATTTCTTGTAATTTGAATAATTTTGAATAAATGTAGTCGTAAGCTCAAGATTTCTACAGTGCTCAACGAAAGCACAGGTGCTCAGTCAAAACAAAATCGATAAGCAGGAAGGGTTCAGTTCCAGGTAAAGTTCCAAGAGTCAGACGATTATGGTGGATTGTGTTTGGAATTGAACCGGAAAGTGAGATAAGGGGAAGAAATGGAATAGGATTTGTGGAAGAGGAGTGTTTTCAGTTTTGAGTGAAAGACCTGCACATAAATTGCAAGAGGTGAAGTGTTGGTGAGTTCGTATGACGGATCAGATAATTTCCTTAATTCAGGTGGGAGTTTATTCCAGAGGGGCGTACATGCGATGGCGTCGGTATCAAACTTCAGCGTTGTGGGATCGTGATGTTGGCAATCAATTGTCGAGCGAAAAAGTGTTTATAGCCATAAAATGTAACGTGAAATATCAGTTGTATTGCATCTCAGAAGTTCACTTGGTTACGGCTAAGACGTGAATCCCGATCTCTGGTCTATTTAGTACATTTAGACGGGCGGTAAAACGGTCGGTCGAAGGTCAGTTTAATGCAATTTCCACTTGGCCAGGGGTAAGGACAGTGACAAGGCGAGAGGGAGAGGAAGCAGAGGACAGATTAAGGGAGAGAAAGTTTGTGGGAGAGTGAGGGGAAAGAAGACAAGGGGCGACGCAGAGAAGTAGGAAACGGCGAGTGAAGGGAGAGGAAAGGAAGCAGAAGTTTGAGAGGGAGGGAAGAGAGATATGGAACTAATCTTGTGTGTAGTGAGGATGATAGCTTCATGCTTTGTTCAAATTGGTTATAGAAAAACGTTAAGATCTGAGCCAGAGTCACACGGAAAAGAAATAAATTGGATGATTGAAAATGTGTCATAAATGTGTTCGATTTGGTTATTAGCTCAACATTTTTGGCGAGTTTATTGGGCTGCAAGTAGGCGTTTTAGGCGGTTGCTAGAATTTCTTGCGATTTTTTGCTCAGAAGAGATCCGAAATTACGCACTTTTAAGGTATTTTTTGCAAGTAAATTGCGCAGAAGAATTGCTTACAATAATATATCTGACCAATAGATCAAAATTTAAAATTCGGTAACCGAATACTAAATGGATGACGACGACGACGATGATGATGATGATGATTTATCTGGCTTTAAAATGAGAAAAAAGAATTTGCAACCAAATTTGCTAGCATACCTTTTGGAGCGTGCGGTGTCGTCAGCTGGCCTTTGTATACTGCGCATTACTATAACCTACAGCTAACAAAAACAATCATTAGGACCTGGGGCTGTGGCTGAATTTGGCTCAGCCCTCAAATATTCTGAGTCTGCATGCAATCCTTGTACAACGTACTAGCTGATTGCCTAGGCCTGTTTGAAAACATACAATTAGCTCTACCTAATTACAGGTCTGATCTCAATTTTGGCTTTGGTTCAATAGCGCCTGGGTGAATGTAGACTAGTTATTTGCCTCTGAATTAGTAGGTCTCTTGACAAATATTTCCAGGGTGGATCACGGCCTTCTACAGTAAATAGGAGCTCCTATTAAGCTCCTATTTAGAAGGCCGTTGGTAGACACCTTCTGCACAGTGTGACAATGGCATATATTTTCCCATCCATTTAACTCAGGCGGCTATTTTATTCCTGTCCCCACTAGAACTATTCTTCCAACTGCAGATCGCATCATAGACAGAGTAAATTTCCGAAAAGTATCGAGCAGCACTATACGAAGACTTAGAAATACCGATTATTAGTTTGTACTAGTAAAAACTGGATCCGCGAAACCGGCTTTTTATATCATAACAAGTTTAAATCATAAGATCAAAAAGCACACCGATACCGAATACGCTTAAACTAATTAGTATAAAGACTTATTAAGAGGCCTAATTCTAGTGTTGCTTTTAATTACCACAGCTAAAATGACAATATACTTCACGATTTCAAGCGTTCATTTTGTTGTAGAGCGAAACTGTGTTGCAACAAATGTTAAAACCATAGCTTTGAACTTTTGCCCACTATGTAAGTCAGTGCAGTGCCATGATTATCGCGAAATCTCGTTTTGATTTGCGCACTTCGTAAACTTGTGAAATCGTAAATTTGCCCGTAATTTAATTAACTTAGTCATTCGTAGATTTCTTATTTTAATCCTGACAACAAAAAATTTTTTAGTTGCAGCTATAATTAAGATTATTTTGTAATATTCTACGACCAATATATTTTGTAGCTAGCCGTGATGCAATGTTTCGCAATGTTGTACTAAGACCCATTCTTGAATAACGGATGAAAGACCCAGTTCTAACTGCGTCATTAAGAGTTCACGTTGATTTCTCATTTGAGCTTTTATTAGGAACGCTAATTGGTCCCTTGAGTTAAACGTTTCACAGGGACAACTGCTATATTTAAAAAATGGGCGAGGAAATTACAGTTGCTGATGATTTCGACGAACATTCGGGCAGTTCTTGGATAGTGGAACTGTATACATACATGGAAGAAGCAGGAAAGACCGTAACATTCATATACAAAAAGAACACTGACCATATATACATTTATATATACACACGCCTGTATATATATGCATAGACATATACATGGACATATATATGCAGTGATGTATGTGTATATACTTAGATATATACATGCACATGTCTATACATACACGTACATGTGTATGCATATATAGTATGTGCTAGTTCCATGTTGCACCCAATTATACCAGTCTTGTGTAAACAGTTACTGGTCTGGTATAAAATTGTATTTTGACAGGTTCTTACAGGCACCAATTAAGTGCTTTGATGAGAAAAACTCATGGGGCATGGTAGCCGATTGGATAGAGCACTTGGCTTGTATGTAGATCATGGTGGCTGATTGGATAGAGCGCTTGGTTTGTATGTAGATCATGGTGGCTGATTGGATAGAGCGCTTGGTTTGTATGTAGATCATGGTGGCTGATTGGATAGAGCGCTTGGCTTTTAACGCAGGGAGTATGGGTTCAAGCCTCCCCTTAGCCGGTTACTGTATGTTGTTTTTGTAAATCCTTCATGCTTAGCGCCTCAGATTCAGGTCTACTGGCCTTGCGCGCATAATAAGTGCAAAAATAATAATGATCATGAGCTAGGTGTTGGCAAATTGATGAAGACCACACAATATTGCTATTCCCACAGTTTTATTTCGAGCATTAGACGACAGTCCTGCCATGGCATCAGGCCAGTAGAGTAACGGCATTGTGAAGAAGATAGATGAAGAAATGTGGAACTGGAACATTTAGAGTGTGACTCCAACGGAACGAGCCTTGATCTCAGTCTAACGGGGTTAAATAGAATTCATGCTAGACGGAGAGAATTCTATTGACAGAATCTGATTAACTCAATTCAGAGACGTTCCTTCCCATGAGCCAATCAGACAATTTGGACCCAAAATTTCAGAATGTTGTAACCCCTGGTTGAACTAGGGAGTACCCAAAGGAGTCTTGAGGAGTCATCTAGCCTTCTCCCTCCACATTATAGGCAGGAAAGGTGGAATAATTGATCAACCAACCATGAGCTGGTAAGTCCAAAACTGTGAGAGCTTCTTAAAAATTATAGACTTTCTAACCATTACAGCTATGGCACCTTGAGGACTTACAAATCCAATACCCAGCTGGCAAATGCATCAACCAAACTCAAAATGAACTTGGACAATGTGTAAATCCATCATGTGTGTGCATGCGTGTGTTTGTATGCATGCTTGTGTGTATTTATGTATATTTAATTCCTACTCTGCAGAGACATTGATCCGATGTGAAGATTGTTAGGGCCTGGTATACTGCTAGTGTGCGTCTATAATGGGGGTCTGGGGCAAAGGCCGAAATGCCGTCCAGGGGCATAGCCTCTGAACATGGCTGGACTGGGGGGTCAGAGGAAAGTCTCTCTGAAGCTGAAAACATTTACAGTTATCCATGGTGATCCATACAATCTTTTTTATGTTTTTAAGACACGTTAGACAAAATGTTTATTTCACAGATCATTTTCTTAGCAACATGTTTGCTTTCTTCACTGATGTGACGTCAGTAGCACAGAATTGTAAAAATTGCATTAAACCAATAAGTAAGTATTTGAATATTGGGAACTGTGTTGAATCCACAGAAATGCCTATAGCTGCCTTTACTGATAATGCAGCTCAAATTTTGCTGTTCCCAACAAATGGCTAGGCCCCCTTCTCGCAATATTGTGGGGGCCCATGCCACCAAAGCCACACTGTTATCGATGCCTCTGCTACACTGAACTCATCTGTGTTTATATATATTGCAGTTGTTTTCGCTTCTGTGTAATGAAGGACACTTAAGCTGTGAACATTATTAACATAAATGAATGTGTCATGTGCCTCTTGTTTTAGAAACACTATACAAGGCATCATGCGGTTTTACAATTACAATGCAGTAGTGCTGTGAGGTCTAGCTATAGTTTCAGTCAGTTGCTGAGGACAGTGTACAACAGGTCAGTTCAGTCATCTGACTTAACCTTTGTTGGTTACAAATCTCTAGCACATTCATGTAATTGTAATTAGGAATTTACGTTGCACCGCTTAAAGAGGCACTTATCAGAGATGCTTCTTGTGCAGTCACTTATGTGAAAAACACTTGAAGAGCAGTGGAAAGTATTTACAGTTGTATTTTAAATGCTTCAGAAGTACTTAAAATGCTATTTGTAGTACTTTTCAAAAAGTATTTTACTCATCAGTGTAGACTATGGTAGCTAAACTGTTAAATGTTATTAAGAACAGAAAGTTGATCATTTAGCGAGCAATGCTTAGATAACTAAACAAGTCACCATCGGTAGGCTGTAATTACAGGTGGCAGAGTGCTTGTGTTTCTTTCTTTTCACATCTGGATCTAAGATTCAAACCTAGTGTGTAACGTGAAATTGGAAAGTCAGTGTCGAGCTGTGTGATCCATAAAGAGAGGTTGTTGAATTGCTTCCATCATGTTTACGTATGAACAGAAAGATTTTTTAACCTTTACACCAGACCTTTGTGGCCAATTGCTGGGTAAAGCTTATAAATAAAATAGTTATTATGTTACATTTCACCTAGCCTAACATCACAATACCTCTACCTTACTTTTTCTTATCTTACTTTACGTTGCTTTATAATATATGGTGCCTGAGTAAATACCTGTTAGGAGGTGATCTCGCTTTATCTCCAGTGGAGCTGAAGTCTTCCGGTTAAGGAAGTAGGCTGATGTCTTTCTGTAAAGCAGAGTTTTAAACTCTGGCCTAAGTTGTTTTGTGTTTTAAATTTGAGGTGTGTACCATGTCCGAGAGAGAAGATTCAGGTGATGAACGTGCTGTTGGGTTAACAGTTCGTGGTGAAAATTTGAGCACGGAAAATGTGAACCCAGCTCCATCACATCCCGATGAGGAGTCCTTCGCTGACAGAATTGTACAGGCTTCCGAAAGCCGTGCACCACTTGATTTCTTTTCACAGCCTGCTGGAGCCAGTGTATTTCCGATACCACTTCCTTCATTTGCTCCCAGGAGAGTGACCGTTTATGATGCAGCTTGGTGTCCATCACCCCCACTCTATTCTCCATTTCATCCATACAGATTCCCGGATGCAAGCACTGGAATAACTCTGAGACTGCCAGATCCCAATTCCAGCTATAGACCTTTATCCGTGTTGCAGAGCAGTTTATCTATGCGACCAGAGACACCATCGACTCCACTCGGCCACGCCATGATTGGTGATAAACAAAGAAAATTAACTCAGGTAACCTGTGACTTAAGGAACTGATAAATTAATTATTACTATCAGCTCCTTATTATTACTCTGGAAATATTATGATGCTGTCTTTGGGAACCATTTGAAACTGCCTTTAAATGATGCATTATGAGCAGATCATTTTCTGAAGCTGAGCTAAATTTGGGATTCACATCGCTGACTGCTTTATATTAGAATTCTTGTTGTAATGAAGCGTTTTATAAGGAGGTTTTGGGTATTATTATTTTTTGTTTTTCTACATGAGGTACATTCAATACCTTGGGATTATAAAAATTAGGGGAGCGTTATTCTAGGAAGGCTAATCTTTGCTGATGACTGTTTTGGTGGAAAAGGTGCTGCAGATGATAATGATAATAATAATAATAATAGTAGTAGTAGTAGTTGTAGTAGTACTATCATCATCACCATCATTATCGTTAGACATATTTTAATTATTAAAAAATTACGATTTTAAAAATATAAATGAAAGCTGCTTTGGAACTTAACATATAAAAGTGTAAAGTCATAATTTTCTTGACATATAGCATAAGATTCTTAACATGAAGCAGCTTTAGAACATAGCATATAAAGTGTAAAATCATAATTTTCTGAACTGGTAGTGAATGTTAGTTATTAGGAATGGACTGTTGTTTGATTTTCATATATGCGCAGTTGATTGCTTCTTTTAGTTATTATCAGTAATGCGTGGTTTTAAATGCTTTGTCCTTCATCTAATTAAATGAATTGTGTTGTTTCTATGGCTAAACACAATCTCATTGGACTATGATAAAGAAGAACTTTACATTTCCTGGTTCCTACAGCTTTCCTAGCCATGTTGGACTGATGTTGGCCCATTGGTTGGGATCTACATGTGTGTGGGAGCCTGCCAATGGTGACTTATCTAGTTCTCTTTTCCATAAGCTCCTGAAAACTATTCTGTTTGTTTTCAGGTCAAGAGCGCTTCTGATGAGTTTCAGGTCAGGAGCACTTCTGATGAGTTTCAGGTCAGGAGCACTTCTGATGAGTTTCAGGTCAAGAGCGCTTCTGATGAGTTTCAGGTCAAGAGCACTTCTGATGAGTTTCAGGTCAAGAGCGCTTCTGATGAGTTTCAGGTCAAGAGCACTTCTGATGAGTTTCAGGTCAAGAGCACTTCTGATGAGTTTCAGGTCAGGAGCACTTCTGATGAGTTTCAGGTCAAGAGCGCTTCTGATGAGTTTCAGGTCAAGAGCGCTTCTGATGAGTTTCAGGTCAAGAGCACTTCTGATGAGTTTCAGGTCAAGAGCACTTCTGATGAGTTTCAGGTCAAGAGCACTTCTGATGAGTTTCAGGTCAGGAGCACTTCTGATGAGTTTCAGGTCAAGAGCACTTCTGATGAGTTTCTCTTGAAATGTTGGTATATAAAGTTTTACTGTGTAATTCTTCAGTGTTGTCACTTTGGCTGTTCTCAGGAGGCTTCTGAGTTGTGTGCTGCATTAGAAGAAGCGAACGTGGACACAGTGGAACCCATGAGCCAAGGACTACGTGATACAGGGCAGACTGCTGCTGAGGGTTAGCTAATCACAACGAACAATGAACTCTACACTAGACTAGGATTACATGTTGATTAAGTTGCACAAGACACATGTACCTACCAAGACAGCCACATTCACTGGGCCCATAGCTGGCTGAGTTTGATGCCAACTGATGGTCATCTGTGTGTGTACCTATCAAGACAGCCACATTGATTGGGCCACCAGCTGGCCCACATTGGTGGCTACTGGTGACCAGTGTGTGGGTCTAATGAATGTAGATGTCAGGGTAATTGCTTTTAGGTAGCTGAACAGTTTTTGTCTGCATCTGGTGATGATGTTTTAAGTCATTGGAGGCATGAGCTTCTTGCGCTTCCTCTGCCTCTGTTTCGCCAGCGATTGAAGACTATTCTGTTTGATCGTGGTCTTTTGTTAGCAGGTTGGGAGTATGTCTGAGCAGTTTTCTTGAAGAATTGCTGTATAAATCTGCAGTTACAATTACAAATTATGATTACAGCTAGATTCTGATTAAACTTCGAGGGATAGACATTCAGGGCGACCATTGGATGTATGCCGTCTAGTTAGGGTAACCACTGGTGTCTGCAAATCTTTCTTTGTGTTGCCTTGGTTTATTTGGTGGCTCTTTAATCTGTTCAGGTAATTGTATCCATTCGAGTGCTTATCCCAACAATTCTGTAAGAAGGTGAACACTTTTAGGGTGACTTTGGACTTATCCTGCTTAGTTTTATGGCAGGTAAAATAACCAGTTATGTCTACAGATCTTCTTTATTTGCTGCTTGTGGTTCTTTTATCTGTTCAGGTGATTTTAACCAGTTCATTGATAATCCGAACAATTCTGCCACTCCTGGGAATGAAGAGAATTCTGCTGCTGCAGCTGTAGATGATGGAGAGAGCCCTCCTGCATCACCTGTTTTGCTACGAGAAAGTTCTGAGGATGCTGAAATTTCAAAACCACTCACTCAATCCACAGGTTAACGTTAATGAAACTTCCATGGCACCCTGTAATAATGCACAATGTAACAAGTAAGGTGAAACATGTTGGTCAATAGTGTAACTATGGGTGCACAGCTGTTAGGCAGCTGTTGATGTAGATCCCAGAGGCAACATTATAATGCATTTCTGGTGTAACGTCATCACTTCCAGTGCCACTAACTCAAATTACTACTATTAATAATAAAAATGTTATTGATATGGAATTGGGACAGTCTGTTCCAGGTACCAATGTTGCTTCTGCACAGACTTTTGTTTTTGTCTTTGATGGATCAGTTTGATGAAAATTATATCCTCATGCCTTCCCCAATGGTGTTGAGAATGAAGTCTGGTTTTCTAAAATTTTCATTTTCACTCCTAAACCAAGTTTTGTTCATAATATTGGTAATATATAATAATAATAATAATAATAATAATAATAAATAATAAATTAAGAAAAAAAGAAATAATAATAATGCTGACAATCAAAGTCACTGACATTGACAGCCATGTTAGACGACATCAGTGCCACTGAAGTGGAGACTACTGCAGTCAGTAAAGCCAACTCCATCAATGTCACTGGCAATGACAATGTTGATGTCACTGATGATATGATCAGCAGCGGCAGAATAAGTGACACCGACACAACTGAAAGTGACACCGACACAACTGAAAGTGACACTGTATATGACATCAACAGCAGCACTAATGAAATCACCCCCGGCTCTGATGTCTATATAGTTGACAATGCCATAACAACTGTCAATGCCTCTGCCAGTGGTAATGAGGCTGACACAGTGATAACCAGGGAAGGATCCCTCGTCAACTCCCCAAGTGCCAAAGATGGACAGAAGAGGAAAATGGACGATGAAGTAAGTCTTTCGGCTGCAAGCAACTACTTGGATCTCGATTTCAGTGGGAACATCTGCTCGGAGGGTGGAGACGATGACCTTGAGGTCAGGGTCACGGCTCAGCCGGACAATTAGTGAAGGTCAGAGCTCAGAGGCTGAAGATGACATGGCATCTGCTTCTGCATCTCATGACAAAGCTCATGCCAACAACCATGAAGAGACAACGAAGAATCTGAAGACTCTTCAAAGGACCCTCAGCAACAGCAAGAGAATTCTTCACCTAAAAGCCTCACTTCAGTCGTAAACGGCTTTTAAAAGTTGTTATAATAATATTGTTTATATATGAATAATAATAATAATAATTGTGGAAACCATTAACAAAATATTAACGATGTTAGTGCTGGAATAATACTAATGTTATTTTTAAAAAATACGCAGGAGTCAATTATCAGCCATGAGTGGGAATTTGTTGGTCATCTCTGCATGTCTGCACGAGATTGCCAGTGGAGGCCTTCCTCGGCTGCACAAGCCTCATTTGTATACCTATGCATGAATCTGTCTTTATTTTAACACTCGTCAGTCGGCTAGCGAAAAGCACTTTTATCAGGTTCTTGAAAGGTAATCGAATGTCCACTTGCATACATACATATGTGATTTATGTTTCAAGTATTTACGAGAAATAATTATAACAAAACACTGTGAAAACTTTGATAAACTAGCCTAAATTTCCATTTTGTTTTAAATCTGTATGTTTAGCTGTCGCAGTGGATCTGAGCTTGGTGCAGGGGGATACTTGGAATCTTGAACTGTTTCTGCCTGAGTGTTATGCAAAGGGAATTCAGATGGATTGTCTCGGAGATGAAAAAATGAAATTGCTTGGCAGCAGCCAATTGCCTTGTGGCGGTGAGTCATAGTTTGTTCAAAAATTTGACTGTATTCGTATTTCTTTTCTTTCTTTGATGCCGTCATCTATTTATTTTCTTTAATTAGTACTTTATTTTTCTAAATGTTTTATGCCTTCATCTTTTTATTCTGATGTGTTTTCTTGCCTTTTATTTATTTTTATGCCTCTGTCATTTAAAATGTTAAAATTGTTTTTATGTATCTTTCTTTATTTTTCTCTTGTATGTTTATAAATTATGCTTTTGCAGTGTAACATAATCTCATCTGTTCTAATCGGTGCTTATCTCTAATCGGTATGCGGCACACTATTAACTGCAGATTGTTTGTTTAATATTCAGCAATTACTTCCTCAGTGTAAGTAAGTATTAGACATTTTAAAATGCTGACTTAAACTTTTCAAAATGGACAAAATCTAACAGTAAAATATTGCAACAGCAGTTTTACACAAGGACTGAGAAATGTGAAAAGCAACATTTAAAAAAGTGCAGGCCAAAACTTCTTGGCCTTGCCCAGCCCACAAGAAAGAACAGACCGGGCCACCTGATCTGATGCGCATCTCTACTCAGTTGCCGAGACTATATTTTGCTCTAAATTGAACTTATCGTTTTCCAGTCTAAATTGATCATCATCATCATCAATTCCTTTCTTGATCCAAAAACAATAAATAGTTAGCCAGGATACAAAAGACCAACCCAGCTGGAGTCCTGTTTTAATTAAGGTCGTCTAGTAACATATGTAAAACTGAGACGGCAGTCGAAAATATAAATAAAGCACTTCCATACATGGTAAGAATGTAATCAAACTGAAATCAAAAGCAGTGTATGAATCGTACGTTGTGCATGGTTGATGATTCCTGTTGATCACTTAAATGTGCACATCTGGTCTTATCATATGTTAATGGTATAGTATAAATCATGTGAAGTTAGTTGGAATCTATTTCTTTCTGTGCAGCATTTTGCACCTGATAGATAGATATCTCCCGTTATTTTCTTGCTTTCACATTTCAAAACTTGTAGATAAGTTATGACTGTACTAATCTCTCACTGCATTTAGTTCTTTGGCAGGAAATTAGACCCAAAAGCTTACACATTGATGCATTAGCTTCTGGTTGATTGATTGATTGTGGATGGATGGATGGATCGATTGATGGATCGATTGATGGATCGATTGATGGACTCTTTATTAACCCCAAATTCAACATATCAGGTTACACATAAAACGTACAGTTTGCCAGGATACAAAAGGCAAACCCAGAAGGGACCAGGGTCCCGCTTAAATAGGGTCACCTATTAACATCAGTAATGTAAGATGGCAATCGAAATGTAAACAAAGCAAGTATCATTATGTGAGCAAACTAAATAAGTTATGTACATTCCATGCATAAGTGAAACTGAAAATGAAACTATATACAAGTCCAGTGCATTAGACAGTCCTATAGAAAGCTCAGAAAAAAGAAGCAAACAACTAATGGTTTGTATGAACAATTCAGTTAGTCAAACAGATGTTATTGAATAGTGACGCGTCTGCCTTTTAAACAATTTCAAACCTGACAACATATGAATGCTCATTGGTAAAGCGTTCCACATTGAAGGGCCAGCACATTTAATATTAAATAATTGAGTGTTGGTGCGAGCAAAAATGGTATAATAATTACTGTACACTGAGTCCTAGTAAAATATGAGTGATGATCGGTGATGTTGAAGTAGCCATCAAACTTCGATGGCAGTAATTTATGTTGATACTTAAACACAGAGATCTGAAACTTATTAATGGAATTAATTTTTTAAATATTTAGATTGACAAAACAGTGTTAATATCGTTCCCTTGGAAAGTTTTTGTAACAATTCTAAGAACACAGCGCTGCAAAACAGATAAGCATTTTATACGCGAGGGATAATTAGAAGCCCATAAAAGGTGTTTGAACTTTATAGGTTTTGTGCAATGTTATTTTATCTTCAGCTTCTCCAGGCAGTCCGAGTTTGGCGCAGTTTGACGCTGGGTCTTTGAATACCATCGGTTCTGATTTCCTGGACCCATCAGCCTCTGTACAGATTAGTTCTGCAGCAGTCAGGGAGGCACCTCGACCTGACACTGGACAATCCGCTGAAGATGGTTAGTCTAGTCATAGAGTCTTTTCCGGGAGTAGAAAAAGTAAGTTAGTAATTTTCACAGCGCACTGTTTACTCAATCACAGAAGAAGAGCCATCTGTTAAGATAGCCTGAGAGGGGCAGTCATAGGTATGAAGTGTCAGCAACTTCATATTTCTTAGCCTTGGCCTAGGAGGGCAAGTGGCCAGTTGTCTTCCTTGCCACCTGATCTGCCCACCAACAGTGTATGGTAAGTGTGCTTATTTTATAGCTGTGGGCACAAATGGAGAAGAAATTTTAAAAATCTTTACCCCACAGGCATTTGAACCCCCAACCTCTAGGCTGACAGTCCAACACACTAACCATAGACTCTCGAGCACCCCTTTCAACAAACCAGAAGATTCACCAACTGTGTAGCATTTTACAAAGTTGTAAGGTCCATTAAATCCTGGTGAAACCTAAGCAAAAGTTCTTGCCCAAGCAAGCACTTGCACTAAGGTGGAATGAATATCAGAGATTGGTGTTTAAATGGGACAACATAATGTTGTCTTTGGGAGCCGTATAAAGAACCACAGTGTAACAAGGTTGTGTCATAATGGGGGCATTTTACTATATTTGGAATTCATGTCCTGACTGCGTTTTACAAGAATCCATGTCATAATGAAGCATATTTTAAGGAAGCTCTTGTGTATTTTAAGTTTGAGCTTGAAATGCTAGTTTTATATGCAGTACTGCATAACTGCTAGTAGATTCTGGTTGTATTTAATGTACATTAATCACTTTAGTTTCATACCCTTAAAACTGTCCTAATGTTGAAGCATAGTTTGAGGCTGTGTGCTGAAAATGTGCAGTTTTGTTCTTAACAAGTTTCTTTAATTATCTGTCCTAAATGTTTATTTTGGATAATGGTTACCAACTGACATGCAAGATGTACCAGGCATAAGACATTTGGTAGAGATCATGTAAGATGTATTGGTTGTAAGCCAAAAGCTTCTAGTATCTATTTAAAATGGTTAATTTTTGTATTTAGATGATGATCTTAATTGGGGATCGTGTAAAATCTGTTGGCGTCGCTTTTGGAGAGTCGTATTCATTCCCTGTGGACATGGATCTTGCAAACCTTGCTATAAACGACTGATGAACATGACTTGTCCATTCTGTAGGGAACGTATTCATAAAATTGTGGAAGTTCTGCTTTCTTACGATTTAGAAGCATAGCGGGGCGTCATTGTAAGTTGGCTCTCATGTAGCTAATGCAATGCAGCAGCCAACCTGTTAATTAGTTTTGGAATATTTTTGGCTGCTGCTTTTATTTTTAATTCAAATTGTTTATATGAAATTTTTAATAAATTAAGTTCTGCAAAAAGTTACATGGTGGCTTGAATTTTTTTCAAGTTATCATCTTAAGTGTTATGATAACAGCAATCATTGTAAACATTCCTAAAGCAACCTAAAATGAACAGGATTGAGGCCATACGGTCACTATAGGAAAACCTGTACAATGTATATACATTTACATGTACTCTGATCAAGAATTTAATTCAGTGGCATCCTCCATCTGTATGCAGAAAATCCCTTGGAATGAGTTTACTACTAGGGATTATTACTGAGGATTTTGTATAGGGACCTTAAGCAAGTCCTTCATGCATGACTGCTCAAAACTGTCAACTGATGCTTAAATGTGGCACTTAATAAATACAGAAATATTAACCCCAACAGCAATGCCATTGCCTTGTTGGTAGTGCCAGTCCCAAGCCTGTATAAAGGAGGAGGGCGACGTCAACGGCCTTTGATGCCATAAGACGTCGTTAAACATTGGAACTACAACAGCAGTGATGTGTGGGACCTGTGACGCTCATATGGGAATGTTGTCGCATGGGCTTCATAGTCCTACATACGACATGCTCTTATGGAATGCAGTAAATGAACATTTAACCTCACCATGTTATTTTAGCTGTCAGAGAAAGGGTGTAGTCAAGTAAACAACTTCAAATGAGAAGCCCTACTTCTTAAGGTTTAAGGCACCTTCAGGTTTAAGGCAACTTCCTAATAATGTAAATGACTAAGGATGCAGCATAATTCAAACTGAATAAATTACTTTAAGCCTTGTCTCTAGCCAGTGCTTTGATTGTTGCAACTGACTGTGGCTTGTGCTGCTTCCTGCTCTTTGAAAGTTCAGTATTTGGGTCAACAGCATCGATATCCATTCCAAATTGCAAAAAAATCATAAATTCTGCCTTTTAGGTGCAGGTATTGGTATGTCACCAGAGGAGGCTGAGCTACTGTTAGCACTGTTGCAGTGAATTTATATAGTTAACTTAAATTAACTTACACTGTATAAATCATCTTATAATAATAATAATAATAAAATAATAATAATAATACAGCAGATACTACACCATGTAGGGCTCTAAATTGTAATTCTAAATAAATTCCTTTGTATTACCTCATGCAATAGTTTTGCCTAAGATAGAAATTTGAAGTCTGGCACGTTAATCTCATTACTGTTGTTATTATTATTATTTTGATCATCATCATTTCCAAGTTTCATTTGCAATGAAATTTGTATATGCCTAATTGATTTAACAAAATACAACACACTAAGTTTTACGATTTCATGCATAATATTAAGTTGATTCCCTGCCAGTATGTCACAAACATTTGTTAGGCCTATATGGGACTTGTATATAGAGCCCCATCTGGGAAAATGGGCTCCATATGGGTATGCTTGTTGGGTAACCTTTACAGAAAGATACATGAATACTTTGACTATGTACTCATGATTTTTTCCAGAAAATGTTACTACTGCAATTTACAGGCACTTTTCCCATATCATAATTTTAGTTAAATATCCAGTGGTAAGACAATTTATACAGCACCATAGCAGAAGTAAAGTGCGGTGTACACGAGTTCAAAAATAAAAATGGCAGTCATAAGATATCTTTAAAAATATGTCTCGGGCCATGACTTGAATGTGTCCAGGGATGGGGCATTTGTTACATGATCAGGAAGACTGTTCCATGCAGTTGGTATGACGACACAGACGGAATATTCGCCAAACCTCATGGAAGACCACGGGACAGCAGTTGATTCATTGATAAGCATGCAGCCGATGTGTTCGGGTTGTCTGCTGCTCGAATACAGAAGTCGGATATATAGTCCGGAATAAGACCATTCCGAGCCTTGTATGTGATAAAGCACAGTTTGTAGGTGATCCGCTGAGGAACGCGCATCCAATGTAGGTTGTCACGCAGCAGATCAGTGACATGGTTGGATGGTGTCCGGCCACAGATGAGGCGGGCAGCAGAGTTTAGCACTGACTGTATCTGCTCTAGCTGACAAGTCGGCAGACCTCCAGCAGGCTACTGCAGTAGTCAACCCCTGGAGACTATGACTAATACCCAACGATAAGACAACAAGTTTCTTGGTCAAAACTATAAAAGTCTGTTATAATTAAAAACTCAAAATAAAAGCAACCCACAGACCTAACAACCGAGGCATACAAAACAAAAATTAAAACAAAAGTTGACACAGAACTCCTAATAAACTTTGTTCAAGTAGTCTGAACCGGAAACTCAGCAAAAGATTTAATTAACAAAATAGCAGTAACACATGACATTATTAGCACAGTGTGACCAAACAGATGTCGTGTTGGACCCAACACTGAAAATAATGTAAAGAAAATGTATAGTGAATATAATGCCTTACAATAATTGAAATGTAATTTACGTTGCACCAATGACATATTATGATTTTGAACAGTACACCATACATAAGTGTTAGGAGAGGTGGAAGGTGGAAGTCCAGAATTTCTGAATACGTGTACACAACTGTTTCAGTGACAGAATTATTTCATAAGCATCAATATCATTTAAATCACTAACAGTGGCTGCACCAAAAATACAAATGCCCAGATTTACACTGATTAAAACAATGTTAAAGTCATGGAAATGAAGTCATGATGAGCTTTTCAATTCCAATCATGATGCTATGTCAAGACAAAGTCTTCTTTCATCTTCCAGAAATGACTACAAAAACCTTAACTAGACAACTGAAACGCTGGTCGGCAAGACAACTGCGGCAATCTTGTCAGTCTAACAAAATCAAAGGCTGAACATTTCTGAGCACCAGTAATAAATAGTGAAAAGTTTTGTTTCAAGTTTTGAACAGTAAAAAAGTTAGATAAATATTTTTTTGAATATTGCTTCATGTATTAAGTGGTAAAAAAAGTTTAAAAAACTACAGCAAACGTTTGCTAATATTCCTTCGAGTTCAAAACCAATTCAAAAGCAAATCATTTGAGAGGTTCTTATAAAGAAACCACAAAGTTTCCTAATACATAAGCCTAAATTACATTCACATTTGATAATGGACATTTACATAATGCATATCCTAATCTCCCTCATCTGCCAAAATAACAAACTATTCACAATTTAAAATCTCAAACTGCTGAAGTAATAACTGTTCTAATTTATAAAACTGCCAAACTAGCCAACGGTTCATAAGTTATACAAATTTAAAAAAGTTCTACCAAAGCAGCAGACTGTTCAAAATCGTAAACTAAGTGCTAAGTTCACCGGAAAACCAAAAATTGTCAGCTGTGGCACAGGAACAAATTATTCACCAAAAAAATAAGTCAAAGTGATGCCTTGAAATCTCTGCTATAAGCTTGGCGGCATCTATGATGCTCTTATAGAGCTCTCCGATAACAATACTCTAACAGGATGACCTGGCAAGAGCAAGGGTAGATGCACAGACATTTCTACTTAATACAAAGTTCCATTTAATACAGAGTTCCATTAAAATAATTGTATGTGCATGCATAATCTCAATCAGGAATTTTTAAATTAGGAAACTCCAGTAAATATTAGTATAAGTCAGTAACATAACATGATTCTGAGTAAAAATAGAAGTGAAGCATGAAAGCTGGCATTATAGACAGGCCATTCACCAGTTCCAGCTCTGGTATAAAGACACTGGCAGACTTTAAGGCCACATAGCGTTGTTGTAGTTGGATCACAACCTAAAAAGATCAAAAGATTTGTTTCACTCATAGTTAACTCTAAAAAATATTAGGTGAACAGTGAAAAAAGTTCATATAAGACATACTATAGACTTGTCAGACTTCACATAAGACATTCTGTAAGTTGTCACATGATGAACAGAATGAGTTCTTAAAAAGGAAATCATATTTAATAGCAACAATAATTTATGGTAATGTGATGGAATAGAGGGTTTAATTTTGCTTCGTTTTCCTGCTATTAAATTGTTTCTGGGTTATTAACTTGAAAGAGATCTTGGTCAATCCTCATAGTAAATAAGGCTTCACCTGTCAGAAGGATAAGAAAGAACCCACTTAATGCAGTGGTATCATTTCACATTAGTAAAGCTGAATATCCTCTGTAATGAATCACCACAGCAAGAGCCAACAGTTAAATGAACCCACAGGAGTGTATTGCTGAAGGAATTGAAGGAATTGAAGGATTAGTGTTAGACAAAATCAGAACCAGACCAAATGTTGCCTTTGTTCATTCAAACTCTGAAATTTTAGAGTCTAAACTCTTGAGCTAAGTACAGAAATCATCACAAGTACATGCATGTATAGAAAGAAGTCCAATCCCAGGCAAAATCACAAAACCATGATCCTTGGTACAGATCTCTATGGCAGGCCAAGAGTAAGGTTTACCACTGTCGTATATACGGTCACCTTTTACACAGTAGAAAATACTTAACCTGGGACAAAGACAGGAATGAAGCAGTGGCGGCTGAAGGATTGCTTGCATGGGGGCAACAGCATCTCCAGAGGGGCGGCCATATCCTGGCAGTCCGCCATGCATGGGTCTGGTCTGAGGGGCACCAGCATATAAATAAAAGTAGTGTAAGGGGGCAAACCACCACCACCACGCCTATAGCTAAATCCACCACTGGAAGGAAGGCATGCAAGCAAGCAGGTAGGCAGAAACAACAATATAGTTTATGTTGGGCCATTGAATTTATTTTAAAAATTTACCTGTATTTTGGTAGTTTCTAGCACATATCTTAAAGATCCTGCAACCAGGAGTGTGACTTCTATGAGCCACAGAAGGAGCTGGACGGATTGCTGTTTCCTAAACAGAACGAGAGAAGGTAACAACGTTGCTGAAGACGAGGTTGCCAGCATTTCTGTTTACTGTTTATTTTCTAGCATGTGCATAACCTTAATCAGATCCGATGCTGCCTCAATCAAAATGTTTTAACACCAAGTACTCTGAGTGATCAGTGGACCAAGTTTTGAGACGGTCCTTCAGATGCTGTGAACCAGCTTAAGCTCTGTAAGGTCAGTCTAGTCCAGAGTATCTTGAGCAATCACTTGACCTAGTTTTGAGATGATCCTCCAGCACCTGTGGACCGGCTGAGGTGCAGTCCAGAGTGTCTTGAGCAATCATTTGATCTCGAATGGAGAAGACTGTCAGGAATAGAAGGCTGGAAAGTACAGCACAGTGGAATGTTCGTAAGCACAATTGGTGTGTAATCCGACTGTTGCATGTTCGAGACTGTTGAGCCGACTCCACATACCAACTCTTGGCAAGTCGTTCGTGCACATTTTGTCTGTAACCAAGTAGAATTTGGTACCAGCACATTACACTGGCCTTGGTCCAGGACGTTAGGATTCGTCCAATGCTGGCTCAAGGGCAAAGACTGGGAAATGAATATTTCCTCTATGTTCCACTTGGGACATAGCTGCTTTACACTATGTGAAAAGTCCCATTTCCTAAGTGTTTAAAGAAACTCCATTTCTAACTGCTCGAGCCAATGCTGAGAGAAGAATAATATTCAGATTTTCTCCTGTGGGATCAACATGGCCCCCTGCGGCCTGTGCATAGTCAGTTGAAGTCACACCTCCAGCAGGCAAGGATAATTCAGGTACTTGAAGTGGAATGTTCGGTGTTGGTGCTTGAAGAACCAATGGACAGTTAGGGGACTGCTGTCCATGTCTCTGCAGAGGTGAATCATTTCGGTCAATCTGGACATTACAAGCAAAGCATGTAACAATGTCGCCCTGTCCAGAATAATAAAATCCACTTCTAGCCAGAGACAGAGGGCTTACAGCAGCAGTCTCTGGACACGCAGAGAATGAAGCAAGGCGATTCAATTCCTTTTCCATTTCCCGACTTCACTGAAAATCAAACATGAAATGCAATAAAGTAATTTTCACAAGAAATATATAGGAGATGTTTGATAGTCTAGTGGTTGGCATACTGAACTTTCAACTTTGAGGCAAGGGATTCAAATCCTCACCAACATATAGTGGTTTTTTAATTTCTGTTCCATTTACATGAAAAATATCCTGAATGATCATATATTTGAGTGCTTCAATTCTGAACTGACAGTCCAGCATACTAACCAGACAACTTTTTTAGCAACCCCATCATTTCTATGCAATTATGATTTTGTTAAATCATCATTGAAATGCAAATTAAGTGATATCAACAGAAATGCTGAAAGCTGCACCCAGCTAGAAAATGAGTACACAGACAATCAGATCGTGAGAGAGGACTGGCCACCCACCCTCACATGCTGAGGCACTAACAGCTCTTGATGAGCGTTCCTTTTCTGTCACTGGCCATAGACTCCAGAATTATCTACCGACAAACGTTTGCTTTGCAAAGTCCGTGTTGGCCTTCAGATCTTGACTAAAAACTCATCTCTAACACAACTCGTTTCCTCCACAGGCTGTTCCCAAGTCTTCTCGGATTCCCTTTTGGCTTCCAACCCTGGTATCACCACCACCCGGACACTTGGCTTGCACACCAGTCAGTAGTGACCATTGACTAATGCCTTGAGATTTTTTACAGCATCACTACAACAATTTTCAGAGCATTATTATTGGATTATTTTTATTACTTCACATCCTCCTGGGTTTAGCTTATACCAGCATGTCAAAGCCTAGTCCACTACATCAGAAAATTAAAAATAACTATTTTAGCCATATCTTTTAAAGACCACACTAATCGTAATCATAATCTCCAAATTTCTGAAGCACTACTTAAAAGCTAAGCGCAGGGCATCGGCTTATTCACGAGTGCTGCATCAAGTCAATGGGGTTGTCCAAAGATGCCATGTCAAGAACCAAGTCCTGCTGCCAGAAGACCAGAGAGAGAAGGGGGAAAGGAGCTGTTAGGGTTGGTTGTGCTTAAGCTGAGAGAAATTGGAAGGCTGTGGATTTGATGGATCAAGGTGGGATTGCTTGAAAAGATGAGGCTTCACTTTTGAATGGAACACCTGACCAGTAATAGAGGGGCTTGAGGCTACTTTAGAAATCCCTCCAACTTCCTTTGAACATTCTTTAGCATCTACAATCTCTGCTGAAAAAGTTTGAGAACCCTGGTCTATTACGCAGTTATCAAATCGCAGCAAATAAGCCTATGTTGAGCCTGAAGTAGATAATAGCTACTTGGCCTAAGGCGTGCATTGAAGTTAATATATTGACACGAATGATTGCATCGCAAACGAGCCATTAAAACATAATAACATTGTTATACATACGCAAAACCATATCGTCATGTGTTAATGACTCATTATCAATGGAGTCTTGTTGACAAGAGATTATATTATTATTTACACAGGGCCTATAAACACATAGAGGCCTATATTCTGTGACGTACCAGAGGCAATACCCAGCGACGTTTGACCAGGATGACCTTTACAAGCTTCACTATCTCCCCGACCAAACAAGTTTCAGTTATGCTACTGTACTGACATCTGCTTAATAACTGCCTGTTTTACTTCTCTCGCAGCTGCCGATGTTTTTATTTTCGAGAGCGGCCAGGTAGCTGAAAAGGTCGTTATCGTAATCCCAAGATTTCTACAGCGCCCAAAGAAGACAAAGTCGTAGGAAACAACCTATTTAAAAGTCAAAAAAATTGATTGGCAGGTAAGGTCAAGTTCAGTCCAGGTCAAGAGTAAGGCAGGTACACACAGTGTGACGATTATGGTGAATAACCGTCACACTGTGTATACTTGCCTGACTCATCGTGGCATTCATAATAAAAATGTCGCTTTCGTCTGCGAATCACAATATCAGGAAGAAGTTCTGCTGTAATCTGATTTGAATAAGCTAGTTCTTTAGCTTCATTCAGCATTTCTTCAAATCCTTGATCTGATCGGAAACCTCTCAAGGGATTTGTGGTAGTGTGAAGCTCTTTAGAAGATGTAGCCAAATCCAAATCTTTCTTTTGCATTGTTAATCTAGAAATATTTACTTGAGACAAAATTTTGCACCAAATGACATCGGAGGCACAAAATGTAAATGTTGCAATTTGCAAGGCAATGCCTCGAGCTTTATTTCGAGTCTTCTCTAATGGTTTTAGATAGCAAGCGAGCCGTCTAGTGACTATAATATAAATATCATGAGCACACCTTCTTAGTCCTTCTACCGGGGGGCCGTGTTTTCGGCCAGCTCAGCGGCTGGCCAGCAGTTGCCAGATGTATGTTTTGCATATTGGGAGTCATTGGATTTTGTGTTTTGTACACTGTGATTTGATTTTACCCCTTTGTTTTCCTATTTCTTTAAAATTCTGCGCCCTCTGGAAATTCAGCGTCGTAGGCAATTGCCTAGTTTGCCTAGGCCTTTAACCGGCTCTGGATGGGTCACTTAGGCCTTATTTAGTGATAATTTATTTGCTTTGAACCACGCAGTCACCATTCTTAATTCTACATTAATTTTATTAACCAGCAATTCAAAAGATTTATCCGACCTGAATACATTAGTGTCATCGGCAAAATGGAGCAATGAGGAAGAGTGCGATATATCGTTGACATATATTAAGAACAGTAGTGGGCCTAAGACAGTCTTGAGGGACACCACAGGTAAGATAAGATTCACAGGAAGTGTGGCCATTTTATGAAACACATTGCCTTTTATTTCGTAAGTAATCAGATAACCATTTTAGACACATTCCTCGGATGCCATAATGTTCAAGTTTAACAGAATATAATGATTCACCGTGTCGAGTGTTTTAGACAACTCAAAAAACGCCTATAGAGAACTGTTTATTATCCATTGCCTCTGAGATTTTATCCTGTAATTTAAGTAAGACAATGTATGTTGAATGTCCCGAACGAAAACCATAATGGTGTTTAAATGAATATTTTTTTTAATAAAATATGACATTAGTCTGTCATAAATTGAATTTAACATGCGGGACCCTCTGCATTTCATCACACTGGGAGCAGCCACACCTGCAGCACTAGTTAAACGCTGTCTGCGCATGCATAAGGGTAAGGGCTGGGACAAACACAGTGGCACTTTCTGCTGGGCAAATAGCATTACAGTCCTGGCATGTTCTTTTGCTTGTCAGCGCCCTTTATA
This sequence comes from Norana najaformis, assembly GCA_964023275.1. Classification (NCBI taxonomy): domain Eukaryota; kingdom Metazoa; phylum Annelida; class Clitellata; order Crassiclitellata; family Hormogastridae; genus Norana; species Norana najaformis. Next base: position 59,098,467 of record OZ029913.1, read on the forward strand.
TATACATAACATTTTTCGGCGATCTGACGGCACTTGGCGACATCCGATAGACCTGTCAGTAACTGGCTTGGATAGACAAACTGATATTGGAGGTTCCGTTGTTCTTGGCCACCGGAGCTTTGCTGAGTGCAGAAGGATCGATGCGGGGCTTCTGAAAACAGAGTGAAGGATGGTTGCGAGCCTTCACAGCGGACGGGAGAGTCCGGGAAAGAGGCTAATCTGTGCGCTCCCGGCGGGACGACCGAGACAATCACTGTCTGGTTACGGGCTTACGGCGCGGATCCGGTAGAACAAGGGCCCACTCTGCCGTAGATTGCCAGGTGGCCTGAGCCACGACGGTGGACGTTGAGGCTGGACATGGCGTTCTCAAAACCCCTCAAAGTGCAAAGTCCTAAATGGTTAAACCAAATTCTGAGTGGCTACAGGTACCTGCTAACCCTTAAAATATCACACTGTTTCAGTTGTGCTCTTGATCTCACATCTCCAAACATCAACACTACGATAGTTTGCTATAGGAGGTCTATATTTAATGCGAGTAAAAGCACAAATTATATTCAGATACATACCGTGCTTTTAAATGGCGTCACCTGTCATTGAAAACATAACGTTAATCGTAATCGTAATCTTGAGATTTCTACAGCGCCCAACGAAAGCTAAGTCGCGGGAACCAGCTTATTCACAGGCGCTCAGCCAAAACAAAATCGATAGGCAAAAGGGTTCGGTTCCAGGTCAAGATCCAGGTTATGATCACTTGCGTATGACGTCTTAAGCTATGTGAACTCTGTTAATACCACCCTGTGAAGTGGCATTTGTACAAGGACTACTACCTTTATAACTTACTACCCAAATTCTGCGATTCGATCGCTAATCTCTTCTTAAAGGATGCAAGAGAGTCGTTGAGACAGTTCCAATAGCTGTCCACAACTCTGTTGGCAAAAAAACATTGTCTCGCATGCAGTCTAAATCCTTTATGGCAAAGCTTCCGCTGTTGACCCATGCACCGTCCGTGGTGAGCTGAGAACACTTAGACATGACACGTTGATATCTAGCAAGAATCGATCGATAATGATGACGACGACGACTAAGATGACGATTACGATGATGATGGGGGACACTTAAGAATTCTTTTCCAACACAGAGTTCATAAGAAATTCATGGACATAATCATGTTCTTTAAAAAATTGCTTACAGAAGCAACACGTAGAGCTTAATTCTTTTGAACGCTAGGGATACATGAGCCTAATGAATTTTATGAGTCTGCAACAGTTGTGCATTGGGTCCCCGTGCATTTTACCGGTTGAAAGTTGTCATTCGTTTGTCTAAATTGTCGGTCTGTCTTAGAATCATCGTTGGTTGAATCAAGGAAGTGATGTTTTAACAGTTCCTCTGATGAAAGTCCTGCAGATGGGGCAGTTGCGCAGCTGAGGAGAGCAGTTGTTGCAACAGACGAGATGACCACACGGAAGAAACACAGTATTCACTTCCGCATCCATGCACACCTTACAAGTCCTTGCCTCACGCAGCTGACGGTTCTCTTCCAAGTATTTCTGAGCTTCTGAAAATGAAAGGATGGTAAAACAAAAGTAATTATCACAGAAAATAGGAGCACAATGTCGACAGTCCGTGTTATACACTGGCACTGTACCCAAAATATGGAGCTTCAGAAAGAACCAGTAAAATGGGACCACTTAATTTAAGGAGTTTCCGTTTGATTGGCTATAAACTTTGGTTCATCTATTAGACTTCGGTTTCATTACATGCTGCTACTTCATTAGTTAAATTTAACGATTAAATGCATGACAAATTATTTCATTCAATTATCTCTCAAATAATTAATTTATTTGTTATTTAAGATAAACAAATTGAATTACTACCGAGCCATGCCGTAAAAATAAGCTTTAATAGGTAGACATAGTAGTGGATCATTACAAAAATGTAGGCTTATAAACATTAATGATCACTTTTGAACATTAGTGATGTATTGGGAAATGTATCGTGAATTGAAGATAGTCTGAATCAATAGAAGAAAGACATGTCAGCAAGAGCGAAATGCAGGAGAAAAATGTATATTTAGAGGGAGGTAGTCTGGACCAGTTGCGGTAGAAAGATCCCCTCCCCAAAATCGCCCCTCACTCTAGTTGGCTACTTGAAAAAAGTGCTAGGGAGAGTTAGCGTCAAACAGCAACTGACCGTCATCTGGATTCGTGTCCATCTTTGACCCAGCCTCTTTTTCTTCCTCTTTTCCAGCCTCATTTCCCTCCGCATCTTCATCATTATTTCGATTCGTCATCAGATCTTGTTTTAGATCTTTATTTGACGAAACTGTAGATGATGGAGTCTTCTTCCGGTTTCGCTTCCTTTTCGCTTTAAAATCAGATGAAAGTTATTACAACACCCGATAGGGCCTACTTCAAAGATAACACTTGAATTTGAACTTTTATTTTACAGAAATACTTCGCAGTCAGCAACATAAACATTGGTAGAGTGCAAAAGGAGCTACACATAAAGCTTCGGTGCAGGGTTTGAAGACTTATGGAATGGGTTGGATGGTAGTGCTGTCTCAGTGGACACTTTCACAGCTCTTTCAAGAGGAAGCTAGAAATGAATTCCTGGTAACATGCAATGGTTCTAACAGACAAAATGTCTTCTGAGCCATTAAAAACCCGTGTTGTTTTATGTTATGTTTGTTATGTTATGTTAGACTTAAGTTGTGTAAGGTTAGGTCATGTTATATTAAAACGTGAGCTAGCTTTTATTTCAAGATTGACAACGGAGGTCTATATATGCCTACGATAAACAGCTGACAGCCGAGAACTGAATACTCTTTTCGGTCGGGTAGCCTTTGAAGCGACATAACTGAAGTGAAAACATTGCAATAACCTGTAAACGTTTTAACAGAAACAAAGTGACGTCTAGCAGTGATTTTTACCTTTGAGTTTTGTCTTGGTACTTGTTTCGGCTTCTGGAATGGTGGCCATAGTCATAGTCGCAGAGGCAGAAACTGCATCAGGCTTAACTGGCGCTAAATCATGGGCTTCAGATTGGGCGGAGGCTGAGGCGACAGATGACGAGAGAGAAGATGATGAGTGGGCAAAGAGATGCTGAAACTCAGAGCAGATTGCTGGTAAAGAGGCAGTCGACGATGATCCCGAGAATATTCCAGAATCTCTTGACGAATGCGTTGACAGTAAAGACGTGAGCCCTGTAAAATTAATAAACAAAAGTATATTCGCAACCTAAATCCTAATTTAATTCTTTTAATCAGTTCACACTAAAAGTTTTCGAAATTGCGATCAAGACCTTGTAACCATTATATACGGAACAGTGCCTTACTGTGGCACTCATTTATACTTCATGCGGAACAATACTCTGCTGTTGTGGCTGGAGTTGTTTAACTGGATGTTGTAATATTTCTTAATGATAATCTGCTCATCCATACCACTAACTGCGTTGACAGCTCTTGTGTCACTGGGTAACACAGACTGCGATGCGACTGAAGTTGCTGTAAAGGAAATCGATGGACTGGATGATAATGTAGATGATGTTGTTGCTGCTGCTGTAGCAGCTGCTGATGCCGATGCTGATCCATAATTGTGAAAGTTTGGCGTATCTCCAGCTAAGAAAACTGCGTCCAAGAGACTTTCAGCGTTTAGAAAATCAGTTCCTGTTCAATGCAAGCCAGAAACCGCAAAATTAGGCGTAGCAAATATTATGAATTTACTGATAACTATTTATATGTTACTATGTTAATAATAATAGTAATTGCTACAGCTATTGTTATAGTTGTTGCTAATGTTATTGTGTCGATTCCTTAATTCATTCCTCAATGCCATCTTTTGATGAACGTCATTATATGGTGGTAGGCCTACTACATGAAAGGATTAACGAACGAAAGAGCAAATGAATGAAAAGATTGATGGATGCAGGATAGATGGGTGGAAAGATGGACGGATGAATATAGAGTGACGAATAAAAAAATGACGAATTGTCATTTACCAGTCGCAGACAGTTTATTTTCTATTGTTCTCTTGACCAGGTCGCGAGGAAAGCCCATATCTAAGACTGCTCTAACGGCAGGAACATTCATTCGGGCTTCTAAGTCTATCAGTTCGTTGCCCTGTTGATAAGATTCAAGAAAATCCGACAATTAGCAATCAGCAAAGACAATTAGAATGCATCAGCTATAAATCGATCTTATTTTCACTCTGAAAGTTCATAATGCGCTTTTGAGAGTTGCTACAAAGTACTACACAAATTTTCTGTTGCAATTGCAAATACAATTACAATGTCTTTTAAACTGATTTTAAAATAGGAAGACAGCGTGCAAGAGGAGCAGGAAGAGTAGAAAAAGAAACAGCATAAGAAGGAGTAGCAGAAAGAGGAAGACGGAGAAATGGAAAGACAAGGAAGGAGAAAGAAGAGGAGGAATTGTAAGAAGAAAGACATGATAGAACAACAAATTGCAATATTAAGAGAAATAACAGCAACATACAGACCAAGAAACTCCGGGTGATGATGATTGCAATAACTTTTATGATTTGGGAGTAGGGAAGGTAACCAAGGAATGGAAAGAGAGAAAACTAAATGTAGCCTTCTTCGGTCCTTTGAGAATGTGTGGATAAGGACTCTGTTTAAAGGATAATGAGGTTGTGAAGTTGTCGAGCCCTTGTATATTATAAGATCACTTGAGGCGCTCTATAAATAGCCAAATACACACATGCATATATGCATACATACATACAACATACATACATACATCCATACATACATATATACATGCATACATACATTCATGCATACATACAACATACATACGTACATACATACGTATATACATACAGACAGACATACATTCATACATACATACATCCATCTACCCATCCATACATACATAAATACACGATTTTGTGATTGATGCCTTTTACATTACGATAACTACATGTATTTGCACATTTGTTTAGATTACATTAGAAATACCGCTTGAGACTGGAGAAGGCGAGAGCATATTTACTGAATCCAAATTGTAGCTAATTACACGTAAAATAGGAGTTTAACCTGATCCAAGGTCTGAGGTGCCTGCACTAAGTCTTGTCTCGTCATCTGATTCTGTTCACTCATCTGAAGGGTGAAACCATTTGACCTTGTCAGAAGACTCTGGTCACCACCAAGAAGGGTCATCGTTGTCCCCTCAGCTGAATTTCCCTCTGCTGGAACATTGCCGACGTCTTGTCCACGGACAAACGGACAGGCTGGAAAATGCTTCGAGTGTTCCTGCGATGGATAGTCCGTCGGCTGCCATCTCTTCAGACAACCACGGCAAAAGACGCACTGGACTCGGTCCTCGACCCCCGTGTAGAAGAAACCCTCACGGGCCAAGGCCCAGGGACTGGCGTGGGCGGTTGATGGCCAGTCATCAAAGGTACCCAACCGGACCGTTTCATGTCGTAACTGGACAAAGTCTGGGCTGTTGCGATCGATTCTGTAAGTGGAGTTACGGGAAAAGAGTCCATTTGCGTTGGCTCGATTCATGGCGGATCTTAATACATTGTCTATGGGGTCCGGTGAAGCATTCATGACACGATCTGATACTCCCTGTGGAGGTTTCCATGTGGAAGTAGAAGGGGCCAAGGGGATGTTTCTGGTTTCTGTTCCTGTAACTAGAGGACAGTTTGGAGAAAGGTGTTGATGATGTTCCCATGGACTCTCTTCATCGCTCCATCTGCTGATACGCAAATCGCAAGAGAAGCAGACGGTCTCGCCTGAATTGCGGGAGTAGTACAACCCATTTCTAGCCAGCTGTAACGGACTAATACTATCACTTCCCTGCCAGTCGGAAAAAGTTGCCAATCTATTCAGCTCTTTGTACATTTTCAATGTAATCGGTAGCAGCAGGAATGTAATTTAGCAGCTAAATACTTTGTAACTCAATAGAAAGGTAACGATATACGATTACAGAAGATTGAGCAATGTCGAATAATCAAATAATTAACGTTAACTAACGTTAACGTTAATTAACGAGCTTGTTAATTAGCGAGATTGCTAATTAACAAGCTAGTTAATTAACGTTAACGTTAATTAACAAGCAATGTTAAACAATTAACTTTTTTCGCTAACTGCCAATTCAACTAGATAACTAGGCCTACTGCAGTTTCTAGTTGGAAAATAAAATCTCTTATACGGCAAAAAGTGATTCACTCAGTTATTATGAAATGTCTTCAGATGCAGGTTTCCACTTCTGAGTGCAAATTATTATCTTAGACCGTATAAACGGTATCTAGTACCAATTTGCTTTTTCTGGAAGTTTGCAGAGTCTTATCCAAATTCTCATGGCAAAGAAGTTGTCTTGTATCAAAAGTTGTGTAATCTCGTTGAAGTTGTTGTCCTCTGTGTGAAAGAAACGATCTTTAGAACTTTTCCGTATACCAGAATTCTCCGAAGAATTTCTCTTCCAAAGATCACCATAAATGAAGAAAACGGCAAAGAATACCCAGTCCATAGTCGCTACTGCTTGGTAATCATTTTCTACGGATTTGCCGAGACTTGTACACGAATTAGGTCTAGTACTTTCTCCTACTAATGATAACTAACCTGTTAAGTAAGCAAATAAAACAGAGGCTGATGTATATATTACTCATAAAATACTTAAACTTGCAGGTTATAGTCATGGGACAATCATTGGGTGGTTAGTTGGCAGATTGCTAAGGCGATTGACTTTCACCATTACGTACGGGATTCAAATTCAGGTAAGCTGAAATTGGTGTGGGCCCTAATCGTGTAAAAAACTTCACCCGCAAGGAGACTTTGTTTACTTGTTGGATTGGTGTTTACCCCTTAATCTAAATATCCTACAATCTGTAATCCCTCGCCCCTGAGGACTAGGCGTAAGGGTGAGCGAGTAACTCGCATTTACGAAAGATTCTTATTTCAGTAACCTTTAATCAAAATCATGCAAAACGATAAAGCACGAAACCTGGCTGAACACCTTGGTTTGATTTCGTGTGCAAGAACACACAGACTGAAGAAACTCCATCCCAGCCAATGACGTTGTGTGAAGTTAGAAATGATCTAAACCACATCAATCCTATAAGGGGAGCTTACGGCAGCTACAAAAGCTTTGCAGGTCCACGATCATTATGTAGGACACATGAAGCCCATATGGCAATATCTCCATATGGGCTTCAAATATCCTACATATGACGTTGCTGTTTGGGTAGCTGTTCCGTTTGCAATCACCATAGGCCTGCAAAGCTTTTGTAGCTGCCATAAGCTCCCCAGAGAGCTTAGGACAGCTACAGTTTGCCTTGCAGGTCGACAATCATTACAAATGGGGAGGTTAGGACAGCTACAAAAGCTTTGCAGGCCCATGGTGATTGCAAATGGAACAGCTACCCCAACACCAACGTCATGTGCAGGATTTTTGAAGCCCATATGGGGACATTGCCATATGGGCTTCATGTGTCCTACATGAGATGTGGCTGTTGGGGTATCAACGTATGCGGGTGAGCTTAGAGTCAGAAGTTAGGCCTACTTAACATTCCGTGACTGCAGGAAATACTTTTAAACAGCTCCTCAGAGTACACCAGGTTTCTTCTCATCTGATGGAATCTGATCTAAGAAATTTCTGTGGCGCCGTTATCGTAATGTACACGGTATGGCCTTTCATTCGATAGTCATTTCTAACCAAAACTGCATTCCGAAACCACAATCCTTTGGAGGGATCCAGTCAAGATCTAACGAGACCTCTCAAAGACAGGAAGACGAGCTACACAATCTCGACAACAGTTCTATGTCTTAAACGTCATCATGTAGATTCTGCTGTTTTGCAATTCGGTAAATTGATGCCATATGTAGAATAATATAGAATAATATGTAAATAATAACACATACCACATGTAGATTAATGCAACAAAAATGTCCAGCATAACTATGGGCCTGCAACCGCATGCCTGAATCTGAAAAAGAGTGGGCCCGCTCAGAGCTTGATTAAGGACGAACTTTTGCCACATGAGTAATTTGCGGGGGCCCGACAATTGTCACGCCACTGCAAATGTCATGTATAAAGTAATATAACAAATTCCGTGCAAAAATTAGCATTGAAATAGCGTGTGTTGCTTTACACACATTATAGACCTGGTTAGCTACATTGGTCAAAATGTACGTCATGGCGCCACTGTTCGTAAGAATGGCGACTGGCAACCCGATCATGGCTTACTGCAGAGATTTGAATCTCGGGCTAGTACGGTCCGTACACGGGGACCTTAAATGGTGTGGCGCCCATTCAACCAGGCAGCGGTGGTGAAGGATCTCACCCGATCAATTCCTTGAGAAATTAGCAGGGTCGAGGTCATAGGTCGCTATAGAAAGCCGTATACGTGTACATGTACACTTACCTTTAATATCGAAACTTAAACAGCTCATGAATTATCAGATGTACGTAGGCTATAGTTGAGCAACCCTTTGACATGGAAATTCCAGCCACGTGCTAAAGCCATAGACTTTTAGTTAAATCTGTATACGTTTGCAAAATGCAACAATCGACCTCAGATGAGTTACTGACCTATAGGTTCATTGACAACTATTCAACTGCTTGCCTTTGACGGCGCACTAAAGTATTGGACTGGCAGACTGTAATGCAGCCCGACGGTTATACGATACCCATCGTTTAAATATAGCCGCGGAAATATTTCTGTCTCTCCACCATTTCACAGCCTATGGTGAAAAATTCAAAAGTTTAAAATTTTCAGTTATTGTTTGAGTTACTTCGCGCATATGGTGTGTGTTTGCGTGTGCGACATAACGTGTCTGTCTGCACGTCTGTCTGTATGTGTCTGCTAGTTTTATTTGTTTGTGTATACATGTTCGTTCTGAGGCCGCCTTCAACCGTGCATATAAAGGCACTGACATTCTCTTATATCCTAACAGCATTGATCTACTATGGCAGACAATTCATTTAAGGGCGGGGGTAGGTCTCCACGATTTACCTTAAATTACATTGCTACACATTATTATAAATTACTAAATTGCTCATAATATTTAAAACAAACATAGGCTTACAGTTGTGGCAATGCTCTTAAAATCACAGCAGGATATTTGAAATTGTAAAAGCTCTTCCAGTATTATTATTATTATTATTATTATCATCATCATCATCATCATCATCATCATTATTATTATATTGGCTTAGGCCCTGAGTCGTTTACGTAACCCGCAAATTCCAACACTGTTATATTAAAGCTCGCGCGCATTTATTTTCAATTTCCATTGACAGATCCACGGCGCCTAAAGATCTGAAATATAACGTGGCTCAAACGCTTATCTATATTTTTTGTCTGGTAATTAGTCCCAGCCACTGTAGCCAAGCTCCACGTCGGTAGCGCGCTTGTTCTGTCACCTAACGGTTGCGGGCTCGAGCCTGCTGAGCGTACTCCGTGTAACAACCTGGTGAACAAGCTATTCACGCACACGTGCCTCTGTTACCAAGCAGTATAATTTGGTAGCGGCGTGAGCTGGGAATTAAACAAGTCCTGCGATGCACTGGCCCCTTGTCCAGAACCTGAGATTTGTCCACTGCCGGCTCAGACGAAGGGCATCGGAGCTTTACTTATTTACTTTTACTTTATCCAAGGTTGGATTCAGGGAGGGTCACGCCAACAATGTATCCTCTATATGAGTTTAGAAAGATAGCTCAAGAACAAAGGACATGTATATGCCAGGGCGGATGCAGGGGGGGCTTACAGGTAATTTGATATAGCGCCGGTGAGTAAGCTAGTCTCTCTGACGCGGCTTTTGTGTGGCGTTGAGAAATTCCGGCGAATTACATTTAAATTCCCCATAAACTCAGATAGGAAGTGGGCAGGTGTGTCTCTAGATGCCTTTGCGACTTACTGCAAGATATTTAGGCCTATTTATGACTGATACATTGCTAGTCATAGACTACTAGGTACAAAGTAGCCTATCCTAGTTGTAATGTCCGGTTCGGTTCCAAGACCTGATTCAAAGACTAGGCAGGTAGACAGGCTGACGTCTATGTTGGGTGGTATTTTTGGAATGGGAACGGCGAAACATAAAGGAAGAGGAAGAATCAGGCTAAGATTTTTAAAGTTTTTTTCACTTGTGAGGGAAAAGCGTGTACTGACATTTCAAGAGGAGCAGAGTTGGTTAGCTGGTGGCATGGGTCAGAGAGCTGCTGTAGTGCCGGAAGTTTATTTCAAAGGGGTGGAACAGCATGTTCTTTGCAGAATTATAATCGATGAACGCTCAGCAAAAGCGCTATTGATCTGGAACCGTTTCTAACCCTCTTGCCTAACGATTTTGTTTTGACTGAGCGCCTGTGAATAAGCTGGTTCAGGCGACTTAGCTTTCGTTGGGCGCTTTAGAAATCTTGAGTTTACGATTGGCGATTATGAATGGTTACGAGATTAGTTTGGGTGGCCTCTATGTTCAAGAACAATGCCACCCTAGTCTAGCCTGGAATGGTGGAGACGATTTTAAGGGCAAAGGCCACATTTGCTACGCTCGATTACTAGTAGGCATACAATATCTGTAAGAGTTGTATCCACTATTGATGGCGCCTGTTTTGAACAGGGAGCAGCAAATAGTTTCAATCTACAGTAACTTATTATGAAATCAGTCCCATATGAAAATACCCAAGCATGTCTGCAGTTGAGAAAATCTTGTCTCGAAATTTCTGCACTGAAAAGCCTCTTGTAACAAAGAGTTCTACGGTCTTGAGGATAATTCCCGCGACTTAGCCCTCGTTGAGACTGAAGATATCTTGAGTTTACGATTACGATTAGTTTACAGACCAATGAACTGTTTGTTTAACCTACATTATAGGCTATGTGATTATTGGAAATTTCGCTACGGCGAAATTTTGAAATGGAATTCCCCACATCAAAGACGTGTACAAACTTGTAAACCACAAACATTTACACGTTTTTCTATAACGACCGTATAGCCTCAACGCTGCTCATATTTCAATGAATCGATCAATCCTTGTCGAAGCAACGATTGTAAAACGGCAATACGTAGGAATTTCTTGATGGCGTAGTTTTGTGATGGATTCGTTCATAGGATAAATTGCGAATATTTTCCACAATAGGTCTGTTTTTGCGCAATTATATAAGGTCGGACTATGAAAATGTTTTCGCATCATAAACCCACACAAAACCGTTCCAAAACCGCACATAACTCCTGTTCTCAACTGGCTAAAATACCTAAACGAATAGAGTAACCCTACAAAGCCCTATCACTTCCCGACAACACTGAAATCCTTCCAACCCTCCTATCGTCATCCCTCTTTCACAGATCCTATCCCGACACCCCTTCTTCCTCTTGTCTCTCTCTCCTCTCCAACCCCAAACACTACCACCCCCCATAGCTGCCACGCTCTCTCGGCTTGACTTTTGGATCTTGACCTGGAACCGAACCCTTTTGCCTATCGATCTTATTTTGACTGAGCGCCTGTGAATAAGCTGCTTCCCGCGACTTAGCTTTCGTTGGGCGCAGTAGAAATCTCGGGATTACGACTAAGAATAGCTTAGCCCTGGAAAGCAAGTGGACTATAAACGACTAGGAGGTTAGTAAATAAGAAAGTAAGTAGTTAGGCCTACGTTACGCGCAATCTTACACTTTAGGCCTAAGTAGCACTAGACCGACTTCATTAGGCCTATGAACAAGCATCCTTTCATTCCTTTGTCCAGGGTTCGAATCCAAGTTTACCTATGGGAGGGTAAGTCTGAAAATTTATCGTTGAGCGCTAGAAGTGATCCGTCAAGACTTAAAAATTTTTGGGAGAAAATTAAAAATCATCTGAAGCTTTTACATGTAAATAATTATATATATATAATTATATTTAATGCCATATTATAATTCTTTGAATAATAATTATTATCATTATAAATTTAAAAATAATAATGATATTATTATTAATAACAATAATAATAATAATAATAACAATATTATTATTATTATTATTATTATTATTATTATTATTATTATTATTATTATTATTATTAATCAGAGAAATATAATATGTCATTGTAAGACGAAAAATTCAAGACAAGAGTGCTTAACAAGAAAAATCAGTGCCACAAATCAATGGCCTTTGTTGGAATGTGTTCATATCCTTCAGTCGGCTTACGGAACAAGGATGTCTTGATCTCGCATGGCGCATGCAATGTATTCTGTAATGATAAATTGCCTTACCTATTTTCTAAGTCAGACATCAGATTCTGATAAACGATAGATGGACGTTACTACAACAATTTCTGTCAACCGTTTTACTGATTCTCAATGCATGTGCTGCTTTAAATACCCAACGCGAAGTAGCCTACCACCGTTACACCCGTCAAACCCACCGTGAACTTTGTCCGGAGGTGCTTATGTTATTTATGAATAGTAATTAACTATGGCATACGGCTGCACATAGCTGATGTTTTTTCAATGATATAAGCATGCATAGTATGCTGACATTGGCCAATAATTCAAAGCCTCAGTATGTTTTTCGACCTGTACTTAAAGTGGGTCAAAGCTGAGGTAAGTTCTGACCCTCAGCTTCCTCACCCCTTTGAGAAGTTGACAGCGACTTTAATTTTGGATGCCCTGCAGCAATCAGAATAACCATTATCGAGAACCAATCGGAAAAAGCCATTATTCAGAGCCAACCAGAATAGGCCATTTTCAGAACCAATCAGAATAGGTCATTATTCAGAACCAATCAGAAAAAAACATTGTTTAGAACCAACCAGAATAGGCCATTTTCAGAACCAATCAGAATAGGTCATTATTCAGAACCAATCAGAAAAAAACATTGTTTAGAACCAACCAGAATAGGCCATTTCCAGAGCCAATCAGAATAGGCCATTATTCAGAACCAACCAGAATAGGCCATTTTCAGAACCAATCAGAATAAGCCATGCTTGTGCATTGCTTCAGAGTTTAGTCCATTATGTTTCTCCATAATCAGATTATTTAACAGAAGTTAGTTTAAGTAACTAGGTTAGTTGCTGTCAAATACAGAACTACACTATACACAGTATTGCGTATCTGGGCACGATAGCCGATTGGTTAGAGTGCTCGGCTTGTAATGTGGATAGTACAGGTTCGAGCACCCCACCTGACGGCTACTGTGTAGGACCTTGAGCAAGTCCTTCACTCACAGTTGCTCAGCACCATCGACCGATGCTTAGTCATTATATATTGGTGTTTAATAAATGCAGAAATAATCAAAGCACCTAGTCTGTTTCAAAACCAGTACAACATTGCCGTGGATTGACCCAACCAAAATATGCCACGTTCGCAAGACAGGCGACCTATCCCGTAGCTTATCGAAACCCAAGCAAGCTAATAATTATCAGTTGCCTCGATGCTAGAACTCTAAAACCCAGTGTCCCTGTGGCAATGGCGTATTTACTAAAGGCGTGGGGTGTGATTCGCCCCGGTGCCGCTCTTGGCTATATACCAGAGCCCCTCAGACCAGATGGGTACATGGTGGACTGCCAGAATGTAGCGCCCCTCTGGAAATGTTCTTACCCCATGCAAGCAATCCTAGAGCTGCCACTGTCCTATGACCTTTTCCGTGCTGCTATAACCATGGTTTTGTTGGCTAATACGCATCGCTGCTCACCATGGTGTTTGTACAACACTGACTTTCTGGCTTTGCATTGGTTTAACCAGGTAAGGTAAGCTGATCGCGACAAACACGTCAACGGAAGAGCTATAATTTACGAAAAGACACCAGACAACCGCGAGATTATTAGAATTCCGCAGTCGGAGTAATTACTCAGCATTTTATTTGACATCTGGATGACTAAGCAGATCTTCATACAGAACTAGATATATAGGCTGGTTTCCAGTGAGACGGTTACAAAGGCATAGCGAAGGAGGGAGGGAAGTTTCTTATGCTTCGAAGAATCCCAAGAACACATTAGTTTAGCTGATTCACTGGTAACTGCTTCAGAGGATCTTCTTGGCTTTTGTGGGCTTCTCCGGAATCGGATCCTCTACTCGTATAGTCGTTCCGTTGAAGATGACCTGGAGGAATTGCGCAACAGGCGCCTGCTGATGCTGATGCATCTGATGACGTCCTCTCCGCAGGATGGGTCTGAACCACAATTGTATTTTATTGTATTAGATAACTTATATAGCGCTTCTTACACAGTAAACTATTCAGAGGCGCTTCCAGCATAAGAACCCCCGGGGAAATAAGAACGTCTTTAAATAACGAGCTGACTGAGCTCTATCACCAACAGTGACCCTTGCACGAAACGACAGCGGAAGTTCATTCCATAAAGAGGGGCCAAGAACATTGTCTGTATACCATCAACGTCTCTCGCCCTTCCAGAGGTTGGAACTGCCCTACTTTGATAACTCCTGCTATTGTAAACACTTACTTGCCTACGACTGATCATTTCTATACGACTGAAACATGAAACAAATAGGCCCTAGAAAGAAATAAGATCTGTTAACATCAGCGAAAAGTCAGTAGTAGGCCTAAATTTGAGCTCCTTTCCTTTACGACATATTGGGTCTAGTAGTCTTTGAAGTTTCTCTCGAGATATTGATTGTGCAACTGGTATGGTGCTCCTCGTTGTTAGTAGATCGTTTATTGAAACATGTTTTATACGTTACATTCAGGCGCAATTAAAGTGTGGTTAATGCTCCGACAAGGAAACGAAGCTATTCTAGCTTTATATAGTTATGTAATGTAACGTAATGACAACAGTTCATAGCATCGTAAGTAGCAGGCTACTTCAAGGGTGCTTTAGAATGTCAAAAGTCAGCCCAAGTACTAAGAGTCATGCAGTAAATAGAGTTTCAGCTGTTATTTAGAGTTTATCCAGAGAGTAAGTTTTTTTGTGTTTTCTAGTCATGTTAGAACATAACGTTGTGTTCTTCGACGAAGTTTCAGGTTTTAGAAACCGCACACAAAGAACGTTAATTGCACACGTGTAATTGTAATGGAAAACTCGAAAATTTCTGAAGCCCTACTTTAAAGCTAAGCGCACGGCACCAGCCTATTCAGGTTAACTAGCAGCTGTCCAGAGACAACGTGTCAAGAACATGATCCTGTTCCCAGGAGAACATAGAGGGGAGGAGATAATCGAAAAGCTATTACGCATAAGTTACAACATAGCTAGCAACTTGTATGAGAAAACTGGTTACTGGTAGTTGTTTTCTTAATGCTTCTATTGAATAATTAAAGTTTGGTAATCAGGTTGAATCCTACTGGAGCAACTTGTGTTACAAATACCACTATACTCCCCTACATGTGTACAGTATACTACTTTTTGCTACAGCGTCTTCCAAACCACACGTATTTCTACTCCTAATGCTCCGAAAAGACGCTATACAAATCTTCGCTTATACTACATTACTATTCTTACTACGAACTTACGTGCACTGTGACAATATGGGCATCTTTAGTCATTTAGCCACAGTATTCTGAATTAATGGGGATAGGATATTCATCTCTTCCCTCTACTGGACTTGCTACATAATTTCCATCACTTCATTACAAACGAAGATATCTTGCAGTTCTCTTAACTGAAAAAAAAACATAATTCATTAATAATAACTATAGATGATTTATTTCCAGCTCAAGAAAAATAATTTTTACACGACTATCTGCATCTTATATAATCTATTTCGAAGTCCCTAAAGCTTAAACCAAACTGCGGATTGCCAGATTCATTTGCTACTTTTCAATAATCCGGCAACTTCTCGCATCGTCCGGGCAAAGCACTTCCGGGACAGCATTACTGTCGGCAAAGTAATGTACTTCAAGTATTTACTTCATAACTCCTAGTTCTTGAGCTGATTTTTGACTTTGTAAAGCACCCTAGAAGTAGCATGCTACTAACGATGCTATATAAATTGTCGTAATTACAATTACAAAGACCGCTAAATAAATGTACATGTTCTATAGCGACCTTATTATGGCCACGACCCTACCCGATAGATCGCCCTGAGTCGCCTGCTGGTCAGATAACAGTTCAAAGACTACTTACTTGGCTTTGATCCATCGAGTTAACTCGACTTGTGAACTACTTGCAGTTGAATCACGAAGATATCTTGCAGTTCTTCTACCTGAAAAAAACATAATTCATTAATAATAACTATAGACGATTTATTTCCAGCTGATATTTTTCATCACACAAACACGTGCAGAGGTTCTTAGAAGGTGTTAACCAGACGCTTAAATTTAGATCAGTTAGGTAGTCAGATGTAGGCCTATAGACCTACATCGCTTGCAAAAGGTGCAAAAAGAAGCTTTATTGTCTTCACATAAGCATGCATATATACGCAGATACATAGGTACGCACGCACACATGCATGCATGCACACACATATATATATATCCATAAATACATACATGCCTACATTCAGGAGTAGAATATTGAATGCAATCCCGTCGTCGACCGGAAGCCGGTGGGAAAGACCTTATTTCTTAGTCTTCGGAATATTGAAATACATAGTTCTACTGCTGAGGTGGGCTAAATTGAATGCCAAGCTTCAGGTGCAGAGTCTTGCAGGCTAACCATTACACTATGGCGCCACTGTGTTGGTGGATATTAATTATGTTGCAATTTACTAATAAAATCCATGATTGAGGAATAATTATTCAAAAGCAGTCATCAGTCGTTATGATAGCAAACATGAGTAGTCGGAAGTGATAATTAGTTCAGTTCGGAAGTGATATGTAGTTCACCTTATTCAATTCTTCCCTAGCGCCACCTATTCTTAGTTTCTGCATGAAGAGGCGTATGAACAAATGTTACCTTTACCGTTTTATTTAGAAGATTTTTGAAAACTCGTTTAAACCTCAGTTAAGGATTTCAGTTGTAGGGCCTACTGATAAATCGACTTGTATGATAAGTTATGGGTAGGCCTACTTAAAAAGTTACCAACTTACCCTGACAATGCGAGATTGATTTAGACTTTAAACACAAGCGACCGCCTTTGTAATAATATTAAAGTTCCCACGTCCCATGTCGGTTACTTATACCGGCCTCTACTTGAACGAGTTACAATCAATAATGACATGGTCGGTTGCTTAGCGGCTATTTAAGAATACGGACTAATTCCATCAGTCTTGGTCCACTGACCGACTTGGATTTCTGAAATTAGGCGGTAAGTGTGATAACTCTTTTTCTTTCTTTTCTCTCGTCCGTCAGGCTATAGCCGACGATAAGGTCTGAACGAAATGCCTCCACGCTGTTCCTTAAATTGTGGCTCATTTGTTCAGATTTCCAGGTCCTGTAACCAGGTGGTGACCATTCCTCTCCTGGCAGGGTAAGGAAGCCGGTGGGCCCTGGTTGAGCCTCATACGCCCTAGGGTGTCCTTCCAGCACCCGCCTCCTGCGTTGGCCAGCCGTTTTCAGAGTTCCTAGCGAACCTGTCCACCTCGCGTAACGCCCTAGGTGGTGCTTCGGCCTGAGCCTTCTCCACTGTCACAATAGCCGAGCGGCATAAAGCACCAGAATCAAGGTTAATAGCATCACCGCCGTCTATTCAAATCCGATGGGTTGTGTTTCTGTCCATGAATGTGGGCATGGGTTCAAATCCTACTTCTGACGGATGCATTTTGCGTATATTGGTCTTTTGCATATATGTGCTTTACTTTTATGAGCAAGTTTTGTCTCCCAACTCATTTCGCGTGTTCGACAATTCTGGATTTCACTAATGTGGGCTTAGTGTATCCATTGCAATCGCGTTGTGCCCGTTTAGTGGATGTTGCAGATGTTAATAAATTATAAATTCAAGTGCACTAATTGGACGATGTGCTTTGGGGTCTTTTACTTTAATCCCCATAGAGCATACATTAAATTTCCCCAATATTTTTTTCTTTACAGCTAAATTATTCGACTAAAAATAAAACCTGTTATTTAATCGGAATGGTCAACTTACACGATGTCAGTTGGCACAACGGACATGTAAACTGGCCTTCTAACGGCAGTCGGGGTGGTGTATCAGTTTAAGGCGCAAGATTCAAGGCGAATTAAGAGCCTCGCCTTTTGGTTCAAATCCGATGGCTTGAGTGTTCTGGTCTACGTAGTGGGCGCAGATTCAGATCTCACTTCTGACAAATGTACGATAAACTGGAAGTTTGCATGACACTATACAGGTTTGGTGAAAAATATGAAGTTTGGCTGTCGAGTACGTAAGCTGCAGTGAAAGTTCACATCTGCTGACACGCCTCTATAGAAACAGGGCTCGACGTTGCTTCCACGCTGACACAGCTCTTCGCTAGCTCAGAGTCGGCCAGGCTTTTCATTGCAGGCACATTGACCGAGCTCTTCTTTGGCTCATTCGGCCAGGCCCTTCATAGCTGACGCACTGACCGAGCTCTTCGTTGGCTCAGTCGCCACGCTCTTCAATGCTGGCCGAACTCTTCGTTGGCTCATTTGGCCAGGCTCTTCATTGCTGGCCGAATCTTCGTTGGCTCATTCGGCCAGGCTCTTCATTGCTGGCCGAATCTTCGTTGGCTCATTCGGCCAGGCTCTTCATTGCTGGCCGAACTCTTCGTTGGCTCATTCGGCCAGGCTCTTCATTGCTGGCCGAATCTTCGTTGGCTCATTCGGCCAGGCTCTTCATAGCTGACGCACTGACCGAGCTCTTCGTTGGCTCCCACAGTCGGCCGGGCTCTTCAATGCTGGCCGAACTCTTCGTTGGCTCCGAGTCGGCTGGGTTCTTCATTGTTGGCGCACTGGTCGAACTCTTTGTTGGTTCAGAATCGGCCGGGCTCCTCATTGCTCCCACATACATCGGCCACTTGCTTATGTACATACACAGAAAACCTATATAATTATATATATAGCCATCATATTTTATTGGATTTGCAGGAAAACGAACGCGAAACTTATGCCAAAGTTGACAAATCTAAATTCGACATTCTCACGATCCTTTGGCTGATCCACAGTGCCCCGGGATGAAACATTTTTAGGGTGAATATCCAGCATATGGTAGACCTGCACGGAAGAATTTGTGTAGGCCTAATGTACTGTATGTCTTTGTGAAAATCTAATTTATTCGGATTCCTCATATAGAATTCTTGATCGAGACTTCGTAGGTTGGCTGCTCTTTTCATAGCAGAATGTCCAACAAGTGGAGTCACTCTACAAAAGGGGTTCAGTTCTTGAGCCAACCCTGATAGGGGTATAACCGAAGTAATTTAGTACGTAGGCAAATATGACAGTAAGTACTAGTCGTCATAGCATATTAGCAGGCTCACTCATTGTAGTCGTTGTTGGTTAGGAGGAAGAGAGGACAGCTAATGCAGAGAACTGATACCATTATCTGGTCTACATCTGAGGCCGTGCCATCGGCGTAGGGAGTAGAGCGAATGACCGATCGCTTCGTTCAGAGAGGAAGACATTATCTTTATTGACAAGTGAATCACTACCCAGATAGCAACGCAGTCAGGAACAGAGATAAATAAAGACAGACTGGTAGAGATAGAGACGGAGAAATTCAGAGTTAAATAACGAACGAAAGACATCGAAGGCAAGACAAAGGACATGCAGAGATTAAACTGGCAAGACAGAAACGGAGAGACGAAACACAGAAGGAGAGTTCACTAACTAAGATTGGAAGCAAGGAGCCCACTGGGTATCCAGAGGAAATTCTATAAATATTGACCAATAAAAATCTAACATAATTCTAAGCAAAAGATTCCGCATACAGTTATCTATCCTAGGGCAGTCGGGAATCCGACGCCGCGAAGGACAGTCGGAAGTTAGCTCTGAGAAGAAGATAGAGAGATCGAACGGCAGTCAAAATGTAGGCAAGACAGAGTCCTGTGTCTACTGAAACTGCAGTCATCGTTATGGGTAGAAATAGATTACAGCTCGCCGTAGGCGAACTTCCTCGCTCGTAAGTGAATGTAGCTCAGCGAATCTAACATTGTTCAGAACAACAAACACGTTTGACAGACAACCGCATTGGAACTACATTCGTATGCTGAATGACAATCGAATAAACGATGAAACAGCACAATGCGAAATGGAAAGGGAACCCTGTTATAGGGGGAACAATCATTCACATGATACAATATCTAGACAAAATCTGACTACAGGAACATACACAGACAAGAACAGAACAAAAGTTATTGTTGATGTATTGATTTATTTTTAATATTTAGTTTCATGTGTTCCGAACCACACATATCGTCTCTTTTGGCTGTATTCGGATTGTATAGGAAGTATAAAGCATTATAGGAATTAGAATTAATGTCCAAGTAACTTATTGTTGCAATTACAGTGAAGTATGCACTATCTTATTCCTGCTAAAAATAATTGGAAAATCTTATTCATTGTAAAAAAGCACTGAATATGCACCTTTATTTGTAAAATAAAATAATACTTATAACAATATAAGGTTTTCCTTCAGTTACATATATATATATAATATATATACATATATATATATATAGAACAAGATTTATTATAGCAAAGGTAATTCTCCACCTTGCTATTGTTTCAATAGCAAGGTGGAGAATTACCTTTTTAAATATTTTAAAAAGGTAATTCTCCACCTTGCTACTGAAACAAATTAAGCAATTACTCACCTATAATAAATCTTGTTCTCTCTGAAATCAGAGTATGTGTGTTTCAACTTTTTCCTGCTTAACATCAAAATATGAGACTTATCCAAATTTTCATGGCTTATATATACATAAGTATATATATATATATATATATAGATATATAAGCAGTGAAAATTTAGATGTGTATCATATAATTGAATATGCACTTTTATTTTCATGGCTGATATATGTATACAAATATATATATATATATATATAAGCCATGAAAATTTGGATGTCTCATATTTTGATGTTAAGCAGGAAAAAGTTGAAACACACATACCCTGATTTCAGAGAGAACAAGATTTTTTATACATGAGTAATCACTTGTTTCATTTAAAAACTGCAAGTAATATTCCAACAAGAGTACAACAGAAAACTCAGAGGGACTCAAACCCTCGACCTTAGTCAACTTACAGCTAACAACGCTTTGCCACTAAGCCATGAGTTAAATGCAGCATTAGGATCTGCGAAAACAAAAAATGAGTGGGCAACCTCAATATTCTTTCATCTTATTCATTGTAAAAAAGCACTGAATATGCACCTTTATTTGTAAAATAAAATAATACTTATAACAATATAAGGTTTTCCTTCAGTTACATATATATATAATATATATATATATATATATTATATATATATATATAGAACAAGATTTATTATAGGTAATTGCTTAATCTGTTTCAGTAGCAAGGTGGAGAATTACCTTTTTAAATATATATATATATTTATATATATATATATTTATATATATATATTTAAAAAGGTAATTCTCCACCTTGCTACTGAAACAAATTGCTTAATTTGTTTCAGTAGCAAGGTGGAGAATTACCTTTTTAAATATATATATATATTTATATATTTATATATATATATATTTAAAAAGGTAATTCTCCACCTTGCTACTGAAACAAATTAAGCAATTACTCACCTATAATAAATCTTGTTCAAAATATATAACATTGTCTTTTTGTTCATATACATTCTGTCTGAAGTCAGAGAACATGAATTTGAACTTGGTTTTTGGAAGTTTCTGAAATTTTGTTTGCTTCAATTGCTGCTCCTGGATTGCAAAATTTTTATGCTTTGCAAAGAAATTAAAGTTGGACTTGAATTTGTTTTAAGCTTCACTTTAAATACATCTTCTCTTACTGCAACTTGATTTTTCATTTTCATTTTAAATACACCTTTTTCTTTTAATGGATTTCGATTTTGCATTTCAAGTTTCACTTTACACCTTCTCTTACTGGAACTTGATTTGTCAGTTTGAGTTTCACTTTAAACATCCCTTCTTTTTTACTGGAACTTGATTTTCATTTTAAGTTTCACTTCAAATATACCTTTTTCTTTTACTGGAGCTTTAAAAATTAGGATCCATACCTAAAATAAAATCAACAATGCAAAATTGTAAATGCTAGTTAGCTTGGCAAACCCAAATTTTTGTAGTTGCATTTTCAGAATCAACTTACCCAAGTAAAACTGTCATTTCAACATAAAATCTGTCACTATTTCATCACAGGCTTAATTACTGTCCTTCAGCAGCAAGCATCACAAGCATCAAGGAAAATATATATACAAACTATAAACACCTTGGGAATCCTGCGTGCAGTCACCTTTACTGCTTACTTATAACAGTGTTTTGCCATAAAGCATTCTATTAATAGTGGAAAAAAGAACAGCCAAACCTTGCAATATGAATCGCAAGCATCATTATTAATGCTCAGTCTGGTTGTTCTTTCCACCAGGTCAACTCATTCACACAGACTGCTTCCAGATGATGCTCTTACGAATTAATTCTAAGGAAGAGCACCAGTCCATGCTTATGCTTATCCACCACTTGTTGCGGTAAGCTGATCTTCCTAGTTTATAATTCTCCATCTTGCTGCATGCCGATAGACTTGAACCACAGATTCCGCATTTCACAACCTGCAACAACACATTATTATTGGTGTTCGTTCTGGTTGCTGTTGACCCTGGTCAACCTCGACGACATGATTTACTTCTGATGATCAACTCACAAATTAGTTCTTGAAGATCAGACTCACAAATCAGTTATTGAAGATCAGACTCACAAATTAGTTCTGGAAGATCAGCAGCTTATACATCTTCTCCAACTCACTGCACGAAGAAAGACTCGAACCGCATATTCTGCACTTCTTGACCTGCAACCAGGGATCTCTCTTCGGTTGTACTCTCCATTGACCAGATTTGCCTATCAATCATCCGCGAAACCCTTCACGACAGAAAGGTCTTCACAGTTCCTCTGATGAAGGTCCGGCAGATGGGGCAGCTGCGCAGCTGAGGAGAGCACTTGTTGCAACAGACAAGATGACCACACGGCAGAAATACGGTATTCACTTCCGCATCCATGCACACCTTACAAGTCCTCGCCTCACGCAGTTGACGGTTCTCTTCCAAGTACTTCATAGATTCTGCAAGCCATAAAATAACAAATGATCAGCCATTGATCACACAATAATAACAGTACAATGTCCATATTCTAGAGAATCCTCTCTGTTCTCAACAGTAACCAAAGCTGAGAACTTGAAAAACAACTGGTAAAATGGACCATTTTAAACAAGACAAGCCATGAGAACTGGTATACCCACAAGACACTAGGTAATTAAGGTAATACTAAAGGAAAGGCAATTCTTTTCTGTCATCAGAATTCTATGCTTGTTAGTGTGCTCTAAATTACCTTCATCTGGTATCTCTTCCGGATTGAGATCTCCTTCCACTGTCAATTTTTCCAGATCATTCTGGGCTCCTCCTTCTGATGTCTCAATTTCCTCACCAATAGCGTCATTCGTTGCAGCATTTACTTTCTTCTTCTTGTTCCTCTTCCTTTTCCCTGAGTGTAAGTAAGTAAAATTCACAAAATGCAAGCATGCACACACAAAGAAATGAAAACTGACATGTACAGTGATAATCCTCAGACCAAAGACAATGACAATTTTAAACCTGCAATTAGGTTTGTTTATCATAGAATCCTCATATTCAATATGATTACCTGTGATGAAACTGTTAAATATCCTTTACCGTTACTATAAAGATAAGCCTACCATAAGTACCTATGCAGATATAGTAGGTATGCCATAAATAATTTCCAATAAGCTTATATATCTAGATGCTTAACAGCATCATGTTATGTACCTCTCAACAGAGCTGCATACATGCCTATCTAATTGATGTAAAGTATTGTGACTTATGGCAATTTTGTAAATGTATAGGCATTAAAAAAGTAGGCACCTCAGTAAAATACTTTATCCATGGAAAACTAAACTCCCTCAGAAAAATCAGAAGTAGCAGTTATCACAAAACCCTGCTCACACTCGTCATCTTAGTATTAAACAGCACATTCCATTTCTCTTTTTCGTTTATTTTGTAGTTTGCCCAAAATATAAAAAAGAGAAACAAAATGTACTCTTTTATGCTTGGCAGTTTGCCTGAAATGAAATCAGAAAAATAGTTGCAAAAAGATATGCAAAATTTTGTTAATGAGAAACAATTTATGTGAAATTGTTTAGGTGACGGCAACATCTTTAATAAACGTACTTTTTTTAAACATCTTCCCAGCAGTTTGTTTACCTTTCGACTTAGACTGGGCATCACTCGCAAGGTCAGCCTGTGCAGCCACAGCAGCAGCTCCAGAAGAGGAAGGTGATTTCTCTGATGGAGTCGGTACCATAGACTGAAACGCAGCTGAAGATGGGGCAAGGGAAGATGGTTCTTTACTGGGAGGCAGAGAGACAAATGAGTCGGGCTGATGCAAGACTGCTGCACCTGTCGAGGAAGATGAGGACGACATCGTTGCATATCCGTTGTCAGAAAATGAACTTCTTATGGATCCATCTAAGCAATGAAACACGAAAATTAAAATTAAATTCATCACATAACAAGATAGATTCGAAAATAACAAAACAAATTCTTCAAAAAGTG
Organism: Norana najaformis; assembly: GCA_964023275.1. NCBI lineage: Eukaryota > Metazoa > Annelida > Clitellata > Crassiclitellata > Hormogastridae > Norana > Norana najaformis. The sequence continues at coordinate 59,122,993 of OZ029913.1, forward strand.
AAAGGATTTAAAATTTTTACATTGGACCAAAATTTAGACAGCACAAGCATCTCACCCTCGTATTTAAATAGACATTCCTAAGATATGTTCCACATGATTTCAACAATGAATTTCAAGTTTACAGTTTGCATGTAAAGCTCCTAAGGAATAAATGATTCACAATTCACTGTTTTGTTCATGAATGGGTTTTCAATTGACTGAAACACATTCGTTCAGTAGTCAAACATACCGGTATGTACATAACATTATCAACATGTAAACCTCTTCTGTAATGGTAAGGAATGGGAGTACTTCTGAGTATATATTTTGAACAGACATAATATAAAAAAGTGCTGAATAAATGAATGAATGGTGTACTGTAATGCATAATTTAAACTCTGCACTTTAATATCTCATAAAAGCTTGTATCTCATTACTTACTGGGGATTCTGTAACCAGGCTTATCTTCGGCTGCTGATACAGGGACTGAGGAAAGTCCTGAGGCTGCAGCACCATTTGAAAGAATTCCTGTTTCTTCCAGTTGGAAAAGTGCTTCCAGAAGACTTTCAGCATTTGGAAAGTCATCACCTAATTAATTGAAAATCAAAATGCTCACATTTAAAATCAAAACTATTTAGCAAATAGCATCTTAAGAATGTTTGATCTATGTTTCCATAGCAGTTGCAACCATAAAAATAAGGAAAATGTTACCGAATCTAGATAGAATAGTCTTCTCAAATTACATGACATCACATTCTTCAAACCATGTCTCCTACAAACAGACACTTGCACAGCTTGAGTGCTTAGACATTTTATATTGTAAGACTAGACCGTCTTACAATATAAAATGTCTAAGCACATTTCTGTTTTCACTCTCACTATACTTATTGTCTAAGAGTCCCCTTTATTGTCTGGAACAGCCAACAGCAACTACTGAAATAGTGCCAGATAATTAATGTCTGAAGTGTCTATCCATATTAATGCTATCCGTTACAGGAATAGCTTTTAAGAGGTACACATTATGACCCCTAAGGAACAAAAAATCATTACAGAAGCAAGAAAGGTGGCCGTCCATATCCCCGAGGTGTTAACAGTGTAATGCAGTTTTATCTTCCTTCTGCATATTCTGCTGCACCTGATGTGCTGTATCAGTCTTCCACACAAGTAGTGTCAGCTGATTCATACACGAGTTCAGTAAATTGGGATTTGATGTGTTTGAGATCATATGGAACTAGAAACCAGCAGCAGAGGCCCCACATTCTGAAGTTCTCCATTACCTGTCGTACAAAGTCGCTTTTCAATCGCCAACTTGACCAAATCTTTAGAGTAGCCCATGTTCAGAATAGCACGAACAGTCGCTGTGTCCATACGAGCTTTCACTTCTCGTGGCTCGACGCGATATGGCCCAACCACGTGGTTGATCTTAAAGAACATGGAAAAACTGTTTCACAAGTCACCTTCAGAAGGAAATCTAAGGATTGCTACAATTTCACTTCCAAGTACTGGTGTAATAATATTCTGCTTCAGTGCCTTCAGGAGGCTTACAGAAGGCATGCTGTAAATAACCAATACAGTAACAAATTATTTACTTTTAAAGAAATCTAAGTAACAAATACATAAGTAAGGCTAACATATTTCACAGATATAAATTTTCTTGCACTAGAACTATTCCGCTGCTTACCAGAATTACTCTGCTGCTTACCATCGGAAGTGGTGGTTCCTGAAACTGCTTCCTTGGCACTGGACGGTTCATCTTGAGGTAGGAACAGTTGGAATACCATCTCTTGTGTTCATCCCATGGGTCATCTTCTGGCTCCCAGTCTCTCAAATTACCACCACACTGGAAACACTGAACCTTATCACCAGGTCCTACAGCAGCACAACAACATCACCAAACTTTATTAAACATGTGTCAGAGATAGTATGTTAAACTTTGTAAAAAAACTTTTATTTTAAAACTGATACTACTTTGGTTCTCATTTTTTGTATTTAGTTAATGCTGCATGTAAGCACCTATGCAATTTCTTAAAAAGGTGCTAGATAAAAGTTAATACACAAACTAACTGCACATTCTGCCTTGGACAGTTCTTAATTATCATTGTCATGTCATGTAATCATCTCTGGACTGGATCCAGTCGTTGATTTCTCTATGACACCCCTCCACAAATCTCATTAAATATCACCCAACATCTTCATCATATGCCACTACTTTTCACTGTAGTTGGCAACAACTCTAAGAGCATCACAAGATTCACCCCTTCTCTCTCTGGTCTTCTGGCAACCATGCTTGGTCCTTGACATGGCATCTTTGGACAACTCCACTGACTTGAAGCAGCACTCATGAATAAGCTGGTGCTCTGTGCTTAGCTTTTAATTGGCGTTTTAACATTCTGAGTTTACAATTACAATTAATGTTCCTGAGAATCATCTCTGAAGAACTCTCACCTATCCAGAACCATCCAGCATCGGCTAAACCTTCAGCCGTATGTCCCGATGATACTCGACCTCGCAGAAACGAGTCGACTCTCTCTTTAACGTTAGCATATTTGGGAAACTTTGAAGGCTCCTCGTCGATTAACTGCCGAACCTGTGCACATTCAAAGAAACTAATCAACACCTTCAACTCACTGCACTGATAAAAATCATACCCTACATCCCATGACATACACCAGAAACTCACTAAAGCTGTCTTTTTGGAGTCACATCAAGAACCTCTTATTACAAGGTTACAGAGTTATTTCTACAGGTGAATCAAGTTTATGAACCAAGTCCCCAACCATGTTAAACAAGAATTCGTGCCATTATGAAGCATGTTTTAACAAGTATCCGGTGAACTACAAAAATTAGAGTTGCTATTCCTCATCATCATTATTATATTAAATACATTATGAATCTAATGTTGAACTTACTTAGTATAAATACTACTGCTGGAAAACAATTTGCCAGTGCTGTTGAAATTCCCCAACACATTATCATTCTTGTGATGATTATGACACTAACACATTATGTGATCTGAACTAAAAACTAACAAACATTACAATTATATTGTTCAGTTAGAATTCCGTAATTATTTAAATTACCCGCAATGACTTAATAATAGTGACAATCCTGCACCTGCTCTCTTGCACTTGTTCGGGTTGACTCTCTCAAGTTTTCTTCCCTCAGCCGCTCTTGAATTACTCTTTGCTTCTGTCCATCATCTTCATTTAGGGTTTTGCGACCAGCATCGATTGGTTTCCTTTCAACAGGGACGTTCCCTATGTCCTGACCACGTACAAATGGACATTCAGGAAAGTGCTTTTTGTGTTCCACGGATGGTATGTCCGAGGGTTCCCAGTTTCTCATGAATCCGTGGCAGAATGCACACTGAACTCGGTCATCCACTCCAGTATAGAACAGGCCTTCTTGAGCCAAGATTTGTGGATCAGCACAAGCTCCTGAAGGCCAATCGTGGAAAGTAGACAGACGTACCCCTTCTTCACGCAGTTTATCATAATCTGGTTTTGACCTGACTGCTTCAAAATCAACGCTAGAGGAAAAGACTCCTCTCGAACTGGCTCTTCTATATGCTGAATTCAAAATTTTAATCAACGAATCAGACTCCACAGCGTTGACTGTATCGGCATCAAGGTTTGCACGGTCTGTTTCTGTGTCACCTCCACTAGTACTAGTTCCTCCAGCGATTAATGTATCAGTTATATTCAAAGGGATATTCATGCTGGTATTTCCATTCACAAGCTGACACTGTGGTGCTTTCCGTTTGTGCATTTCCTGCAGGAAGTCATATGCATTCCAACCGTCAAGACGTGTTTTGCACGAAAAACACTCCAGTGCATCTCTCATCCCCAAGTACAAGAATCCTCTGTTGGCCAGCAATGTGGGACTGACATTGCATGAATCTGACCAACTTGAGAATGTAGCCAGACGACGTAATTCGCTCTCCATTTTGCAGATATGATTGATATGTTTGATATGCAGATGATATATGGTTCGTGTTCAAGTAATCTCAAATAGCCAAATATTCAAACGACTAAAACTAATTAAGTGTCTAGTCGCACGTCTTACTTTACTAAGATATTTGCACTGTTTTAAATGAACTCTAACTGCAGTCCACTTGCCCTTCTTTAAAAAGTTTGATGTTGTGTTGCAGTCAGTACTACACAGCCAAATATTCAAATTACTGAAACTAATTAAGTGCGCAAGCAGACGCCTTACTTCACTAAGATATTTGCACTGTTTTAATCGAACCCTACTAGTGTTCCACTTCTCGCTCTTCCAAAACTTTGACGTTGTGTTGGAGTTAGTACAATAGCATAATGCAAATGAATCCAATGTTTCGTGGCATGGAAAATGTAATTTGCACACTATATCACAGTTGCTGTTGGATGCCATCCATTGCAGTTGCGGCACATCCCTGAGTTAAGCATTTTTCAAGTCAGTTTTTCGTAAAATTTAATAATGCTATCTCAACAGAAATACACGTAGAGTCTTTACATTTATTCCTGAAAGAAAAGCTTCTTTCTGGTCTGTAAAATATAAGAAAACACAACTTATGAAACAACAATCTTATCAAGTTTACACAAAGTTTTCCATCCAGCCATAATGTTAAAGTATGGTAAGGTAGTATAATCTAACAATTCGTTTACCAGGTATTACACACCTGAATGAATCATTATCTTCCAAGGTGCAGCCCCAGATTTGAATGTCACTTAGGCTTACATACAATCAGTCACACTTTAAGCATACAAGTAAAGAATAAAATGATTCGCAAACTAAGCAAGTTGGAAAGATGATCCATCCATATGGCAGCAACCAGTGACTGACTACTTCGCATAAAGAGCCACGAACTGAAAGCTACTACTTTAAATATGAAAACTACCAGACAGATAGGATCTGGAAATTTCATCACCAAAACCGGAGATCATGATACTGCACCACTGTCAGCTTAACACGAATCTTGTCATCGTGCCTCAAATGATTTTATAATAAACATTGCAGGGAATTTATAAGTGAGCAACAGTAGCCTATTCATGAGCCACAATTAATGACTGTACTTTGACTTGTATTATCTGCCTTTCTATGCAATTCTGTGGGTGTATTAATTCTTGAGATGTGTACATACCACTTACCCCCCCAGGGGGTAATCATTTTTATCTATTCACTGAAAGATTAATATACATTTAACAAGAAACTCTTTCTCAAACTTCAAAACTACTAGGCCCCCAGCCAAATTTCAGGGTGAATCAGTTGGTATCAGACAGAACATGTACTAGTCACGTCAGTTGAAAGTATCAGACCCAACACTGGGTGTACTAGTCACGTACTAAACCAGTCAGGCACCATGCAACATGTGGTAGGTTTCCAGTATTCCTATGCAAAATTGTGGAAAATTTTAATATATTAAGTTAAAAGCAATTTACTTTCTGTGCAGTACATATGGCTTTTGTTTTTCGGTTATGAACAGCATGCACTTTCTAGTCAAGCAGACTATGTTCAAATATTATTGAAGAAAATGAAAAACACATAAAGTATTATACAGATCATTTTTACCTCACACCAAACTGAGCTGGAAGTCTTCTAATTAAGACATTTTCCAAATAAACACTGATCACATGCCAAGCAAAAAAGAGCATGTGAGCAAGGTCTAAGTATTTATACCATAGGCCTCAAGTTGTTGATTAGTCAGGAGATACTAAAATTTTTCACAAGGAATCATACAGAGCAATGTAAAATTAACGGGCTTTCCACAGGGAAGTAAAGTATAAATGTTATGTGTCTCTAGCACATAACTTCTAACACACGAAAAAATTCTGCAGTGACTCGCTGTCACGAATAGAATCAAATTTATCTTCATGTTTGGAAGAGCCAGAACATTCAGAGCAGCTCCAGAATACATCAGGAAGCTCTGTATTCCCATGTTTGGTAAGCAAGAGACTTCCTTGTCCAACACTCACACATGGTAACCAGGACATAGTATGTTTTTCACTCACTGGATTGTTTTTGTGCAACAATGCAATCTTCAACTGCAGATCCAAAATGTTCTGCCCCTTGCAGCTCAAGGAATATTTTTATCTTTTTTCATAGATCTGTTAGTTAGCCATGTTCCAGCTCCTCTGATAGGTGTTTAAAAGATGCTATATAAATATCCAGACACGGAAATACAACTTTGAAAGTTTTATGTTTTACACATATACCTTAAAAAGTGCTCCTACAATAAAACGTAGTTTAGGAACACAGAAAAGTTTTACTGTAATAGAAATACGACACCGGTAATTATCTTAACAAAATGACAAGCACTATCTTAAACCAATCACAATAGTCAATTATGGCTAGAAGTGCTAGCGACTTCATTTTCTTAGCCTTGGTTGAAAATGACAGATAGCCAGGCATTACTCTCAGCATCTAATGTTGCCATCGACAGCTGACATCCTAATGTTATAGCCAATGGAACGATAAAGTGAACTAGTGTAACAGAAATATTTAGTCATATCTCTGTCCTGATGGGGATTTTAACTCCTAACAGAGGTGTGAAATACAACCACTAGATTATCATCCACACCTTTACTTCACCAAAAGGCAAGTGAAAAATAGGAAGCTGAACAGAAGTCAGTATCACAGTAAAAGTTCTTTAGAAAAGGAAGATTAGGTATAAGAGGATTTCAGTGAAACACTGGAGCACAGAAGTGTTGATAAGCATGTAAGACAGCTTAGAAATCTATGCAAATGTCTAAAGGATGATCATTCCCAAGTGCAGTGCTTGTATTCAGTGTCTGATGATTTCGACACAGGTCTAACTATACTAACTTTTGTGTATGCATGGAGTAGGTCTAATTATCTCACAAATCTCTCTATGTATAGTTGCAAGTGTTACAGTGCTCACCTGGATAATAGCCGATGCTTTCGAGTTTCAAAAGAAAATATGCTTAGTGAGCTTCAGCTGCATATAAAATACACAACCATCAGTTGGCAGTGGCATAAATACTAGTGGATTAGGAGTAGGATTGAAAGGGTGTTATGTATCTATACAGTAACATTCTAAAGCGACTTTAAAATGTTCCGCCCATTTTGGCATATGACGTTTTTGAATTAGTGGCACAGCCTGTATTTCAAGCCATGGGGTGTGGGTGTATGTTGTGTACAAGTAGCTTTGATAAAACACCGCCTTATGTAACCTACAATTTAACGATGCTTCATGTTAGAAACGCCCATCCGTTTAGCACTTACTGCATGCAATTTTGGAATGCCTGAGTACTTTGCAAGCACATATACTGAATGCCTCAGTCATTCATTTTGATGATTAATTCGTAATTGTGTGCGCCATGTACTGCAATACATGCCTACGTCAAACGAACATGATAAACTTGTACTGCTTGCAAACTCATACTCAATCTAAATAAAACAGACCGTCACTCTTGTTTAAAGAATGCTTGAAATACGACTATTTAATATGTAGCCGTCATTTCCCAGCCTTTCTTTTTCAGTACAGTAACAAGTAAAGCTCCCATGCCCCTTGTAAAACGCAGAAGGGGCGCTTACTTAATGCTCTTCGACATCTGAGCCAACAGTGGACGAATCTCAAGATCCTGGACACGGGGCCAGTGCATCGCAGGACTTGCCGTTTACTTCCCAGCTTACGCCGATACCAAATTATATTGCTTGTTGACAGAGGCACGGTATGCACAAACAACTTGGCCAGTGTCGTTACATGGAGTCGAACATCTTTGTCAGTGGGACCATAAAATGACTAACCCTACTACTACTATTTATATGATATTACTGCATAATATTTTGGTAATTTACCATATACTTACAATTTTATAAGTACATGTTTCCAGTCGGAAAACAAAATTACAGCCCATTCAGCAACTCCACTTTCTGGCGGAAGACTACACAATATGGTTGAACACTGAATTCACAATAGTCCCTCTGTATGCATAATAAAGCCATCTGGCGTTTGCCAAAATCTGGTTGTCGATGGGTGTCAAACACAATCATATGGTACTACCGGTAGTTCATATTATAGTGTTGTTTTGCACACAGACATTGTTAATAGGCCTACTTAATTTTGGCTACAATATTAAATACTAGTTTGTAAACACACATCTACAGGTAGGCTTGGCCGCTAACTATAGGGTCTACTGAAAAGATCTAATTAAACTAAGCTAAGATCTCTGTCTTGTATTACCGCATTTCAGTGTTGTAAGTTTCTTATTCCTCTTTCCTAAAGCTGGACTGGATAATTGGTTTTAAAAAGCGGATTTCACTGTAATTTGTTTATGGTTGAGTAAGTCGAACATGCAGAAGCTCCAAAGAGTTCAGAGTAACCGCTACGTTTTCATATTATTGCTTAATTAAACTTATGCACACTATGAAGTCCGCAAACATTTTCATTTAAATCGTATTCGTAATCTCGAGATTTCTACAGCGCCCAACGAAAGCTAAGTAGCGGGAACCAGCTTATTCATAGGCGCTCAGTCAAAACAAAATCGATGGGCAAAAGGGTTCGGTTCCAGGTCAAGATCCAGGAGTCAGGCAATCAGACAGTCGGACGGCTACGGTGGATGCTGTTTGAAATTGAAGCGAGAAGAGAGATAAGGAGAAGAGGAAGAATCAGAATAAGATTGTTCGGAAAAAATTGTTTTCAGTCTTGAGTGAAAGACCTGCTCAGAAACTGAAAGAGGTGAAGTGTTGGTGAGTTCGTATGATTGACCAGACAACTGTCGCAATTCTGGCGGGAGTTTATTCCAAAGGGGTGGGGCAGCTATGGCTATGAAGCGATTTCCAAATTTTAATGATGAGGTGACGGGAGGGCGAAGAAGTGTTAGGACAGATGAGGAGCGGGTTGGACTGAGTGGTTGGATAATAAATAATTGATGAAGATAGGAGGGTTGGGAGGATTGAAGTGTGTTGTAGGTGCGGGATAAGACTTTGTACTCTATTCGTTCTGGTATTTTAAGCCAGTGCAGTGATTTGAGAACAGAGGTGATATGATGGTGTTTGGGGGTTTTGGTGACAGCACGATCGAGAGCATTCTGGATAGCTTGAAGGCGGTTTATCTGGGTTGCGTCATTATTGAGGAAAAGTGAATTGCAGTAGTCAAGTTTTGCATGGACTATGGATGTGGCAATGATAGATGTGGTTTTGAAGTCAAGCATAGGACGGATTCTGCAAAGTTCGCGGAGATGCATAAAGGAAGAGCGGGAAAGATGCGTGATATGATCAGAAAAAGTAAGGTTCTGGTCGAAAATAACATCTAAGTTACGGACAAAGGAGTTAGTATTAAAGGTATGGGTGGAGGCAGAGTCCAGGCTGAGGGAGAGAGAGGGGTCAGGAATTTTCTTGAGCTGGTCACGTAGTCCTATAAGTATGAATTCGGTTTTAGTTGGGTTCAGGCATAAGAGATTAGATGTCATCCAAGAGGAGATTTGTTTAACCACACAAAAAAGATAATCTATAGACTCATTGAAACAATTTGGAGAGAAAGAGATGAATAGTTGGGTGTCATCAGCATAGAGATGATGGTCAACGGAGGATGCTTTAATTAGTGAACTGAGTGGGGTAGTGTAGAGGATAAACAGAAGAGGTCCAAGAACGGAGCCTTGTGGAACTCCGCAAGTGAAAGGGCATGACTGAGAAGAGGCTTCCGAAGTTTTAACAGAGAAAGAGCGGGAGGAGAGATAAGACTGTATCCATAGGAGAGCAGTGTCAGCAAAACCAAACCAGGTTGAAAGTCGATGGAGTAAGATATTGTGATCTATGGTGTCCAAGGCTGCAGAGATATCAAGGAAACAGAGGCAAGAAACCTGTTGATGAGAAATGGCAGAAACAAGCTTGTTGTAGAGAGATGTCAGCAGAGTTTCGGTTGAGTGGCGTTTAGTAAAACCAGACTGGTGTGGGTTAAGGAGTGAGTTAAAAGCTAAATAGTCATTGATTCGAGAGAGGACAATGCGTGCAGTTAAGTTGGAGATGAAAGTCAGGTTCGAAACAGGCCGGTAGTTTGAAAGAATTTCCTTGTCGAGAGATGATTTCTTGAGAAGAGGGGTAACAAGAGAGTGTTTGAATAGGAGGGGGAAATTACCCGTAGATAAGGAGAGATTAATTATTTTGGTAATGATTGGGACTCCTCAGATCTCTAGCTAGGATGCCATATGAAGAAAGGCTTCAAATTTTTTTTCCTTAGGAAGCAGAAGGGTAATCTTATAGAGACCTAAAAATTTTACGTGGACCCGAGACTATAGGGGAGCAAACCTTCTTTTAGAGGGCAGCAATTGGACAACAAAGAGGACAGCGTCTGGAACTTTATCATGAGAGATTGTGATTGGACAGTAGAACATTCCATTTCAGCAATACAAATAAGAAACTTATAGATCACTGGAACCGCGTACCAGAAGAAATAATATCTGCACCGAGCTTGAACACTTTCTGACACAGACTTTACAGTTGAGATAGCTTACCTAGCCCATTTACTGTAACTGTAGGCTAATGTTTTACTGGACTATTTAGTATTTTACCAAGCCTCATTTACCGCGTACTACTTAGACATACTTACTTCGACAGGATGAAATTTAAAAGCTTCTAAATAACTCAGTCTATTAGTCTATCAATTAAGAGTAGATCATTTACATTCCAAGCCGACTTCATACTGTCGTAATCCTGTGCGTGGTCCAGCATTATATGCCTGCCTAGCAAATAATTTATGCCCCGCTCCATAGAGACCAAACACAACAAAAGCATTGATTAGTGCAGAAAGGTCTCGCTAAAACATTATAGGCGGGTCCGTAGTCATAGTGACTAAGAGGGCTAGATCAATGTTGATAAGCACTAGCAGTTCAAATAATTAAGTTTTAAGCAGATACATGGTTACCAACCAGCCAGCCAGCCAGCCAGACAGACAGACAGACAGACAGACAGACAGACAGACAGACAGACAGACAGAGACAGACAGACAGACAGACAATCATCCGTCTGATCGTCAAGTTGAGATTAAAAAAAATCAGCATAAATTTCTAAAATAAAAGTTTATTCAGGATTCCCATACAATGCTGAATTTGGGGTGTCCAGTGGGTTATATATATTCATGTGCTTAGCAGCTTGCTGGAGTTTCAAGCTCACAGCCTGGGATTAAAATCCGCGCCCGATAACTAAGATATTTCAAGACTGCTGTTCCACTGGCGGCCCCTAGCGAACTAAGCTGTAGATTAGTACAGCGACTATGTAGGCCCACTGTCGATGGGAAGATAAGATGGCGTGGGATAGGAATTGCAAGAGACCAATACAGCATTTGAAAGTGGGGCGAGGTAACGATGGATTCGGGGGCGATGCAATGATTTCACCCAGGTTAAATAACTTGCTTGGTCATTTAGTATCTTATTACACAATTAAAGTAACTAATTTAATTAAAAATTTAAAGCGGAACCTTGAACATAGTGAATCGGCACCATAGGGATAAAATACAATCGTATACAGAGGGAAACTGGCTGTCTCTTATTTCAACTAAAGACAATGATAATAAAATTATTGATGTAACCCGTCGCTATGTAAACTGAAGTCTCCTCGTCGAATTAGCATCCATCAAGGCCGAGTTTAAACAGAAGAAATGTAACATACGTCGAGCAGAGTTGGACGAATCGGGCGACTGCGGTGGGACTATTCGCACAAAAATTTAAAACTCCATCTAAAGACTGAAGTTATCTATAGTATGCGATTCCACTTAATAATGCAGAATTTGCTTTCACTGCCTACTTCGACAAAGGGTAAGAATAACCCTATCGGCGCAATAAAAAAGAGCAATTCGGAAAATCTGTTGCCGACAAATGTATTGGAGGACGTATACGATACGTCCAATGGGATTCGTACTTTATCATGTTCTGTGTGGATTCCCTCAAAATTGGACCCCACTTGTCACTATAGAAAAACGTGTAGGCCTACATTTACATTTGTGTACAGGCCCCTAATTCCGCCACAGGAGCCTCAAAGTTCCCGTGGCTCCTGCCAATCAAATTTTGCGCTAGAGCTGCGGACATTAATTTTCAAGACCGCACATATGCGTTCTTATTGCTCAATTATTTTTCAGCAACACATTGCTCAGACGAATAAGCCGTTCTCTGATTTTGAGGCACTCGCGTGTAGCGCTGACAAATTTCGGTGTTTGCGCATTTTGTTACACTAGCTTAATTCTTCAGCATCATCAACGGGAAAGCCAGGTCAGTAACGAATTAGGCCTAGTAGTAATAAATATGAACAGATGTGACTTAATCATGCGCTGAACAGTTCGTAAACTGTCATGTGAACGCTTTTATTCTTATTCGCTTCATACAACTCGTCGAAGTTTGACAAGCAGCTCATACAATAAAAAATAACCTACATTTTCGTAATAATAATAATAATAATAATAATAATAATAATAATAATAATAATAATAATAATAATAACGATTTATATAGCGCCGTAGCACGGTCGATCACGTAATTAATATCTCAAGGTCATTCGTCAAAAGACGCCGTGCATGCTAGCACCATTTTGTGTATCACTCCGCTGTGTACAAGGAACTACATTGCATGGCTTTTCAACGCCACATGAATGCTGCGTGAAAACCGAAATCAGGCTGCCCTGCACTTGCTTATCCCTCCTCTGTGTACGGGTATCTATGGCTTCTCAGAGCCATACGAAGGCCGAAACAAAATGCTGAGTCACACCATTGCATGCGCTCGTTAGCATAACTCTTCGCTGAGGCCTGTACGGACAGCTATGGGTTGTCAAACCCATACGCAGGCTACAGGAAATGCGTCGGCTCAATGCGACTGCATGCACAATATGCGCATATCACTCTGCTGTCTATGGGGAATCTTGTTTGGAAAAGCCCATAATAGGCTTCAGAAAAGCAAATCCGTACGATCACATGCGCGCATCTGCATATCACTCCGCTGGCGACGGTGAGCTAGGGTTTTTCACCGGCGCATGAAGGCTGCAGCAAGGCAACAAGAGATCATGATGTATCACTGCTGTATCACTACGCTGTTTGTATCACTCCGCTGTGTACTTCGCTTGTGAAGTGCGTGTATTGTTTTTAAGGAGACACTCACGTTGCAGGTGATGGCATTCGAGGTTACTCAGTTCGACAATTCGATTTGCCAATTCCAAATAACGGACCCAGTTTTGGAAAATTTTCCTAAGCAGCGACTATGGATTCATGTTTTGTGCAATCGGGTGGGTAAGATTCGAACTCAGGTGGCAGAGATAAAAAGACGACGTGTTAGCCACTCGGTCGCCGTGCCACCCTTATAAGCTAGGGCAGCGCAAACATCGACACTTAGGTCCTACAAAACTCTACGCGTTTTCCCGTCTTTTATACATGTAGTCAACCCTGCGTTTTTCTGCCGCACAGCGCCGTTTAGGCCACAGTTTTCTACCGCGTTTACGTATAACGTCGTTTTCCCGCCAAACACATAGGCCAATTTTATCCGTCACGAATTCAAAATCCTCAGTTGGGCCTAGTAATCACAGATTTATTATGGATATCTGTTTTCGTTTGAGAAACAAGACTTACGGTAAGATTCTACACATTTCGTCATTTGACGAGTTTAGACAATTTGGTTAATGCAACAGAATTCTAACGGGAAACGTGCACACATTTCTGCCTTCTTTTCTGGGTCTTTCGCAATCGTATCTTGCACGGGGACCTTAAACGGCGTGACAGGGTGGTGAAGGATCTCGTGCGGTAAATTCGTTGAAAAATGAGCAAGGTCGAGGCAATACAGTCGCTATAGAAAAACGTGTACATTTAGGCCTACATTTACATGTATTTTGTAATTCCCCATCAAATGTAGCTAACTGTTAGCTAACTTCTTTGACTTCACACAGCCTTTACGAATTATTTAGTTTGTCCAAAGCTTAGCTTTCTGTTAGCATTTACGGTTATTGTTGTTTACATTTATAACACTTTTCAGTTCTTATGGGCGAGACATGTTCAGAGGCCTATACATGCTTGTCGTTTGCCAATTGTTTAGAATTCTATTAGATTTTGGAATTCGGCATAAGAGAAACTACTTTGCTCGAACGCCTGTGAATATAAATTCGACTTAGCTTCTAAATGTGGAATTCGCGATTACGATTTCAGTCTAAGAATAATCATTATTTCAACGACTTACCAAGTTGCATAAAACGTAGCGACAATCATACTCTACCTTGCGTTTTGTTCCATCTTCTTGAGGATTTAGTGCACAACGGACAGGCTGATGTTGAAAAATGCAAACCTCGAGGAGAAAGAATATTGAGGACAGAAATGAAGGTATACACATGTAGCAGGAAAATTCTGAATATTCAAAATTAAATGTAAGATTTCCGTAGCTTCTTTTAAAACTGTTGTCGCGAATATATGCATTTTGACTTGTCTTAATTGCTATTCGCTACAACAGATGGCAAACTCTTCAATTGCATATACACTGTATTCCAGAAAACTTCAAACTGGGTGATCTGACAGATGAATCATAAAAATTAAAATAAGTTTCTTGTCGAGACAGCGGGTCCAGTCTCTAACTTCTCATTTGCGGAGAGACCAGCGACCGATAATCTGGAAAAGAGGTAATTGTATGAGGGCGTTGAGTGCCTCTCTGAAGAGTTGGGCTTCTGTTTATTCGTTTTGTTCTTAGCTTGACGTCTGGTATACCTACGAAGCTTCCGTCAGCCGTTATTGACCACCCTTTACACAACTGTAACGTAAGACGTTTTGTGGGACGTATAGTCAGCGAAATAGATCAACTGAAGTCTGGCTTTTTTATATAAGTGATTTTCTTGTGATTCAGTCTGCGTGATCAAAAATCTATTGTAAAAGTCGCATATAGGGCTTAAACTTGATAAGCAATCAGTAAAATTAGTGTTAATATCGGAAAAGAATTCGAGGCACTAAGATTCATAGCCAACACGCGACTCCAGCAGTTAACCGCATCGACAGCTTGGTTACTGTAAACTTTAAAAACATAATCACGCGATTAAACTTAGGCATATAAGCTTACAAGAAGTAATTATGTATTTTCACTCAAGCAGTTGGCGTCAATCAAGTTTGCATCTTTGAAGTGAAGGAATATGGTGTCATCTCTGTCAGAAAATGAGCTCTATTCCGAGTCCTTACTTGGTGCACGAGAAACTTACCTCTCTAGCGGAAAGGTTCTCAGTGTACGATAGCCCATCGACTGCTGTGCACGGCGAACGAGGAGGACGACTAAATGGAGCGTCTAAAGTCAACCGCTGAGACACAGAGCCAGTGAGGAATTCGAAGGATGTTATCGGTTGAAGTGTGAAGCGGAGAAGCCTAAGATAAAGGCAGAGGGAAGCGAAGAAGTACTTAGCTTCCCTTTACCTTTGTCTTCGTAAGTGGAAAGTATATGTACCTGTTTGTTAATGAGTCGATGTATTTGGAGAATGTACATATGCACGCTTGTGTGCATTTACTTGAAGAGTCTATGCATTTGTTGTACACGTGGTTTCAAGCGTTTGGATAATTTAGTAGTTGTTACATAAATAAGTAACGATAACGATAGAGTTAACAATGAAAACTATACATGTACGTATAAATGTATATATATATATATCAGAACGGTTTGGAAGTTTCCAGTATCAAGACAGTTGAATACTTGAAGGCAATTTTGTACGGTTGAAAACAGAAACTTGAGTGTGTTTTGGCAACAACTGTAAACGAATTCGCGACAATCCCTTTACAGCAAAGACGTAAGACAAAAACAAACTTGTTCACACAAGCGGTTCAACTGAAGCTCATCGGCAGAAGCTTGTTGTTCGTACTTTCTCATGAAGTTCAGAAACTCCGTCACTGTGTTGAAAAGACGCGTCCCGGAATAACATTTCGGAACGACTTCAGTCTGTCCAGGTTAAAGGGGGCGTAAGTTCGTATACCCCAGGAATCCATCATTGCATTTCCGGTATAAGTAGTGAAAAAAGCTCCTGCATAATCTTCTGTCTGAAGGATTATTTTTGCGCAAAACTATGGTTCGATACAGGTTTTACAACCTGCATAATATAACAATAGAGAAATCAATCTGAAATAGTTTAAACTAGGTTGTTGGGTTTAGTATTTGGACGAATTAAACGAAACGGCAAAATCCACCGGACTGAGCTCGTACTCGACTTGGACTGCCTATACTTACATGAGAGAGGACAGATTCTTGTTAAAGAATTCTTGAGCAGGTCTCTCAACTTGCGTCAAATTATTGAAGAAGTGTGAGAAACGACTGTTGACGGCCCTTGCATGTTGGGCAGTCTTGCGGTAGTTTATATCGATTACTACAAGACTAGTACGCACTATGTTAATCGCAATGCTGTCGAACAACACCATCACGTAGAGCTCTGGAAATAATGTGCATGGCCTACCTTCCATGGTTGCTGTAGAACGAACTGGATAATCTTAGATTGTATCAAAGCACTTACATAGTAATCGTATTCGTAATCGTAATTCCAAAATTTCTACAGCGCCCAACGAAAGCCACGTCGCGGGGACCAGCTTATTCACAGACGCTCAGTCAAAACAAAATCGATAGGCAAAATGGTTTGGTTCCAGGTGAAGATCCAAAAGTCAGACGGAGAGACAGCTTGGTAGCTATGGGATGGAGTTTGGGGTTGGAGAGGAGAGAGAGAGATAAGAGGAAGAAGCGATATCACGATAGTGCTTTTTTAACCTCGCAAAAGCGCAGCATGCGTGGCTATTTACTGATTTAAATAGGCGCAAGACTTACTCTTTAGGAACCGTTGATTTCAATCGGCAGCCAAAAACGAGCAAACAAGGAATGTATGCCGAGCTAAATAGCATAAGACTGTACGCCTACGTATATTCGACAGCAGATTGCTCCAACCGAAAGGCCGATGCAAAAGTAAGCCCGACAACGAAACTGACGCGTGGAAGCAAGGAACTTGCAAGTCTCCACGGGCAGCGGTACGTAATGATCGGCAACCGGGCTGACTGGATGCTGGAACATCCAGCTAGCTAATGTATACTGCGGCAGTGCTGGCCGTGAATAAGCAGCGCTTCAGATATTTCGAGTTTACGATTACCAGTCAGCGTCCATTTAAAAAGAATGGTGCATTCACAATCGATAAGATTGCAAATATACACGCAATTGTTTCCACGCCAATCGTCACAGATACGAATCGTAGTTAAGCATCAGCTGATTGATATGATTATAGTAAGACAGAATTTGTTTGGCGCCTTATCTTGTGGATAAAGCTTGGCGTTAATATTAATGCGTTATTATATTACAATTACTACCAATATTAACATTTAGCCTACCTCATAATATGACCTTCTAGGCGTATATACATATAAACATAAAGTACGTATGTATAGACTTTATCAGGCAGATATGTCCAGCGTAGCTCCTCATATGCCGGTCCGAAACTCGCCATCTGCTGCTCTATGTATACATGAGACGAAGCGCCGGTTAATTTCCACGAATGATGATTGGCCACCCAAGTTTTATGTGGCGCAATACAAATACGAATATGTAAATGTATATTTACATTACATTATCATCATATGCAGCTTAATGCGTTGTTAAATTCATGACTAACGAACCGACGCGCGTGTTAAATTTACAGTTGTAGGAAAAAAGCCTACCTTCTCGTGTCTTCAACGGACTAATCATTCGCGAAGCATTTCCATACTATAGCTCTGTAGCCTACGCAAATCGAAAATGCGCACTGCATATTGGCTAGTGCGCAATACCATATTATATGACTAACTGAAAACATCAACAAGTTCAAACTACAGAATGTTAAACAAGGCCCATTAAGTTTAAATAGTTAGTGAACCCTATGAAAAATACATTGAACTGCCTGATGCGTGTCGGTTGTATCTCCTATGAAGTAAACATAGGCTATGCTGTGAAAAATGACTTCAGTTATAATATTTGCTAGTAACTTTGTACTTGACTGCAACCTCTTAAAATAAACATTAATGTAACATTACTGTCAAGCTTCGACCGTCTGTCTGCTCTTGAAATGCCTGAAAATAGACCCACAAACCAAAAAGCCTACAAAGTTCCAAAAAAACATAAGACCTTTAACTTTGTTTTCTAATTGTATATATAAATTTGTATTGCGCGTATTCAAAAGACTCCTAGGAGGAGTTCCAAACCTAACGCAAAACACGTCTGTTGGTTTCTTATTTTGTATTTCGTAACTATACGGTATATTATTCATACACAACTTCTCCAGATTTCACAGTTACTTACGTTGCATCACAAGCATCTTCCAAATGAGCCGTTCCCATAGTATGATCAGGCAGCAGCTGGGCTAAAGCGCAGGCCCAATGTGGCATTCTGTGGAGTTCAGGTGTCACTAGCAGCTGATTCAAAGACGTCATAGGCCAAAATAGAAAGAACATTTTTAAATTGCTTCAGAATGTTATTGTATAGATGCATAGCACCCTTTCGATCCCTACTTCTAATCCACTAGTATTTATGCCACTGTCAGCTGATGGTTGGCACATTTTATATATACAGCTGAAGCTCACTAAGCATATGGGACAGTCGAAAGCATAAGTAATGTCAACAGCTACAGGATGCTAGACATCTGGTCTAATCGTTCGTACTGCTGTTCTTGGTCAACAAACATGTGACCTACAATATGATTCATCGCTCTGCTGATGGACATATGGCGTGTTAGCAAGTGCATTACTAATTACTTACTTAATAGTTTTAATTAGTAAAAATGTCTTTGCATTTCGAAAAGATCGACTCTATATGAAAACGGCTCCTGTTCACTAAGGATCCCGTGTACAGCTCGTTTTCTGAACAAAGGAGAAATCTAGCTATTCAAAGTAAATAATGCATTTGGTAAAAGATTGTTCACCGGTATTTTATTGAGAGTTTTAAATGAGTGAAAGCAGGTAGAGAATTGTGAATGTACACGTTTTCTATAGCGACCGTATGGCCTTGACCCTGTTCATATTGCAATGAATTAATCTGGTGAGATCCTTCACCACCGCTGTCCGTTTGAATGGGCGTCACGCCATTTAAGGTCCCCCTGTACGGACCGTACTAGCCCGAGATTAAATCTCTGAAATATAGCCACTATCGGTCTGCAAACCGACACGGAGGCGACTTGACGTACGAGTATATTTTACAAAGCAAAAAGTCAATGACATATATATGCAACTTACTGAAATCCTCCGCAATCTTAGTCCTATCAAGTTAGTCTATATTGCCGAAAGTTTTTTCGTACCAGTTGCTTCCTTCTTCACTGTATAAAGGTTAAGCCTGCAATGCTGACTGCGTCCCTACTTTTAATAATGTGACCTTTGTTATCCGGTCGTGACACGTACGGCTGTTCAATTTTGCACGCGTACGTGACTTTCACATGATTCTGTTTGATTTACACGCCCAACAAGGTTATAAGTAGACCCCCTACAGCATGACAATAGACTGATTGTGTAATTTCTCATGAAAGCTTACGTCAAAGGCAAGTGGCTTTAACTGTGATATATTCCTCTATTGTCCAACGTCGTGTATAGTCCTACTTACTCAGGTGAACATGTATTTGCCTACGCCTACATTATGCAAATAATAATACTAATACTGAAATTAAACAATAGTTTGCTTTTGTCATTTCTATGTACAGGATTTTTGGACTTTACCTTGGCTTAGTTCGCATGTGAGAGAGTGTGAGACTAGTTGAAAACTGACATGAAGGATATAAGTTCATTTGTAAAGATAGCCTATATAAAATCTCATTCGCACGAATCTCGCTTTGCAACCCGAAAAGGTGGCTTAAAACCACCAAATTTCTCTAACGTTGTCCTTTTTCCTCTTATTCATATCTCACTTTGCACTAACCACTGCAGCTCTGTTCTTTTCACCCTATCACTTACCTTCTGCTGTTCACTCACCATACTCTCCGGCTCTCTGCTCTCTCCTGTTTTAATGTTTTTCTAAATATCATCAATATTACTCTGTTTCCTTTCTAACTGCTTCTGTCTGTCTGTATAGACCCTCCGCTTCCTCTCCCCACAAGCACACATACCTACACGCACACATACACCCCGAATACAGACAGAAATACATACATGCATGCAGAAGAAATACACATGCATACATCAGTGGCGGATCCAGGATTGCTTTAGTGGAAGGGCATTTCCAGAGGGGTGCCACATGCTGGTAGTCCACCATGCACGGGTCTGGTCTGAGGGGCGTTGACATATAACCAAGAGGGAAGGGGCTAAATCCGCCACTGGCATAAATATGTGTAACATAGATACATACACTAGCCTGCACACCAATTTCTCAGTAAGTTTACGTCGGTTGCTATGAGAATACAATTGATAGCTACCTGAACATAAAAGATGCAAGTTTCCTAACTGATGAACACGGAGTCGCTGCACACTTGTTTCAGAATTTTCTGTATTATTACACGCGTGATAATTATTCCGGGCATATATTACTAATCAATAAATTCATCTCGCGTTTTTCCGAGAAACAGTTGAAGTGTTTTCTATTTTGAGCTATGAATAACCGCCCATTAGTTCAATATATAATTCTAATAACCTTCCGGATATAACAACATCGAAGTTCAAACAAGTTTCCGCCATTTTCAACGGAAATTTGTTATAAAAATCAACAAAGGTTTAATTTTTAAAATGTTAGGCCGACAAATGCGTTCATTCGTCGCTGCTAAAAAGTGCGTAGAGACCGCATGAAAAGTAGGCCTATTTGAATTCAATTTGATAACGTCTATTCAACGTCGCCTATATTACCAGAACGATCGACTTATAACCACGCTGAACATGGGAAAGCCCAGGATCGGCTGCTATTGGTCCATTTGGGTGCTCGCTTTTATACTATAGACTGTCGGGATTCCCAGCCAATGTCAAATTGTCGACGTCGGAAAATTCAAACCAAAATTCCACGTTAAATTAACATATACCCACGACGGTTTTACAAAGCCACAAGCAAACCATAATAAAATTTCAAAATCTAACGATATTCTGCAACTTAATCATCTAAATCGACATAATTGTTGAGGCGCAAAAATACATGCTCTATGCATCAAATGAACTCAGTTGTAGGCCCTATTCTTTCCTTAACGATGCTGCACAAAGTCCTCATTAAGTAGGCCTATGTACAGTCCAATCACTCTGTTCAACCCAATCCTCTTCCGAAAGATGTCATAACGTTAATCATAAACCCTATCTACCCTAGTTCGCAATAAAATTTGCGAGTGCAAAATTTGCAGGCATCAACTTCTGCATGTCTACAGTCGCAACATTAAATTATATCATCTTTAGATTTTAGTCTAACCTAATCTAAAACATTTATAGCGCCGTTATCATAATGCCCAAAGCATAAGTCGATGGTCGCTTGGAGTCAAAATCTCAGTTGAAAATCATAGTCATAATAACTGGAAACGCCCGGTCAAATGCCAGTAGCTGAAACATTTGCATTAGCGACACCGTAGACCTCGAGTCCCAGACTGATTTTCTCAATGTCCCTTTCCAGATGTATGCTACTGCTCTAGATTCTGATTGCTAACCTGGAATGGATGACTATTTATGTAGCATCGGCAGACGTGAAGATATTAGCGAATATGTCGATGAATCACACATATCGAAGTTGCTTCTTAAACTTGATTCAGAATGCCGTGACTTGCTGGGAATATTTTAGTTAACCAGATCCAACGCTCCCTCCCCGAAACACTAGTGCATACATTATCAGTGTGTGAGCCCGAGTTTCGGTCACGTGATCTCACGATATACAAGTGACTGTCAGTCGCTGTGGCCTATTTAAAGAAGCACACTCGTCTAACGCCCTTCATCTTAGATTCGAAAGATGTCCTTGAATCTTTTGCTCAGTATTTTATCATTGAATCCTTTGTTAGCAAGATCCATTTCCACTTGTTTTACCCGCAAGGCGTATAGCCGTTGTACTAGCTGCCATAACCATGCAAAGTGTAACAGAACGATGCAGCCATACCACATCTGCCGCCATGATG
Organism: Norana najaformis; assembly: GCA_964023275.1. NCBI lineage: Eukaryota > Metazoa > Annelida > Clitellata > Crassiclitellata > Hormogastridae > Norana > Norana najaformis. The sequence goes on from OZ029913.1 coordinate 59,144,962, forward strand.
GCCGTTGTTGGCCAATACTGTAATTCTGATTTCTAAGTTCGTCATATGTGGAATTTTCTTGATAATTCTTGTATTTTCGGACTTCTAATGTGTCCGAATTTGAATTATTTCTCGAGTCTTCCATGAATCTTGTGTGTTTTGGCAGTGTTTGGTCTCATGTGATCGACGCCTGACGGCCATTTTGGGCTGTCCACCTATTAAAGGTGGGCAGATTTCCAGCTGGAAAATGTAATGCAAAGTCCCAAACGTAGATATGCCGCCTGCAGCCAGGAATCTTGGATTCAGTGAAGGAAGGGTGAGAGGAGTCTCTGGAGTGGTATCGACCGTCAATCACAAAAAGGCTCTACGACCAATCGGCCGGCTGCAGACAAATATCTGTCCTGCAAGGGCTTGGTGGTCTGAGGGAATGAGGGATATCCGAACTCTGCACTTTCTACCTTCAGTGAGTCTCAGATGTTCGATTCCCGTGTGCTGTGGACTAAACTGACTGTCGTCGTTCCTCTTCCTCGACGCAAGGCGGTTCAGGAACTCTGAACGTGGTGTCAAATGTCAACTCTTTATGAGTAGCTGTTGTTTGGGCTTTGCTTGTTTGTGGGAGGTGAGCACTGTTTGCTTACTGATGAACTCGTTCTTAATGGACTTTAACGCTATACGGGCTATCACAGGCAACGCTTGCATAAGGTATTTTAAGAGTGCTATATTAAGTATGTGTATATATTATGTCAGCAGTAGTAAGATAAGGGCGGATTTCAAGACAGTTATGTTTACGCTGAATTCTGCGTTATTAGCTTCAAACAATGGAATCTGACTGATATCTAAAGGAAATTTAAGATTATATATGTTTAATTCGTTTTAAAAAGTATGATAATGACTCACACGATATGGATGATCGTTTTGAAAGTGAGAAACCGCAAAAATGCTATACAGAAAGCAATAGTCATCTTTATCGTTTACACTGTTTAACGTCGCTTTGAACTGCTTGTAGACGCGATCATTGTATTGTCTCATCATATGTACACAGAATAGATGACGAACAAAGCATGACATTTGAAAAGGAGTTATGAGTTTCTTACTTCTACATGTCCCACGGTCTTCCACGAAGTTCGGCGAACGTTCCTTCACTGTCATTGGACTCACTGCGTGGAACAGTCTTCCTGAACATGTGACTAATGCCCCATCTCTGGACACATTCAAGTCACGATTCAAGAAACATCTTTTTAAGGTATCATGACTGTAGCTGATGTTCGAACTCATGTACAGCGCCCTTTTCTTCGGCCTCGGTTGTGCTACGGCGCTATATAAATTCTTATTATATTTGTTATTTCCCCGATGTATATATGATCCCTCATGGTCTACTATAATAATAATAATAATAATAATAATAATAATATAAAAATAATAATAATAATAATTATTATTATTATTATTATTATTATAGGTCTATTGCAAGTTGATCGATCAACGGCCGGGTACAAGTAGCTTAAAATCCTATAATTATGCTGATGATTATGACTATTATTATTATTATTGAAACCCGCCCTTGTTTGGAGACGGCTTCAAACCCTCCCTCGTTTGGTGGTGGCTTGAAACCCGACCTTGTTTGTAGGTGGCTTGAAACTCCCCCTTGTATTTTTGCGAAGTGACTTGAAACCCGCCATTATCTTACTACTGTCAGCACACTACCATTTAGCAAGTGCATCAGGTAGTGCAATTCGTGCATCTAAGTGGAGATGATCGGAAAAGTGTGCATTTAGAGAGAAAAGTAGAGAATTAATAGCGGTATACTGGTCAAATGGTAAAGCGAAAAGTTTGGTCTTTCACTTCTGTGAGTTGGATTCAAGGGCGGATCGAGGATTTCATCAAAGGTGAGCACATGTTGAACTGAATTCAACGGCAGATCCAGAGGGCAATTCGGCCTTGCCTCTTTTGAATTAGAGGCAGTTTTCTGAGTTGCCATCAAACTCGTTTGTGTGAGTGTTAGCCTCTGAACTTGAAAAGTAAAATAGAAAGGGTGCGACAAAATTGGGAAACTAAAAAGGTCATGAAAACTGGGAAAAGGCAGGTAAATTTCGGCGAACTTTAAATATTATTAAAAATCACGATGACTATAGCAGGACATTTAATTTTTTTGCAAAATTTGAAAAATATTTTTAAAAATTTCGACCACTTAGAAATTCCGAACATGCTATCATCACTCGACTTTATTTGGGAACCTGAGCAATGTTTAATAATGGATGAATGTTCTGTTCTTAATGACGTCTAACATCGTTAGCGCAGAGAGGAACTGTTATGAGTTCATAATCGGAGAGGCGCTTTACAAATTTCAAATTACAATGACAATTACAAACAATTACATATACTATAGACCTACATGCGCGCGAATGGAAACGAACGTGACTGCTTTAATGCTGCTGTAACTATATGCTCGAGCCCCCAATTGATGCTGTTGGGGTATTGACAGGTGATGACTTTAGCTGATATGAATTTATAGATTTATTCAAATTATAATTAACTGCACAACCCAAGGAGTACTGTGGGCGAACACAAGAGAGGGGATATAGCCTACCTGTACGAGAGGGAGAGGCGAAAAAGTGCTGGGCCTGAGAGCAGATATGGGCGGGAAAGCGAGTAGGGCCTATAGGAAGGGTGAGGATATCAAATGAAATAGAGATCACTGCATGTTTGGTGTCTGGAATTTTTTCAAACAAATCGTTACTACCCAGCAGAGAAGTACATATTACTTCTATACTGCTTCGGCGGAGTTTAGTTGGTTTTATAGTTTCAATGGAATAAGACTCTCTTGCACGACTGTGTGCGCGTGTGGCGCTGAAAAATTATGAAGCGTTCCATTACATCTCATAATTCGAAGATATATTGACTTAAAGCCTATCCATCGCATCCATTTAGGCAACAACCAATCGAAAATCCTGCAGGTTGTCACATGAAGTGCGCCAGGTTTTTCCGTATGTCTGTATTATCGGTAAATGTAAATACACATGTTTTTCTATAGCGACCGTATGGCCTCGGCCCTGCTAATTTTTCAATGAATTAATCGGGTGAGATGCTTCTCTCCCGCTGCCAGTTTGAATGCGTGCAGCGCCATTCAACGTTCCTTCGTAAGGACTGTGTTAGCCCCAGATGCAAATCTCTGAAATATAGACACTATCGGTATTCCGACCAGCACCTTCACGCCCATAGGCATTTTGACTTAGGCTTGAACTTATGTAGCTAACCAGGCCAGCGGCATACATGTACAGACAGACAGACACACACACAGACACACACAGACACACACAGACACACACACAGACACACACAGACAGACACACACACAGACAGACACACATAGAACATAGACAGACACATAGACAGACACACAGATATACACAGTATTCACAAATAACTGTATCAGTATGTATACACTTACATAAAGAAACGTGCATTATCTAGTTGATCTAATTGTTATAAATATTTATATTTATATTAAGGCATAACCGTTGTGTTAACTGGTGTCATATTACGAGCGTTGCAGTTGCTTTGCAACTGTCAATTATATCTATTGTGAATGACTAATCGGGAAGCGCTAAGAGGCAGTTCGTGATTATGTATTGCTTATTGAATATGTTCACACCCGATGCAGTCTATCTATTTGCAATCTAGCCAGCGCGTATCGTTATCGCCTTCATTAACTCCTGCTGACAGGTTGCGCAATCAGTTGCGCATTTGTTGCAGAGTTATTGACATCGGCTTTGGGATCAGACAGTCAGACCGAGGAAACAGCGCAAGTGTAAGAAGTTAGATAACAGATTTCAATTGTTTTTTTAAGCGTAAACTCTTTTCGGTCTACTGATTAGATGCCGAAAGGTCACCCCATGGATATGCAGTCACCCTTATATGTAGTTCGTTGCTGAAAGGAAGGCAGGGCGATTAGAAAATCCTGTAGTCACAGAAAGATGGGAGTTAGAATTTTAAACACATCTCACAAAATAAGTGGGGGTTCTAGACACATTCAGCTAGTCAGCAGTGAATCGGTTTTGTCGACCCGACAGTCCTGTTGGTCGAGCCCGAGTCCAAAGTTGCAAGTCCGAATCCGCATTCTGGGTACGATAGCAACCGTACTAGTCTGCGGTCGTCAACGCTGATGGGTTTTTGGCCAAATCCCACGGGCTGCTGCCATTGAAGAGCCATACGGGCTGCAATGAATAAAGCGCCCAAGGACCGAAAGAGCGCAATGGTAGTCCTTCAGCCACGTGGTCAGAATGGTAGAAAAGAATCTGGAACGACACGGTTTTGGGCTGAAAATTGCGCGAAAGAAGGCACCGGGGAGAAGTGGGCAGGGCCGCGCAGCGGAGTTTACCCTGAGATTCCAGTTTCAGCGAGATATCCAAGCAATTGTGAAAGGTTAGGCATTCAAAAACTAGATTCTGCGCAGCATAAGCACGAGTTATATGCGGTTTTGCGAAGTCAGTTCAGCAACTGCGAAGATTTTTGAGTAAGATCACTTTTAAACTGATTTTACAAGGCGCACTTGATATCCTGCTGAGTGCGTCAACAAGTCTACCATAGTTTAATTTCGTGTACATTATACGCTGGGAAATTCTGTCCAAAATTTGTGTGAATTGAGAAAGCAATAGATGTTCATGGGTTTAATGGTTTTGTGTGGTTTTAGTTGGGAAATCCGATTCTGCGTTCGTACGTATAGTATACAGCCACTGTATGCCAGAAGTTTCTCCGAAGTTATCGTATACCCATGGTTATAAAATGGAATTTCCATTGGAAAGTTTTGGTTTTATATGTTGTCGAAACAAACGGAACTACCGAACAACTGCAACCTATGCTATGGGTATAACCTATAATAAGAACGCTCTCAATTTCTTAGTGCCACAGGGTATGTTAAGGAAAATACTTCATACCCATGGACTTTTTAGGTGGAATTTCCATTGTCGCGCTGTGGTTTTTTACACGGAATTTCCGAACGGTTATTGCATAAACTGGTACAATGGGTTTAAGTAAAAATATTATAATGTACTGTAATGTAACATTTATTTTTCAGCGCCACACAGCCACGAAATTATGTACAAGAAAGTCTTATGCCTCAGAAACTGGGAAATGAGTACAATGTGTCGAGGCAGCACAGTTTCGCCAGGTTCGGCATTCCAGAAAATATTCCGGCCAAAGACGCTGGCGCTAAGTATTTTGGGCGACTTTGATTGGTATTTTGAGGAGTAGGATAAAAAGACAATTAAGATTGTGTAACAGTTTGTAAAATTCAGTTAAGTAAAAGATTCGTAATAACACACTGTGGTATATATAGGTAAAAATAGTTCACAGCTTGCAGCTACACGGAAGTGAGAATATGAGTGCACTGAAGTGAGAATATGAGTGTTATATGAGGTGTAGTTCGTTTTAGAAAATTAATAATAATAATAATAATTAGAAACTTCTAATGCGCCGGTGTCTAATGCACAAGGCATGAAACGACGGCGCACCAAAGCCAAGCCGTAGTCATGTCGATATCCAGAAGGTCAGTCCTCACGACAGAGAGGCAACCTATGGTGGATAAGTAATTTGAAACAGGTAAATTTTAAGTTGAGAACGAAATAACAGAAGCGACTGAGCAGAACTAACAGACACAGGAAGGGAGATCCAAAATTTAGGTCCAGCAACTGAAAAAGCCCGATTACCCAGAACAGTTCTAGTCCAAGTTATGACCAGAGAAAGACAATCAGATGACCTTGCTGAATAATGGTAAGTCCGGGGAATAAGGACTGATTTCAAGTATTGTGGTTGCCGTAGTTCAATGTTTTTTAAACTGTAAGTCTCAATTTGAAACAAATCCTTTGCTGAACAGGAAGCCAATGCAAAGATTTAAGCACAGCGGTAATATACTGATATTTTGAAATATTTGTTATGGGTCTAGCCACGGAGTTTTGAACTCTTTGGAGTTTCTGCATATTTGACTTTGTGATACCAACAAGAATTGAGTTGCAGCAGTCAATGCCACTAGAGACCAATGCTTTAGCCACTGATATTCTAGAAGACATGGGGCCATAGCGCCATTAGTGAGGATGCTCCATAGATTGCCACTTTGTACGGATTTCCACTCAAGTGTGTTATGTAGTTTGAGAGCTAAAATGGTCGGAGGGCAAGAAAAATAATTAAATTAGTCGGGAATCTAAAATTCTAGATGGACAAATGGTGATGAGTTAGATGTATAGGATAGCTGAGAATCATATACAGAACTGTAACAATAAAATCTGATTTTATCATAACTACAAATTTCTGTAAAAAAGCGAAGAATTATTAAACTTATCGGCATGTGCTTGACGATAGTAAACAGCAGCGGCTACAAATTATTTTAGAAGCTGCAGCATCAAGAATTCCTACATGTATGTGAGTAGCATGCATACACAGGTCTGCATATCCATTTATTGGTCAATTTATACCGTTTTACAATTCTATTGGACTTATTGCTTGCTGTCGACTTCGTGTATAGCAACGGCATTCAAAATGATATAGGCCTACTTCTGGTGCATTATTACATTATAGAAGTTCGTAGATTGTATTGTAAGTGGTGTATAATACGCTTTCAGATTGTTTCATTGGGTTAAAGTATTAGATTGTATGTATTAAACGTCCGCATGCGCGACTCCTTGAGGTTCTGTGAGCTGTTAATTCGAATTGTAATTGTAATTTGACATTTGTAAAGCGCCACTTCAAGAATAAACTTATCAGAGGACCCTCCCGACCCAGACCAGTGAAACCACTTTCAAATAAGACAGACTTCGGGCGCCTGCGAAACTGCAGAAGGGGCAAACTGAGTAGCTCGAACAGAAACTCACGAGAAAGACTATTCCAACTGGTAGGTCCGACATGGGCAAAGCTTATGCGCTGGGCCATAGAAGTACGCATAAGCGGGACAGTGAGGATTGTTGTCCAGTTTTTTAATCCAGTTTTTAACTGGATTATTGTCTCCAGAGACATTTCTCACTAACTATTGTAGAATTGTCAAAATTGCTGTAAACAAGTGTTGGTCGACTTTTATTGCAACCTATTAATAACTGTTAGACTACTGAATGACTTAGTTTTTTATAGTTTTTTATTGTTGCACTTTTTACCAGCAAGCCACAGCAACAATTCGTACTGTCCTTGTAAGCCGAAATGTTAGTTTGCTCAGAAGCGGAAAACTTATAAGTAAGAAGTTGTTTATTGGACTCTACGCATGTCCGCGATCAAGATGGCCGCTGTTTTGCATTTTGATCGGTTAGTTTGTCATTTGCGGAATTTGGTCGAATTTCTTGTATGTTCTGAGTTCTTGTCTGTGTCCGAGTCTACGTTTTCTGAATTATTTTTCGTTTTCGCCGTGGATTTCATGTGTGTTTGGATTGTGTTTGGTCGAATATGATCTAAGCCTTGCTGTCATTTTGGACCTTTCCACCTACACGGTGAGTAGACAGGTTCTCACCTGAACAGTATTGAAAGGCTAGAAGAATTTTGGAGTGACGTCGACCGTCAATCGCTGAGTGGTTCTACGACCAATCAACTGGCTGCTTATAAATGCCTTTATTGCACAGACGGGTTGGACAGGAGAGATATTCAGACGCTTCATCTTCTACCATCCACCAGGGACTGTCGAACAGGAGGCAACTATGTGCTGCGGACTTCTTCAGCTGTCGTCATTCCTCATCTTCGCGCAACGCAGTCCAGGAACTCTGAATACAGTGTCAGCTATCAACTTTGGATGGGAATCTGTTGGTTAGTTGCTGCATTCGTGCAGGAACCTGCCACTTGAGACTTTTCTCGTTATTTGAGCATTGTTTGCTTACCGATGAACTTTTTTGTTCTTAATACCTTTAACAACCGTGCTAGTGTAGGCAGTGCTTTTTGTAAGGTACTTGATAGGCTCTATATTAAATGTCTAGAAACATAAATACATATACACACAGTTTTGGTTTATTTTCTTAGTTCACTTTTATGAAAAGCAATAGGGCCTAAATGTGTAAGTGGCCGTTTTAAGTGGCTGAAATAGATGCATCTTCCAACCTGATGTGATCATTTATTATCAGTTTTACTTTGAACTTCGTAGAAAGCATTTTGCAAGGCCTAAGCAGTAAGCAGATGCTTGAATTGTTTGGCTTTTTTGACATTGTATGTGGTGTGTTTTAAATTGGTCTGAATTGACCTGTCTTATTAAGATTAACTAATTAATTATGAATTAAATTAAATTGAATTAATTTTATTTTGTAGGTTGACAATTTTACCTTGCAGTCCACTTGTGCAGGCTGAAATTAGGCGTACAATTAGGCTTATGCCTATCACTGGAACAATTTCACTGTTTTGGTCGAACATTGGCTTAGAGGATTCAACTCAAAAAGGTTTCATGAATTACTTTGAAAGCTAAACATTGTTGCAAAAATGTTTTAAAGTTTGGAAATGTTGCTAAATTTAAGCAGCCTATTATTGCACATAGATGTCTTTTAATTAGATTTAACAAAGTGGAAAATTGAACGACAAATGTAGATTATTTCAAATACTAGATCTGAAGTCTTGGAAATTAACGTTATTTATGGTTTTAGGTATTCAGCATATTTTGGGATGACTTTTTTATAAGCTCAACTTCTTAAAGAGCAGAATATAGTGCTTTATAATTAAGAAGTTAAAAGCCTATAAAATTATAAAACTGCACAATATTATAAAAAATAATATATATTGAACTAAATCGCATCCAAAAATGAGCTCTTAACAAAATTTAAAGTATGAAATACTTCACAATTTTTCTTGAACTTGTGCGTTTCGAAACTCGTTGTTGAACTGTTAACCATGTCATTTAAAGGGGATGCTGGTTGGTATATGTGTTGAAGTGGTTTAATGGAAAGTTGTATCTTAGTTTGGTAACTACGCCACATACAGTTGTTCGAAGTTCCGATTACATCGGCTCTGATCTGTCCTGGACTGCGTGTGATATCCTGTAATTTTAACACTGAGAATGAATCTACATTAATCTATATACAGTCAGTGACACTGTGTGCCCCAGTTTTAGACAAAACGCCCACATTTCTAAGAAAAGGCCTACGCGAGAAAACAATGCACTTGCTTTTTGTCTCTGAACCAATACTCAAGATCATTCTGCTGGACTTTCTTCACTTGTGGGCAAAATAGGCTAGACATATTTGTTCAGACCACGGGTGTTGGCCCCCCTGCAACCCTAATCGTTTACACATATATATTTGATAAGTAAATTATTCTTTGTACATATAAAAATAGGTTTTAAAATCGTTGGCTTACGACGCTATCCGCTCAACAGGCGGAAAACTTCGGGTTCTTTGCACCACAACTCGCGGTTGCTTCGCGCCCTTGAACCAATCATGATTTTACATAATAAATTTCACAGATCCAACAGTGCTTGCATGAACAGGCCTCTACATGCACGTTCGTGTGTAGCCTCGTAGGCTACATGTATATGAGGTCTATTTTGAAGCGCCGTTTGAGAGCCTCTCAAAAAAGCAGCAAGCTTAGGCCTACATGCAATGCGATTTAGCCGTAGGTATAGGGGTCATTCGCCCTCCCCCGCCCCTCTTGGTTATATGTCGGCGCCCCCTCAGACCAGACCCGTGTATAGTGGACTGCAGGAATGTGGCGCCCCTCCGGAAATGCTCTTGCCCTCCCACGTAAGCAATCCTGGTGCCGCCACTGAGTACATGACTACCTAAATAACCTAAAAGCGAGGCTCAATATACGGTAAAATGTAAATTTGGGCTTTTCGTATCTTGTATAATCAATATGCACATCTAATCTAATTTAAGAACTTATCTAGGGACGTCTGTAGCTAGTCGAAATACCAATAAATCAATGTCTTGGTTACAAAATTGTTTTCAATCACAACTTATATAAATCTATCTAAATAATAAAACATCAGTCGATGGCGCAATGATATAATTTCTCCGATCCGGTCTTTTCATTGTGTAGAATCAGGTCAGTTCAATGACAGACAAGAAGCCTAATGAAGATAAGCGAAATGGAGCACGTAGGCCTGTGCGTCTAAGGTGTGACCTAACACGGCTGATCTGTACAAATGCAGGTGGCCTGAACTACACTGCATCTGTTTGTCGCTGTTGACTGATAGACTACTTGAATTATTATGATGACGACGCTATAGAAGTCTTTGCAGACAACTCTTTTTTTCTGTATTAAACATTTTGCTAGGTTCAATAATGCATTCCTGCATTTGAATCTTTGTGGAGAGCGGCCGCCTTAAACAGCCAAAATATTGATAAAACAATGTTTTTTCATGTAGATTATCTCGTAATTTAGTATCTGCAATTCCTGACTGGTGTAAAAATTAATCACGTGCAAAATGCACTGTTAACAATCCTCAACAGAACGGAATAAATCGAATAATCAACGCTCTCTGACCAGAATGAATAACTCTTGTCGAATTATTCATTCTGGGCAGAGAGCGTTGACAACAACAAATTCCATTCTTTGCATGTCGATGAAACGCCATATTTTAAAGAAAAGTATCCCATATCTCACAAGTGAGACGTAGAGGAGGCGCTCATTTCCTTTTCTATCTGCCTTGAGCCGGCAGTGGACGAATCCCAAGATCCGGGACACGGGGCCAGTGCATCGCAGGACTTGCCGTTTACGTCCAAGCTTACGCCAGTACCAGTTATACTGCTTGGTGACAGAGGAATGGAGTGCTCAAAACATGCCCAGGGTCGATACACGGAGTCGAACCCGCAACTGCATGATTCACTGACCAAACCCGTTACCGATAGGCCACCCTGCCGCACAAACCAGCGCCTTAAACCACTCCGCCAAGTTACCCCATTTGGAAAGGCTAAATACAAAATTGTCAAAATCGATGGCCCTAATTACAATATCGCGTACAATTCGTTAATGTTCATATAGATTTAAAGAAATTTCTAAAATCTAGGATAAAGAAAATTTTATATGATGGCGTTTTATATATTTATCAGCAAAACACAGGTTAATTTGAAAAGCCCAATTGATGTCTCACGCTGAGCATGGATGGATCATGTTGTATACGTGTGCGAAAGCCTGTCAGTTGAGACTTCACGAAGCTGTTTGAGCATCATTTGCATGAGGTCAAAAGTATTGATCTGAGCGAGTTCTTTCATCATTTGGGCTGGCTAGGAGTGCTATGAAACTGTTCTGTAAGGCGCTGTATATATGCCTAATTATATTGCATTATATGCACACGTATTTAAGAAAATGAGGCGGGCTTTGGATTTATGGAACAGCTCTATTCGTCCTGGGCGCCTGCTTAGCTGTAAAGTGGGATGGGAGCGTGAAGGAAATCTTCCTTGAGAAAACGTTTTAAGCCAGCCAGCCAGCGATAGTTCATCTATCAACGGTTGGTAGTTAATCCCATATTGCAGCCTGATATATCATTGCATCTAAGATGGAGGTAATACTCCGTCGGTGAAAGCCTGTAAAATACGATGACGTTCAAGCCCAAAATTATTATTATTTGCAGTTCTTAAGAGCCACTATCAAAAGATGAACAATCAATCGATAGCGCTGAGCTAGTTTGAGTGAAGGACACAGTAACCACCTCGTACTCTCCCCATTACCAGCCGAGCTCTCTAACCAATCGGCCACCATACCCCACCAAAAAGACGATACATAATGGCTGAAGGCATAATTATAATAGATGACAACCAACTCGATCATTTCACATCGACATCAACAACTCCCCCATTGATCCTAAATTTGATGTGGCAGATAAATTTATAGATAAATGTAACTATCGACATTGCGTGACAAGTACAGAATGCTGTGGTCTGTTTTAGAACGAACTCGTTCTGCATGAATGCTGAACAACCAACTGCTACATTTTCGCGTGCAGTTTTTAAGTAATCACAAAGACAAAAGCGAAAATCGAAAACCGAACATTGGGGTTTGTCATGTATTCAGATTTGGAAGAGGACGACGTGCCAACAGCACGTGATCAAGAAAAAGCCCATTTAGTGAACCTTCCGGAAAGACCTGAAGTGGAAGAAGATTTTCACGATTTACGAAACAGACCAGCACAGCCACCACAAGCGCACATTCTACCAGGAAGGAATCAAGATGGAAGTGGGGAAAAGTTCCAGTTCGACCGATCCAATCCGGATATAGAACTCTTAGGGAATGGTGGACTAAGTCTACGAATGACTTCATTTTATGACTGGCCTAAAAAGATGCGACCTATTGCAAGAAATATGGCGCAAAATGGCTTTTTATACACTGGTAACAAAGACAAAGTCGTATGCTGCCATTGTATGACTCAAATGAAGAGTTCTTTGTTGTGGGAAAAACCAGACAATCGTCACGATGTTTGCTTGAAGGATTGTCCATTTACTGTCAATCTGAGCGCAGTCTAAGCTCCAAAGGCTTCGCCGATAAAGTCAGTCGAAAAGGTAATATGACATTTTGTACGCAACAAAAATCATAAACTATTTTCACAAAATCATAAATTCTGTACTCGATTAAAATTGCTAGGTTTTTGAGAGTAACCGAGTGCTGGCAAAGTAGCACGCTGCTTCTGGGGCGTACTTAAGGAGAACATCGAAAGGATTAATGTAATAAAAGGTCATGAATACGAAATAGACAGCAAACATTACTTCTTCTCGTACTTCTTTGAAATTTACTACCGGTATTCTTCTGCCTTGTTTTCTATTATTAAGGCATGTCACTGTCCATACTGGACTGCGCTGTCGTGCAGGTTGTGATGAGTTGACAGATTGGCAGAACTGGGTTAGCACATATCAGCCTATTGGAGAGAGTGCTCGGCTTGTAACGCGGAGAGTACGGGTTCGAAACTCCCCTGAGACGGTTACTGTGTAAGGACCTTGAGCAAATCCTTCACTCACAATTGCTCGGCGCCATCGATGCTAAGTCATTAGATAGTGGCGCCTAATAAATGCAGAAATAATAATAATAATATCAGTTATGTCTTTTTCAGTTAGATTTTTTCAGAATTAAACTACCACATTATCAGCTTTCTTATTGATCCATATACTACTCGGATATTATAAATGGATGCTCAAATAACATGATTATATAATATTTCAATCGAAATGCATTCATGAATTCTCCCCTATAAAGTAAGGTGCGCAGTGAATGACTGCTAAACGAGTCCATCTAAAACAGGTTTCTTCTGCTCGTGACTTCGAATCAGCTGTGGATATTGTAGATTATATTAGATCAGATCAAAGCAGATTAGATTAAATGAATATGAGATAGTGCATGCGATAAAGTCAATTTTGAGAGGCCCGATAGTGCGAACACGGAGGTGTTGCTATTAAAAGCTTTCGTAATTCAGCTCCCTCGGTGACAAGGCTAGAGGTAAGATGTGCAATGGACTGTGTACGACGAGTAAAATGTTCATAGCACTTGAATTTGCTGTATCGACAGTCTGTTGTCGATCAAATGCCTGGGTAACTGGCAGTCGATGTTGGCGAGGCAAGTGTTGCCTCATTGTGGATTCGTGCTCGCAAATCTCGAAACATATCAATTTGGTCTGCGCTGGTTTCAGCAAAAGTCCTGGTGAGATGCCTTGTGAATGACTGGTAATTCATAATTGGATGTCGCCAGCACACGAATGCAGTCGAGCGATGGCATGCGACACATCTTCCCGGTGGTTGACCAGTCCCAAACCAGTCGATAAGCGATGCCTCAACCAGCGAGCCTTATTTATCCACAGACTACAAGCTGTACAGCTACACGCATGTGAGTTGAGTAGTACTGTACGAATAAACTGTTTCTTTTGTGATATTTCACCGGTACATGTGTTGTTAGACATACAGTAGCACCTGATGAAATAGGTGCGACGTGCATTCCAGGTTTTGGATTGTCTACTTGCCGCCTTTATTCCGTGTGATTGCAGTGTGATTGATTGCAAATGTGATAGTTTTATCTTGCATCTCTATCTCTAAATGTTTCTTTATCAGTGCACACTTTCACGTGGTAAATGAACAAGATATTTCTGGTCTCCAGTTAGTCGCATTCACTTTCAGAATGTTCTAGTCTGTTTATCTCTGGGTAAGGATTTTAACTTCACCTGAATCTTAGTGATGATCTCTTTAGTTTCTGTATTCTATTCTCGGGCAGTAACTCAGGGCATTAATTCATATCATTACACACATCTGAAGGGAACAAGTATCATTTCATAGTATTCGCAAATGCCCGAGTTCTATGATTTCATTACCAAATTCATAAAATCACTATATTTTTGTCTTTTATTTATTATATTTTGTGTAACACGACGATGCTGCAAATGGAAGACTGTAGAAGTTATAAGAAACGCACAGTATGATCTCTATGTTACCTACTTTTTATGCTGGCGACATCTATGGTCATTTTTTTGCACATGCTCAAGGAATCTCCCATTATCTAAACAACAACGAATGTCCATCATCATTGTCAGATGGCTGACTGGTTTAAATCTCGCTGACCTTCTTCGAGGCAGCGGGAAACACTGACATTAGGAGTGGCCATGATACAAAGTTGGTAAAACATAGAGATCACATATTCAATATCACTTCCATAAAGTCCCATTTTCCTGAAAATCTGGATTAGATATTACTCATATTTTTACTTTTTACACTTACGGTAAAAAACTTTGTATGCCCAATCTATGCGTTTCTATAGTATACACGGATTCATTCGTCATTATATATTATATATATGTTATTATATATATATATATTGTATACCATCTCTTCAAGATACCTACTCAAAAGTGCTCCCAGTCCAGTCTTGATGAAAGAGAACAGTTCTAAAGCATTAATGAAACAATATCTGCTTGAACTTTCTTTCCACTTCTTTCTCCTTTTTTCTACTCTGCCTTCGATAATAATTCCGATAAGAATCTGCCTTCTCAGTATGTGACCATCCTATTTTATCTGCCGCATTGTTACTGTTGCCACCAGAGATCATATTTCTTCCACTTCATTTGTTTTATGTATACAAAGTATTCGATCTTTCTCCAAATCCATGTCCTGAAAGCTTCTGTTTTCTGCCCACCGTTTTCACGCGTCGTGTTTAGCATCTACCCGCAATAACCTACCTCAGGATCTGCCTCAGCTTCTAGGACGTGGAACGCTAAGTGTCCACTACATCAACACTTTAAAACTGTTCTCACACGCCAAGGTTGGAGTGGGAGCTCTTTTGGGTCGAAATCTGAAGTGGCGTTATGCAGATGATCCGAATAAATGAATGAATAGGCTATCTGCCTTTTCAACTTGAGTAAAGTCATTACAATAAGTTGTCAGTGTCATTGTGGTTAAATGTACGATTGGATTGTGACTGTTAAATACTTCTATGCTGTCGAAACTAGTAATGGTATGAAACTATTGCTAGTTTCGACAGCACAGAAGTACTTATGTATATATATATATATTATTGTATTTTTATATACGCCATTTTATATACAATTTCTTATGCAATTTTAGTCTTATTGTATTTGTCTCTTTCACGTTCTTCCTTTATCTGGTTTTCCACCTGGAGTTTATACATTTCTTATGCCTAACTAATCTAAATATAATGTTTTATGGTGTTGCTGGTTTCAAACTTTAGCTAAAAGACTACTAGTTTCTTCAGTCTTTTGCTTCTATGTTTTATCTAAAAATATTAAAATCTCAGTGTTAGACATACTGAGGTTATGTCAAGAGAGGTTGAGTTCGATGTAAATGATCTGTTCATGTCCGATTATACAGAAAGACTTGAATATCTTGAATTAAAAGACAATATTTCTTTCAGTGTTACAACTATTTATTAATAATTTGAACCAATTTTTAAAACTGTTATGTATGCAATTATTTTTTTCTTTACTGTGGCCAAATTTTCAAATCTACCTGGCTTGACCTGTCAATGATTATAGCAGCCACGTGTGTATCTAATGTATGTGATTTAACTGGACAAAGGCTGTACTGTGGATTTTTTGCTGAAAATAATGCTTTGGATTAAGTAATGTGTTGGTTTAGCAAAGCTGAAATATTGTGTTACTTGTAACACGCAGTTACCTAAAACAGTGCAGATAAACTTTGTCAATGCTTGTTCAAATAATTACAACCTGCATCAAAGGTTAATCAAATAGTGATTAATTAAGTGTAAGTTAGATTTTGTCATTTATAGTGTTGTGGAGCAAGACTTAGATGATATCCTTGTTTCTGCAGGTTGTTTGATAGTACGTTTTAATCTCAAGTACGTATATTCCATCATGACTTGGTTAGCAGTCAACAGTTGCAATAAGCATTGGATTAGTTATGAGATTATTGTGGCCCATCTGTTGTTCAAGAATAGCTTGTGTGCAGCTGATGAAATATGATGAAAAATATTAGCTGTTGAACAATTAGTTTGTATTTGAACCTGTTAAAGCTAAGGACTGTTTAGCTGTACTTCTTGAGCAGTTATGGGTACATATGTATTGGGTCATTTACGAAATTATTGTGATCGACACTCACAGTGTATATATATATATATATATATATGTATATACTGCAGTGTTTCAAAATGTAACTGGGCTTTTACCAGTAGGCATGACTTTTACCAGTAGGCATACCAGTAGGCATAACAGTGACTCGTGAGTAACTGAGCATTTATGAGGTAGGCTTTAATAGGAAATTATTCAAGTAACTCACAAGGTCACAATGCATTTATGGATTAGGTTAGTTTCTAGCTTATTATAGTAACTCATGAAGTCACTGGTATTTGATTGATTAAACTGGCCTTGCTTTGTTCTGTATCACCTTTATAGGTTGTCGTGAAATGCAGGCAAGGAGACGATGATATAATTGAACTATTACACCATGATATAAGACTATAAGTGAATGCAGCCTGGCTAATTTGTTCAGTAATAAGATGGTGCTATGGCATGTTGCTTATGGAGATACTTGAAAAATAGTGTGGAATTATGAATTACATTATCATTTTGCAAAAATTAAGTTTTAATTCTAAAAAAATTAAAAATCACCTGCTGCACGCTGGTGAGATTTGCTTTTGAAATGTCTCGGCATTATTTGCTCAGTATTATTCCGATTTGCTTCAAAATATATTACGCACACAGAATTGTTCATTGTTTTATATTCACTTGCTCAAAGTTGTCCAGAGGAAATGAATATGAATCAGTTGTATCGGCGACTTTCGAAGTATCAATCGATCGGGCTTCGTAGCGTAGATTAAATCAAAAGAAGACATAAGGTCTTGGTTTTTTGTAATATATTAAATGAATGAACAGTTAAATCACAACAGTGCATTAATAAATTCAAACTTTCAACTTAGCAGACAACAGACCAGTTCTTCTTTTAACAGTTCATTTGCGTCCGCTTATATAGGCTCTATCCTGTCAAGACAGCAAACCAGTTCAGACTGGTATGGACCGTAATATTGCATTGCTTAGTCAGAAGAGTTTGAGCAAGATTTTCAGGAGTCATTGGGTTTTTGATTTATTAGCACACACGCGTATTACGTGTTAATTCACGCACCGAACAATTGGTGGAGGCAGTATGATTGACTGGCATAGCCCTGCGGGCAGATGGGTTGAAGTCACATTTATTTACTGCTGACGCATATACCTGTATTAATCAAAGTTATTGCGCAATCGTGGGTTTTTCCGAAAACCCGCTGACTCATCACAACACACCGCGAGAAACTAGAACTTTGACGAAGAAAGACCATTTATTTACATATAATGTCAGTGCAGGCTGATTGAGTCTGCCTCAACGCGTGCTGACGATTGAGAATGCCTCTTTTTCACAACAAAATTTATTTACTTTCTTCATTTTTATTGTCGAAAATCGCTTGTGGTATTTGATTGACCTGCTTTTTCTCTGCTGGTATAATCAATCATGATGATTTTGATACAGGCAAAAGCTGTAGGTCTACCATTAATTTATTTATAATTTCTCTTATTTGTAAATAATATTTGGGAAAATAATTTTATGACAAATTCTGAAAGATTCTGAAAGGCTTGTCGATAAACAACTGTTAGTTGTTGATTTGTGTTTTACTGTTTTGTATTTAACCTGCACTAGTGTGTGTCTTCTGGTCAATTAGAAAACTTCTCATCTTGTAACATGGAACGGTTAGAGGGAGGCAGGCAGACAGACAGACAGACAGACAGACGGACGGACGGACGGACGGACGGACGGACGGACAGACAGACAGGTAGACATACAGAAAGAAAGAGAAAGAGAGAGAAAGAGAGATGCCGTCTAGCTGAAGAATTTTTGATTGAGGGTCTTTGTTTTCTTGTGTTCAGTGATTACATATTTTCTGTGATGTAGCAGGTTCTCTTGTTGATTTGTTACTTTGGACGCCAAAAGGTAGTATTAGAAATAAACGCAGTTTAAATTTGTATAGATAAAATGGTTTTACTGCGTGGTGCTTTGGCTTGTAAACACCAAAGATGCTTTTCGTGGTTTTCCGTGGCTTAACGAGTCGACGCCTGACTTTTACTGTTCCCTCAGAAGATATCCCAGGCTTGTTTTAGCCCAACCGAGCAGTCATCACTAAAATTTTGTACCTTTCCAGTAAAAAATATTTGTGTGAACAGAAGCACTTCTGGCCTCACATAACAAGTTGACTCTACCTCTTGGCGTGCATTTCTATTATGTAATTGTAAATGTAACCGGTTTTCTATAGCGACCATATAAGCCCTGGATCCTGCTCATTTTTCATTGAATTTATCTGATGAGATCCTTAACCACCACTGTTTGTTTGAATGGGCGCCACGCCTTTTAAGTTCTCCGTGTACAGATTGTGCTAGCCCGAGATTAAAATCTCTGAAATAAGCCACGATCGGGACGCGAACTGGGGATCCTCACGTGCAGTGGCCCTTTGACTTACGCGTGAACTAATGTAGCTAACTAGGCTAGTAATATCCTAAACTCGTGCTACAAGTATGGATGGAAGCGAAAAACTCTCTTCCCAGAGGCTTTGGCAGAAATAGTTGAGATAGTTTAACTTTGTGAATTTGAGTTTAACTTTGTAAAGTTGAGTTTGTATCAGCTTTGTGAAATTGAGTTTGTTTTGACTTTGTGAAGTTGAGTTTGTTTCAACTTTATGAAGTTGAGTTGGTTTAACTCAACTTTGGAAGTTGAGTTTGTTTTAACTTTGTGGAGTTGAGTTTGTTTGAACTTTGTGCAGTCAAGTTTGTTTGAACTTTGTGAAGTTGAATTTGTTTCAACTTTGTGAAGTTTGGTTAGCGCTGTCAAAATGCTTTGGTACCAATTGCCTTAATACCAACGCTAGTTGGAAAGCTGAAAAGTGTCCTGTCTTTAGATTGTTGTCGTGTTTTATTTAGCATCGAACTGCGTTAGTACCAACTATTTGAACTCCAACGCAAAGTTGGGGGCGTTCAAGCAGCTGTTCAGTTGTTGGTTGCTGATGTCATGTTTGTTTCTCAGCCGAACGATTCTTTGACATTTTTATCTACCTCTGCGAAGTTTCTAAAATGTCGTATTAAGAAGTGTATTACCTTAACGTTTAACTTCTTGAAATGAAGTTTCTGTCTGAATATGGACAGCCTTAATAAGCTTGTGGATTGCGACTTGGTGCTGTAGAATTATGTTGGTAGTTGGAGGGAAGTTAAGCAGCGCGAGCCCGGTTAGTACAGGGATAGGTGACTGTCCTTGGAATACCAGGATATCTAGAGCTAACTCTGTCCCCGTCAATTGGGGTCGGTAAAGTACTGCCAAAAGAAAGTGCGAGGGTAAAAGTATCTTGCCGTTGGAATGCTGTGATCTTGTTTGGACCTTTACCAGAAGATCAAAACCACGCTTCTGAGAGCTTTAAGGTGTTTTGTAAACCGATTTGGCTTTTTTGTTGCGCTTTGCACTTGAAGAGTGGCCAGACAATGTGTGAGCCGATATAACTGGTGACATAATGCTAATAAAATGATGACGCATTGATGTTGTTAAAGTTTGAGGTAAATGACAAGAATCGTGTAACTAAAGAATCTGAGTTTTGTTTCAAGAAGGCGCGTTATAAATACGGATACACAGATGCATACATCTATACATATAGGTCAAGTGTAGCCTGAGATATAACACGTGACACTGCGCCGGCGCAGTACCCAAACGGCTGACAAAGTGCCATAGCAGACTCATAATTACATCAAAATCTTAAACACGAGGTGCTCTGTTGAAGTGACAACCGTTGAGGTACGTCACGCTTGGAACCAGAACACGGACACTAAACTTATAATTAAAAACACAAATATATTTAGAGTAACCTATAAGTCGTAGGAAACTTGAAACTTGCGGCAAGGTGGTCTAATCGGTAGCGCACTTGGTCTGTAATCTAACGATTGCGGGTTCGAGCCTGCTGAGCGGATTCCGTGCGACGACTCATGAACAAGTTCTTTATGCACACTTGTCTGTCAGCAAACTGTATATTTTGGTACTGGCATAAGCTGGGAAGTAAACGGAAAGTCCTGCAATGCGCTGGTCACGTGTCCACGACCTTTTTGAAACCTGTCAAATACTGTTATTCTAAATGATCTAAAAACTACATCCCGCGTATAATGGGATGATAAATTTGACTAAATTTTAAAATACTGAGGCCTACTAGCTGCAGGCAACCCATGTTCAATGTGACAAATCCACTCCACAGGCAAACCTGCATTGATGCCGCTACAGTTGTAGATTCCTTGATTATAAAGGCAGAGGACTCGAAGGACTGCCGCGATGGACAGCTATTGCACTGACCTGAATTGAATATTTTGAATTGATAATAGCCTACTATGCCAGCAAAATAGCTAGCAGGATTGTCCTGGAGCTTGCCTCTGCTCATATTAACTGAAGAATTATTATTTGAAAACTTGTCACTTTATTCTTCTTATTGTTGTTCTTAGCAATGTAGCAATAACTTCTGGAGAAGTGGATTGGGAATAAGCTAACTGTATATAGAACACTATCGCAGTGCTCCGACTCAACTGCTAACCACAGCTTAAAACTCGACAGAAAGTTTCATTCACTTCCACGTTTTCATGATACTGTTCGTAAAACCATACATTCTAACAGTCAGCATAATAATCTCTACAGCTTCAGCAATTGTCACGATTAATTAACTGAGTCAATACGGCCGATCACTTTTTGAACTTTGAAGAATCAATCGGAGCACTATTCTCAACATGGAACTTTTGTGCATGCTTTTGTTGTAACTTGTTAATTTAGTCTCTCTTCATGCCACACAGAATCATTTTAATTTACATTTTTGCTTTTATTATGCACTCTATTAGTTGGATACAGATATTGTTGCCATGCTTGATTACCTTGAATACCTCCACCTCGAACCGCATGAGTTCTTTTTACTCTTTTTTATTTTTCCACAGGCTCCTTGTAAGTTTCTTCCTGCTACGCCTTTCATTTCAGTTCGAAAGCTTCATGGTTTTTTGGTCTCATGGGTTCATATTGATCTCCATCCACGAAATTTATGTCGCATTTGTGCTTTTCTTCTTCCCTTTTAATGCACAAAAGCTGATGGTGCAGACAATTGAGTCTAAAAACGTTGGATGGTTATTCCGACTTTAACTGAACCTTTGTTCCAAATTGAAATTAAGATTTCAGTCGTCAGGTGCTTGATAATGCCAGAATCATTATTTCATCCATTCATTTTCCCGATGTCTTGGCTATCTTTTGTCGTGATTTTCATGGTTCCATTTTAAATCTTCTTCAAGAAAGGAAGGTCTTCACAGTTCCTCTGATGAAAATCCTGCAGATGGGGCAGTTACGCAGCACAGGAGAGCACTTGTTGCAACACACGAGATGACCACACGGAAGAAACACAGTATTAACCTCGGCATCCATGCACACCTTACAATTCCTCGCCTCACGCAGACGACGATTTTCTTCAACATACTGAAGAGTTTCTGTGAATAAGAGAAATCCAAAGTTACAAATTCACAGCAAAATAACATATTCGTTATTATTAAACAAACGTTTATGTTGCTATAATTTATGAGTTCGCCTTAAAAGCGATGGTAGTTGGTAAAAGATGAATTTTCCACTGTTTGCGAAATGAAATAAAAGAAATAGTCACAAGAGTAGTCTCTGAGTAACATCTCAGCAAAATTTATACGAAATTGTTCGCCCACTTTCATAAGTTTATAACGGTTCGAGTTTAAAAAGAGTCTAACGATCATAGGTAGAAAAAGTGACTCATTCGTTAAACAATTATGATGCCAAAACCTTATAAACGAGACAAAAAGAAGGACAATTACACTCTTTGAAGCAATGCTCATCAACAACAGATTCTAATGTGACGAGCACACTCGACATAAATGTCTTGGCTGAATAAAAAAAGCCCAATTTTTGTGACTTGTGTAGGACACTAGTTTATGCTCATAAAGATCAGGTAACCCTTTTGACCACAGCCAATGTCTGTTAGTCAAAATATGCTTGGTGGTAGAAGACATGATTTATAAGAGCGTGCCTTCATCTGAAATCTCGTTGAGTTTCAGCTCTTCCAATTGTGCCAGGATTTCTGGATCATTGGCTGCTCTTGTAGCGGCGGCTTCTACCGTCTGATCTTCCTCTCCTGTCTCGGCTGCATCAGATGCTGTGGGTGTCTTCTTCTTCTTGTTTCGCTTTCGTTTACCTATTACCGGAGAATTACAGAAAAGTCAATCCTCTTTAAGACTCTTAAAATTATATTAGGTAAAAAGACGAACTGAGCAGTGGAAGCTAGTGAATTCCCAATTTAATTGTCAGACCTAAGCATATTTTTTTCATAACAAGGAGTCTCAGAATATAGTTTCTATAAGCTTATTGAAAAAACTTCATTGAATCATAATTGAACTTGAATTGAAAGACTTAAAATCAACGCAAAGTCTGCATCTGAATTAACATCCGCCAAACGTTAAGATCATTTTAGTCTAATATAGGTCGAAATTTTGTGCCCATCACATGGAGGAACAGAACATTTGATAAATAATTTAAACAGTTTATCTTGGGCTAATGGTAATGCGTAAACCTCTGGCCCAAAGAACACTTCTAATAGTTCTTTGACAAATCGTAATCTAATTCTCTGATCCATGAGGAATAAGTAGTCTTCATGCTGAAAATTTTCTCGTTTTGGCGCTTTTCTAGTTGAACATTGTTTGCTAACAGATGAAATTGTTGTTCTTAATTAACTTTAAAACTACTTAAGCAGCGCTTTTGTTAAGAACATAAAATGCGCTACATTAAGTGTCTAGATACATGCACATATATATATGCACACATACACACGTAGATACACGCATACGTACATTCATACATACATACGTATACACATGCACATTAGTAGATAAGTACGTCACGTAAGTACGTACCTAAGTACATGCATACATACATACACACATACATACATACACACATGCTGTGATTCTGCGTTGCTTTAAAACTATGCAAGCCATGACATATATAATATTATACCTTTCGATTTCGACTGTGCATCTGCTACTGTTTCCTGTGTATTCACTGCGGAAACTGTTGCAGAGGCTGGAAGATGTTCAGACGGTCTCGGAACCAGTGACTGAAAGACTGATGTGGGTGTTTCAGAGGAGGATTGGTTTGGTGCGAGGAGGGAGTGTGAATCTGCAAAATGCAGGGAATTGTTACATAGAGGGGTTGACGTGGATGAGGATGTATGTGACGAAGAGGAATCAGCTGCTGTAGAAGATGACATCAACACAATTCGCCCTGTGCAACCAAAGAGGTGCGCAAGACTCAGTTATAATCGCAAAATTAAAAGAACAAATTAATGTTTGCTCACACAATGTAAAGAAAATGCAAATAAAATGAGAAAATAGATTGAAAAGATAATACCACTTAGAGGGTAATACCCTTTAACACATGCAAAATACAAAGAATAATAATGGCGATCTAATCATAAAATGATAATGAATTAATACGAATTATTAGACTATGAAAAATAAAAATTAAACAACAAAATAATAAAACAATATAACAATAGAAACAACAAGAAAACATAAAAACAAAAAAATTGTAAAAACATAAAACAATAAAATAAATAAAAACAATAAAATAATAATACAATAAAATAATAAAAACACTAAAATAATTAAAAAATGAAATAAAAACAACTAAATAATAAAAACAATTAACAATAACAACAATAAATGCTTGATATGCAATTGAAATAAAAATAATAATATATCAAAACGCTCAGGCCTGCAAATAAAGAACTCAGCATGAAACCAAGTTACTTAAACATTGTCTTGCAAGTCCAAAGTGTGATGAATATATGTATATAATATTATGTATATTAAAAATCCAGAAAACTTACCGGCGTCGTGGCTTGCGACAGAGCTTGTTGTTGAGGTAAATCCCGATGCAGAAGCTACAGGATTTGTTGCTTCCATGAGGAAAATCGCTTCCAAGAGACTTTCAGCATTTGGAAAATCATCGCCTGTTTCAAATAAAATCAGGTAATTTAAAACTCGCATTATCGGGATTAATCCGTTAATCTGTGTTTAAACAAAGTGAAATCTTCGTGTAATTTAAACAAAAAGTGAAAAGTCAACATCTCTTGGATAATGTGGAAATGCGCAATATGCTTTTCCGAAAGAGCTCTAAAACATTCACCCATTTGTATCATATGCTGCTACTATATTCCTCATTGGTTCAAAATGTTTTTGCATAATTGGCCATGTTTTGAGAAAGAAAATACTAAAACGAAAATTTCTAATTAATTTTCATTACCAGTTGTCGAAAGTTGATGTTCAATTGCCTTTCTGACCAGTTCCTTCGAATACCCCATGTCCAGAATTGCGCGAACTGTAGCCGTATCCATGCGGGCTTTGACTTCTCGAGGTTCAACCCTGAACTGAGCAGCCGATGCTGTCATCTGTGCCAGCAAAAAATAATAAAAGTTATTCGAAGTAATTTGGTAAAATGATTATCGATAAGCTAAATATGTGAGATTTTAAAACAACTTTAATATCGTCACTACAGTGTGTAACGAATACTAATGCATTTTGTCAAATGTTTCCTTTTCATCACATTAGACTACGCTGAACCCATATTACATTGCTTAACATTACATTAGGAATTTAGGTTACTTCTAAGATAAGAATTGTATCAATTTCAGCGTTTTTAATATACCTAACACGATAGCCGAGTGGTCGGAGCTCTCGGTTTTAAACTCGCAGAGTAAGAGTTAGAGCCTCCTCTGAGACGGTCACTGTGTAGGAACTTGTGGAAGTCATTCTCTCACGATTGCTCAGCGCCATCGATTGATGCTAAGTCATTTGGTATCGGCGCTTATTAAATAATAATTAACAGTGTACTGACAAATTAAAAATTATTTACACGCATTAATTAGTTCTTGGAATTAAATTCATGCTTACGGTAGTCGGAAGTGTCTGTTCCTGCAACTGTTGCCTTATCGCCGCCGGTCGATGGGTTTTGAAGTACGAACAGTTGGCATACCATCTCTTGTGTTCATCCCACGGATCATCTTCTGGCTCCCAGTCCTTCAGGTTACCACCACATTGAAAGCACTGCACCTTGTCACCTGGTCCTATAAGATGAAAATATCACTCAAATAGCTAGCTTAGTAAGCTGCATAATTAAGTCAAGGCGCCTCTGTACGTGAAGATGCCGGTTCGCACCCCGGTCGTGGTATTATTTCAAAGATTTTAATCTCGGACTAGCACGCCCCTTAATACACGGGGACCTTAAATGGCGTGGCGCTCATTCAACGTGCAGCGGTGGTGAAGGATCTCACCCGATTAATTCATTGAAAAATGAGCAGGGTTGAGGCCTGACTAACTTCTGGATCTTGACCTGAAACCGAACCCTTTCAGCCTACCGATTTTGTTTTTCCGAGCATCTGTGAATAAGCTGGTTCCGGCAACATAGCTTTCGTTGGGCGCTGTAGAAATCTCGAGATTTCGATTACGATTATTGCAATCCTTAGATTTCTGAAGGTTCCATGCACTCTATCAGTTCTTTAATGTCATTGTGCAAGTTACGACTGCTCTGTTTCAATTAGCTTACCCATCGAACATCATATTCTGGCCCCTCTGATCAATTGGATTTCGATTGGATTATTAGTTTTTCACTTGAAGCGGCCATCGATTGATGCCATACTTTATGTGTTAGCGGCGAATGTCCTTATACTCGCTTACCAATGAAGAACCATCCAGCTTCTGCCAAGGTTTCAGCGGTATGTCCAGGAGCAACTTTTCCCTTCTGGAAAGATTCAATCCTACGCTTCACATCAGAGAACCCTGGATACTTTGGAGGATCTTTGAAGCCAGATGGAGCCACATAGCGAATCTGAAATAGTTTTAAGTGAAACTAATTTATCCACCGGTTAAAGTAAAGGATTTCAACATTACCTCAGCATTTTGAACCAGTATCATTTTGAACAGAAGTAGGTACAAGTTTTAAACTATTTTTCCTCAATCAGAGTTTGTATACTCCGGAAAGTTTAAGGCAAAATAAATACCTTATTCTAACAGTGAATAGTCTATGATATCGTTACAGTTATTTATAAGATTTTATGAAATACTCGTAGAATTTATGAAATTTGTATATTCAGAGAACTGTTCTTTTTTGACAGCTTTCAATTTAGTAGACATCTAACTATCTCTGCATTATTAAAGTGTTGCTGAAAAAGTTCCTACATTATATGAATTATATGATGTAGTCAAGTTCCTCTGAATCACCTGTTCTATTATGCTTGACCGAGTACAATCCGTTCTTAGAGGTTGAGAATTCTGTACATGTTGATGTGGATCTACGCCACAGGTCTTTCTAGAATAATCGCTGGCCAAAATTTCTCTCGTCATCGAAATATTTCCGACATCCGGATCACGTACAAACGGACAGTCAGGATAGAGCTTCTTGTGTTCCACGGATGGTATGTCAGTGGGTTCCCAGTTCCTCATGAATCCGCGGCAGAAAGCGCACTGAACTCGGTCTTCCATTCCAGTGTAAAACAAGCCCTCTCGAGCCAGTGTCTGTGGATTAGCTTGAGCTACTGAAGGCCAATCGTAGAAAGTACTAAGGCGTATTTTTTCATGGAGTAACTGGTCGTAATCGGGTGTTGAGCGATCGATTTTGTTGATTGGGTTTGTGGCAAAGATTCCTTTTCTGGTGGCCCGAGCCACTGCCCCCCTGTAGATTTCCTGGATTTCTTCTGAACCTGGTAGATGTTTGGTTGCAGCAAGGTCCGATTCGACGACCCCCAGATCGCCAGTTGAGAACGGTGCTAGCGGGATGTTTTCTTTGTTTGTTTCACTTAGAAGTTGACAATTGGGAGACTGTTGTCTGTGCCGTTCAACAACATCGTCAGCTGATGTCGAATTGTCAAGCTGGACGCTGCATTTAAAGCAGGTCACCCTGTCCCCCGCTCCAGAATAATAAAACCCATGTTTGGCTAACAAAAGTGGTCGGGCATGAGCACTTTCAGGCCATGTGGAAAATGATGCAAGTCGGATTAATTCCTGATCCATGTAAACGTATTATAAAGGCTCTACGCCTATGAATAGTATTAAAGTTACTATGGCTCTGAGTTGAATACAGGGGTTTAGAAGCTGATTTTACAAATTCTTAAAGGCACAAACTTAGCACTAATACAGGCTGTGCTGTTACTAGTACAGTCTAATACCGATACTTAGTACCGTCAATAATAAATTAACTAAATATTTACGCAAAAACTAAATCTGTAGTATATTGACAATCGGTCACTCGCTAAAAATTACCGAAGCTATTTGACAGTAATTAAGCTGTTAAAAATATCTTTTATACAAATATACTAGTGTTATAACTTTAAACGTCCAACAAGGGTCGTAGGCTGTAGATTACACCTTGAATATCACATGTGCAGAAGAATGACTTTTTTGAGCTATGGATTTGCCTCTTATTCGACTAAGTGCGTCACCTGTTGTTACTTTGAGTATATTTTATGTATAAAGAATGTTTTATTGACTGCCAGTTATCCAGGCAGTTAACCCTGATGAAGGTTCGTCTTCTGGATCAGGTTGTTTACAAAGTCGTATTCTTATTCGCATAGAAAAGAACTCATCCGTGTTCAGCAGCTGAGTTCTCGTGTTGAATGAGCGGCCCGATAGGGCTCCAGTAGTTCTACTGCGAGACGTGCTCTTCTTTCTCTTATACGCTGAATTATTTTGATCTACGTGAAAGTCAGGACGAGACATAATCCAAGTGGGGTAGCTGGTGCGGGATGATCATGATAGACTACTGAAAAATCAGGCTAAAACAAACAAAGACAGAGAGTAAGCTTATTTGATGCTGGCCAGGATCTGGAAAATGCATCGACATCTAATCGTAATCGTAATCGTAATCCCAAGATTTCTACAGCGCCCAACGAAAGCCGCGCCGCGGGGTCCAGCTTATTCACAGGCGCTCAGTCAAAACAAAATCGATAGGCAAAAGGGTTCGGTTCCGGCTCAAGATCCAAGAGTCAGGCAGAGAGAGACAAATTTCACAGTCGTTTTTTTGATTAGCCTACAGTAACTTTGTAATTGAAAACTGAAAATTTATTGAAATCAGAAATTAATTGAAAACTTATAATAAACTGAAAATTTAAAAATTAAAGATTAATGTCTGAATCTTGACCGAGTCAGGCAAATCAGAATCATCTGAATAGATACAAAAAGTTAATTTAAGAGTCCAAAGTGGTTTCTAACAATTATAGTTTTAGCTGGGTAAGAATTTGCGACATCCTACTGTGTAACAAACTTCCTGATTTCAAGTTTACTGTACAGTATGTGATAATCCGTTTTGTTCACGCGTTGAACTCATGAAAGTGAAGATAAACATGGCATTTAAAGCTTTGCGGCTGCTAACCGAAGTCGAAAACATTAACCAGTCAAACCAGTAGAGAACACAGCATTTCAAACAACTTGGTCCGTTTCATTAGCCTACGGTGCACGAAAGCGACGAGAGCTATCTGTAGATTTGTTTATTTATTGGTAATTCTTCCTTCTATGCCCCGTAATTATTAGCGTGTCATATCGTACTTGGTGGTCTATACTTCCAGCTGCAATAAGGCTACAGGTGGGATGAAATCGTTCATCAGCGTTGCCGTTTTTGAATGTTGCCCACGTCACTTTAGGTCTCTGCCAGCACGAGCTCCAAATTTTCTAAATTCAACTAGTCATCTTCTCATTCGGAGGCGCTTCGAAATTAACACCTAAGCAATGCTATAGGTGCATATATTAGGCCCTAATTTACATGTTTTTACACTATATTTATACCAGACCGAATGATAAAATTTCCAGAAAACAGGAAACTACTGATGTTGACTGTCGATATTTGTCATCTGCTGTTCTTCCCAGGTGTGCTGTCGATTAAATACCACGTCACCATAATGAGTCCTTTCGATTCCACGTCAGCATTTTTATATTAACTCTCATCATGTAAATTCTTCGACGCAATTACGCAATCAGGTGAAACCGTGAAGGGTTATTTTTTTCATGTGATGTAAGCACGTAAAACGCAATTTCACATAAAAGTCCACAACCAGGTGTCAAACGCCACAAGGAGACACCACAATCGAAGACAGAGAGACAGACATGCAGAAATAACAGTCTTGCAGATTTCTCAAATACATGACCAGAAGCGATATGGGATACGCTTTTGGAGCTGCTGTTCATAAGATGAGTTATTTACAGGAGCTATATTAATTGTCTTAATGCAGGCATTCGGTAATGAATATATCACCGATATGTCTTATTGTTTTGCGGGCGCATGTTAATCTGAGTCACATTATGCCAGAGTCTCCTGTTGTGAACTTAAAGTCAAACAGTTCATTCATGCATACATAGTAACACACATATTTGTGCATTTACTACTATTCTATCTATGCGAGAGAAATGGCTTCAGAAACCTTTTCCACTCACATTAAATCGCAACATTTTAGATCTATTAGATTCCCCAAATTTTCCTCCACCTCTTCCCTCATTTTCTCACAGTCATCTGTCTCAAGTCTCTTTGTCTATCACTCCTCAGGCTATCAATCCAAAGCTAATATCCTATCTTTTCTAGAAATCCTATCCTGATCTATCCAATCCGCCCACTTCTCATTTCTATCAAACCTAAACACCATCCACCTAACAGCTCCTCTCTCCCCTTCTGGCAACCGGACATTTTTCTTCTAGTAATATCTCCGGACAATCCTTCTGACTTGACGTGAATAAGCCGTCTTGAATAAGGTGGTGCCCTGCGCCTAGCTTTTAAGTAGCGCCTTAGAAATTCGAGTTTACGATTATGATAACGTTAAGATTAATGCATTAATTACAGCGCTATAAAACAGGACTATTAATAGTACGCTCTTTGCAGCGCGCAATGCAGCTGCAAAGGTCAATGGCTGTCAAGCAACACGTGATGCAGTAAGATGAGAGATACAATGGGTATAGCATTCTGGTTATATGGAAAATTTTCTGCTTGTATCGGGAAAACCTCGCAAATTTCCTGTGGGTTTGCACAAAAATTCTAATGTTATTGAAGATATAAATTTGCATTGCGTCGTTAACGGTTTACGGAATACCAGAACGATCAAGTTTCAAAACCTGCTTACCCATCGTAGCCTAACTTCGAATTTTCAAAATTTTGTTCATCTTTTAACAAACACAATAGAATAATATCGAAAATCTCAAAAATAGGCTTCGAATCTACATCTATTTAAAATTATAGCATTGCCTTACTTAAAACTAGTATTTTAAGTTGTTTTAATAACTCAATATAATAGATCTAAACTTAAGACGGACCTGTTTCAACTTGCTTACCCACCGTAGCCTAAGTTCAGGCTTCTCTGACCTATTAGAATTTGGCCTGAATTCTCCATTGGATTATGATTTTCAATTGCGATTTCACTTGAAGCGACCATCGGTAGATGCTTTGAGGTATTCTGATAACGGCGCCACAGAAGTCATCACAACTTCTGGATTAACAGTCCAGCGTGCTAATCGCTAGACCAACGCGCCTAAGCTTTCGGGCACCACTGAACAAATTCATATGGCCTAAAGTTGCATGTATTGATAAAAAACCTGTCCGAACATTCTTGTACCGTACATCCGGCGTTACAAAGTGAGCACTCAAACCAGTTGACTACTTAAGTCTCGGTATCTACTATGGGTATCTTCGGGTAATTGTAATAATTGTAATTTCAGTCGTACATTTATACAGCGGCTTTCAAGAGAATCTAGTAGTCCCAGGCGCTGCCTACGTTAGCAGAATCGGTGTTATAGTTCATTAAGAACAAAAAGATCAAAAGTAAGCAAGTGTTGTTAAGAAAACTAGAAAGCCGAAGAAACGAATTCCTGTCCAGAGTGAACACATTTGACACCATGTTCGGAGTTCCTGGACTGTGATGCTTCTAGGATGAGGAATGACAACGGCAAATGAAGTCCGCACACACAGACTCCCTCGCAAATAGGTCTGTGCAATCGCAGATTGGTCGTAGCACCTCACCCTGATTGACGGTCGATCAACTATTAAGACTCTCCCCTCCTTTCGTTCACCGATTCGAAGGTTTCCCGGTTGCAGGAGGCGACAAAATCCAGCTGGGAACCTTTCCACCTTGACAATGCACTGACCCAAAATCACAGTCAAGTCATTCACATGCGACCAAACATTGTCCAGAGCACACGAAATCCACGGCAGGCTCGATAAGTAACTCAGAATCACAGACTCGGACACATTAGACGCTAAGAACATACAAGAATTATCGAGCAAATTCCGCATATAACAAGCTGATCGGTCGAAGTGACGTGATAAGCAAAACAATGGCCATCTTGGCCGCTGTCATGCGCGTAGAATCCAGCAAAAGTCTCACTGGCATCCTGCAGCGACAATGGGTATCAATTAGCGTATCTCTTACACTTATTGTCATGACGACCAGTATCCACACTGGGTATCCACTTCACCATTCCATACATGTTTCCATAGCGACTGGCATCCAAACTGAGTATCCACTTTGATTTTCCTTACATGTTTCCATGGCAACCGGTATCCACCAGGGGTATGCACTACATGTATTCCTTACAGTACAAAACTGCTTGTAATTGTAATTTTGTAATTGTAATTGTAAACGAACATTTATAAAGCGCCACTTAGGAAACAGTGGCGCTCCCGACTTGAACAAACAAAAAGGATTTCAGGCGTTTGCGGGACTGGGTAGGAGAGAGACTAAGTAACTGAAGCCGCAGGTCAAGAGGAAGGCAGTTCCAGCTGGAAGGGCCAACAAAGGCAAAGCTCCTGGACTGGGCAGTTGTAGTGCGGACGCGAGGGACTACCAAAAGACCACGGGTAGCTGAGCGAAGGGAGGCATGGGCAGGCAACGAGGAAACCGGAATACAAAAAGAAGTTAAGTAGGACGGAGCAGAGCCTAGAAGGCAGTTGCGCATAAGGATAAGAATCTTAAAATGGATCCGTTGACTGACAGGAAGCCAATGAAGTGAATCACGAATAAAAGTAGATATATGGGCAGACTTTGGAAGACCACCGATAAGGCGTGCAGCAGCATTAAGTATAGACTGAAGCTTGGAGGTGTTAATTGCAGAAAGTCCAATATAGGCAGCATTGCCAAAGTCAATCCTAGTGCAAATCAGGGCATGGACCAAGGTAGTGATCGCATGAAGAGGAAGCGAGTGACGAATAGAGCGGAGTTGTCGTAGGTGGTAAAGACAAGAGCGGGAGATATTATTTACATGGTCAGTCAGAGAAAGAGTTTGTGTGTGCTTGTGTGTGCGTACGTGCGTGCATGCGTGTGGTGCGCGAGTGTGCGTTTGCGAGCGTGTGTGTGTATATATGCGGGCGTGCGTGCGTGTGTATGTAGGTGTGTGTGCGTGTGTGTGCGTGTGTGTGCGTGTGTGCGTGCGTATATGTAGTTTCCACTGTCAGTCGTCAGCTCAGTTATTGCAAACTTGCTATAAGACCACAAATGACAAGGCTTAAAGCATTTAAGCATTTACCTGAACAACGTTGTCCGGCTGAATTTTGACAGTCAAGCTGTGGATGCGAAAAATGCATTGCATTTGACATAACCATGGAAACAACTAGACGTACATTACAGTCGGATTCGGCTAGGTTCGACAAAATCACCGAATGCGTTCTCGAACCAAGCTGATTATAATATTATAGCGGCTCACATGGTTATAGTATCAAACACGACTTATATCACTCACTTATTGGTTTATATACTGGCAAGCCTTTGACTCCGCCGCTGCGTGTCTGCTATTTTAGTCCAGTGAGTCTTAGTTGGATAACCGCGTTAGTTGGATAACCTCCATTTGCGTGCCAGAGGCCTGATAAAACCGAAACATAACCACACTCGTTGAATTCAGATTGGCTCACAGCAACCCTCCGCTGAGTTATAACAACATTCGTTCCTGCGGGTGACATTCTGGTTATCTGAACACTGCCCGCTAAACGACGACATTTTTTGCTCTTGATGACATTTAACACAACAGGTTGGCGCATTTACGCGCCTTTGAGGCTGTTGTTAATTGCGCGCTTTATAAATGTGTGCTTGATAATTAGCTTCCGCTTATTAGTCTGTGTTTTCCTGTATTTCTCGACCTAAGTAGTTCATTTGGACGCGGTGTTTTCGACATAGTAAATTATAGTGTGTTACTCCTACAATAGTTAGTATCTGCGCCGACAACACAACTGACCCTTTAGGCCTATAATTTTATTTGTGTCACACCACTGCCTTCTATATACTGATCGATATACGTTGATTCGGGATGTTCCTAAGCTCATTTCCCAGACCATGTTGCTACATCTATTGTAGATTTTAGCAATGTGCTTCCCTACCGAGGAGGCTTTGATACTGACAGAGGCAGATAGACAGACTGTGGTTATGAGAGAGTCATACAGATAGACAGGCGTACGCGTACCTTGCTTTTCACGGTTACTGCGGGTATGACAGGAGGGGGCCGGTTGCCTTTATTTAGGATACAGCAACGAACAAGAAATCTTACCCTGATCTATCCAATCCACCACCTTCCCATATTTCTCACCCTAACCACAAGCCACCGTAACAGCTGCTCTGTCCTTTCTCTTTCTGTCTGTCTGTCTGCCTGCCTGCCTGTCTGTCTGTCTGTCTGTCTGTCTCTGGCCTTCTGGCAAAAGGACTTGACATGTTTGAGTGTACGATTATGAGCAGGGCAATTAACTTATGGCCATAGATGATCCGATCACGTGACACCTGTTGCAAGCATCCGGGGATTTTGAGTTCAGCGTAGCGGTGCGTAGCTAAAAACGAATGTGATCAACAACTTGCAATTCCCAGTTAATTACTGCATTCTGAAGAGAATTCACCTTCAACTGATATTAGAAGCAGCTTCGCTTTTTGCTGACATTTGTGATTCATTGATGTAAGTCATCGCTGCCGATACGACGTCTACGCCAGATAATCATCTGATAAAGGTTAGCGACTATTGGTTAACATACTAGTCAGTCGACCTGAAGGTCGTGGTTCAAATCCCAGCTAGGACAGATAGATATTTCAAAATTTCTCTTCCGTTCTGAATGATCGGCGTGGGAGAGGATTGGCTATCCAACCTCATATGCCAAGGCTAAGAAAATGAAGTCGCTAACACTTCATGGGTTGCCTGTCCTAGGCTTAGCTTAAGGGCCCACTCCGCCTTCTCGTTTTGTCCTTTATGTTCTTCTTCTGATCAGTGAACTAATAACTCTGAACGCTGTATCATCTGTCACCTCTGGATGGGAATCTGTTAGCTGGGCTCTACGCGCACGCGGGAGCCCCCACTGATGACTTTTCCGGTTATCTGAGTACTGCTTGCTAACTGAGATGAACCGTCTCCTCCTTGTGACAGTTAACATGGCTTAGGCTAGCGTATACAAATCAGCTTTATTTTCTCGTTTAAGCGGCGCTATATAAACTCCCAATCAAACGAGACAAGCGTGTGCCTAAATCTGTTTCAGATGGAAATATATGGTGATTGGATGCAATTGTTTTAATTATGCCTCTAGGCTAATGCAGTCAGATTTCTTAATTGACTGTGGCTGTCATATGCGGATGAATCATAGTAAAACATCCGATGTTCGGTCGATCACGTGTTTCGCTGAATCATTCTTGTTTTATTTTCGATTGCTGATGACAGCAATTAGCATCAACAACGTAGTTGTATAGTGGTTACTTAACTTTGAAACAGTTGCTTTTTATAAAGCTCATCACTTACACCAGACGGCCTTTTACAAAGTGAAGTATCCGATATCCCACAAGCAAGATGTTGGAGAGGCTCTCATTTCGTTTTCTTTAGACCCTTGAGCCTGCAATGGATGAATCCCAAGGTCCTGGACACAGGGCCAGTGCATCGCAGGACTTGCCGTTTACTTCCCAGCTTACGTCGGTAACAAATTCTACCGTTTGGTGACAGAGGCATATGTGTGCAAACGACATGCCCAGGGTCGTTACACGGAGTCGAACCCGCAACCGTAGGATCAATGACCCAACCGTTACCGATAGACCACCGTGCCGTACGCAGACAGCCTTTTGGCTCTGATAAAAGCAAAGTTTTATACCGTCAAAAGCAATTTGCACAGCCACTGTCATTGCATGTATTCGCAGTTTGCTTTACATAGAATAGTAAACTTTACTGGTTTGCACTGTTGCTAATGATTTGCATTGAACTGTACTGCCCAGTACTCGCAGCGATCTACTGATTCTTGAAAAACGTCACGTGACACAACCCAACCTAACAGCTCTTCTGCACCATCTCTCTCTGGTCTTCTGGCAACCGGACTTGGTTTTTGACATGTCATCTTTGGTCAAACCCCACTGACTTGACGCAGCATTCGCGAATAAGCTGGTGCCCTAGGCTTAGCTTTAAAGTAGCGCTTTAGAAATTTATAGTTTACGATTACGACATGACATAACATGACATAATATGACATGGCATGACATGGGTTTTAAGCAGTATGCGACTTGTGGATTAAGCAATATGGGGAAGCCCTGTGGGCAGGCAGGGAGGCAGTCTCAGAGGAACAGCCAGATATTTGCAAGGTCGGATTCAAGTGACGCAATTTTTTTGAAAATATTTTACGATGTTTTTTAAAATTATAGACGACCTTTTCCATCGCTCCGCCTAGAATACCCAGCGACAATGAAAACAACTTTCCAACCCGGATGTCCAGTATGTTTATATCCTGAAGCAATGACGGGGAAATTCCCACTTCCCAGTACAAATCACACCCTGGTTTTAATGTACTAAGTCATTCAGACGACATTTGATCCGCACAGTATTAACGATTCATCAAAATGATGGTTATTTTAAAACGATAATTGATGCGTGCGTGGGTATGTGACACACACGCAACCTCATGTGACTTACTATAATCAGCTATCTCACTCAGGCTAGTCTAACCTACATGTACGTAGGCTAACCGATTCTAGGCCAATCTAAGTTCAGAATTAAACGTAAATGTACACGGGTTTCTATAGCGACCGTATGGCCTCGACTCTGCTCGGTGAGTAAATCGGGTGAGATCCCTCACCACCGCTGCCCGTTTGAATGGACACCGAGCCATTTAAGGTGCTCGTGTACGGACCGTGCTAGCCCGAGATTAAAACATTGTTTCAGAGTTATTGGTATTTCGTATAATAAGGTCTATATATCAACGGTATTAGTGCAATCTAAATGTAAATATAGATGTTTTTCTACAGCAACCGTATGGTCTCGACCCTGCTCATTTTTCAAATGAATTAATCGGGTGGAATTCTTCACCACCGCTGTCCGTTTGAATGGGCTGATGTGGACACGTATTTTCCTTCTTTAGTTGTTGTGATAATATATTTAATTTGAAATCTTCTTTATTAATCACAGCATCTTATTTCTTAATAGCTTAGATTAGCAGATAATTACAGATGTTATTTGACGCCGAGTCGTTTACACAACCTGTCACTACGCCCACACAAGAGGTTTGCGTGCCACGCCTAATTGAGCCTGCGGCTAGCCATAGTTTTTTATAAGTGATATCAATAAGGGTCGCGTGTCTAGACCATGTTGGGACATTTATAACAAAGACCCTGGGCACTAGCGTGGACTAGCGGGCAAACAGATAGTCTGCATGTATGTGTAAAATTTGTCGTGTTATGATATTCGTTTACACAATATCAGAAAGATACACAGGCAATCGACTGTTGAATCGTAAATCGAATTATACCAGCATCGACAGGCCTGCGTCTTAAGCAGGCCTCCATAACGGAATTTGTGTTAGAAGCAGAAACTGGAGTTACCATTTGAAACAATACCGGTAAGTTTAATTTGTCTTAAGTTGTCTTTCAGAAACTTATGTTGTAAACAGTACTTATTATATTAGTCATGTTATTATTTTTATTTTTTAATTTTAATGCAATAATTTAAGTACAGAGGGTTGTTGTAATTGTAATTGTAATCGATGACCTTTCAGTTTTTCTGGATTTTTGGAAGAATTGTTTAGTTTCGGATATTTTTGTCACTTCTAAGTTCTATGTTTTTATTTTTGGATGACCTTATAAAATTTGCCATGGATTTTTACGACTTTTTAGTTACCCACTTTCATTATCCCTTTCTCTTTTACTTGAATCTGGGTATCCCTGCTAGCGGTACACTAGCGAAACACTTGTCTATGTGCGATGACTAATGGTTAGTGTGCTGGCCTGTTAATTGAGAGGTCTCCGGTTAAACTCCCCGTCGGGGCAAAAATGTTTCGAGATTTATGATCCACTTGCGCCCCCTAGTGAACTTAGCTATGAAATGAGTACACTGACCGTTAACTGTCGGTGGCAAGATCAGGCAGCGAGGGAGAAGAGAGGCCGAGGTTAAGAAAAATTAAGTCGCTAACACTTCATGCCATAGCTGCCTCTCTGGATTATCTTAAGAAGCGTCTCTTCCTTAAACTTTACAATATAGACCTCCATTGGTGTGAAGTGTTAGTGGAGTTCAACTCAAGTTCTTTTTCTGATTTGAAACATTCTCTTCAAACCCTTGACATACTTATGGCATGTTTGCCTTGAACCCATACTCTAGTTGAGCAAGTGTTTCATGAGAACAAAAGCCTAGGGATAAAGCATGGTGCTGTCACCAGGACACAAAAGCATCACAATATCACTCATAATCTTAAATCACTTAACTGGCTGAAAACCCCAAAACGATCAATGCAGAGTTCTTTCGTTAACCTATAAATTTCTGCAATACTCCAACCCAGTCATCTTTGTAAACCTTTCGCCATCCAAACACCGGCTGCAGCTTTCTCGTGCTTCTCTCTTGAACGTTCCTCAGTCATTATACTCAAGCTCAATGACCGATCTGTATCCCACATTACACCTCACTTCTTCAACCATTCCCCATTAAAATCCTCAAATTCTGCGGTCATCTGCCCCACTTGTCTTTCACTCAGCGTCTTCTATCTGAAGCCCCTTCATCTGTCACTCATCAGGCTTTCAGTTCAACGGTAAAGTCCAACATGTTCAAGAATTCTTATCCTGAACCATCCGGTCGTCCGCAGTTGCAGTTCTCTCAACCTAGATACAACTCATCTCCGTCTCCCCTCATTAGCCTCCTGGCAACCGGATGTAACTTATACTTCCTAATTGTAGGTTGTATTTCTGGACAACAGTCTATATTCTGGCTCAACGCAGCGTTAGTGAATAAGCTGATGCCTTCCACTAAGCTTTTAGGAGAGCTTTAAACGTGTTCAAGTGTTACATTACTGATTCTTAAACTCCTAGGCCTGCGTCTCTGCCTGTAAAGTCCTAACAACGAGAGATTTTTATGCCTAGAGGCGACCTATTTCAATATTTAATCCACAATAGAATGCCATTGAGGCAACTCCAGATCCGTCTAAAGTAAAAAGCGCCAAGTCCACGAATTCTAGAATAACTTATTTTATACTATTTAGTTTTGAGCTTATTCTGAAAGCACAACCAGTTGAAAACTCCTTCTAAAATTTCACTTAATTTTCCTGCCCAACAAGTTCGCATCGGAAATTCCCAACCAGGATGATAGTAGAACGGGGATTCCAATGTTATTTACTTACACGGCGAAGTAAATCGCGCAGACGATGGTTTTGTAAATGGCAAAAACAGACTGCAGGATAATTTGGTTTTCCACGATTAAGTGATGACGTGTATAAGTCGACATGGCTTTTGCGTGGTTAACCAAATATAAGCGTTGGTGAGCTTATAGTTTTGGGTATTTCTGTTGTTATTTATAGGTTAGGCGATAAGAGAAGTAAGGACACATACATGCAGAACTCAGCAGGCATACAATCCGCATACACTGGTTGGTTTTACAGTTTATATAAAGTATAGAGTGTACAAATATACTTTCTTCAGTACGGCATTATTCAACATCTCTGGTGAGAGATATAGATGTGATTGTAATCTCGAAATTTAAGAGCGCTACTTACAAACTAAACGCAAGGTACAAGCTTATTGAATTGCGCTGCGTCAAAAGTCAGAGGGGTTGTCAAGAAGTGCTGTTTTGAATAAGGAAGATCCTGTTGCAGGGAAGCTTGGAATTGAGGTCGGGAGTTTAATTTGCGCTATATGTCGAATTCAGCATAAAAATCTAATATTAGGTAGACAGCTGAATCTCGAAACAAGGCCTAAAAGGACTCTTGGGGTCAGCATATTTCAAAATATACCCTTTAATTTGCAAATATATAGTTTCACTTAAGAACGACGTTTTATTTTGGCCTAAAGGAAAACATTCTGAATTTTAAATAGCCATTTTTTCATCGCAATTCGTCATCTTTGCGGGAATAGCATTTAAGTAGACATTTTTATGGATTTAATTTCAACTTCTAATCACTTTTTCGTTGCATCTTATGGTGCTGCTCGGACGACGCGTTTTAACTTCCGTACCGTTTAGGCTATCTAACTGTGCTATCGTGCGAAAGACCGCTTCCCTAATACTAGCGTTGGCCAGCGCCGCTTTATTCCAGTGTAGGAAAATATTGGACAACGGGGAAGGGTTCCAAAGAAACTAGGACTTAATTATTAAAACGAATTAAAACATAAATCGTTGAAGCATAAAAAAATAAACCAAAACGGACCGAACAAATTAAGTATGAAACTATTATATAATCTGCCCATCAGTGAAATTTTTTTTATTATTTATAAATCTTATGTATAAACAAGCCTTGTGGCCGATGGGTAGCAATAGTCTATGTACAAGGCTAGCTAGTTTGATCGAAGTATTAGTAATGGCCAAAGTAGTTTCCAGTCCGTATATTTTATGCTTTAATTCGGATTAAATGCGAAAGACGATGCTGCGCTGGTTCCCTGTTGAAAAAGGTTGCGATTTTATATATAAAATCCTACCTTTGACGCAGACCTTGGGCTCCGTACCGTCTGACATGCAGCCTATCCGTGATGTAGACGAAACCGTTCTGTTCTTCGCAAAGTAAAATACGTGCGTTTATATACATATATATTCCCGGAGCGCATGCGTGCAGCTAGCGTTATGAAACGCAGTTGTTTGCCATATATAAAAATAAAACATCGTAAATAACATGAGCGGAAAATCTTCCAAGGTATTGCGTCAGATGAAACCATTGGCGGATCCCAGATATTTTAAAAATGGGCGGCAAATGTTGTGTGTTAGAAATTTAATATAACCGTTTTTAAGGCCTCACCCACTTTTGGAGCCGATTTCGAAGTCTCAGTTTATCTAAATATAATCTAAACTTTATACTGACGTTTCTGAGTCCTCACTCCGTTTTGGAACCGGTTTAAAGGAAAAATATGGCCACAATGTATAATTCTAGCTTTTATTTACCTGCCTTTTCGGCCGGTATAACTTCTCACTCTCTTTGTCCTTGATTTTTTTACATTCTCTGTCCATTGCCCCATTTTCGTACAAATAGTATTATCATTAACGTTTTTAAGTTTAACATTTCTGTGAGCAATACTCACCGCAACCGGTTTGCGTGGGGGAACATCTACACTAAAATGAGGTATGGTATACATGCATACAACAACCAAGAATGAACACAAACCCATACACACACGCACTCGCACACACACACGCACGCACGCACACATGATTACAACGATAATTACAACGATTTATGATTACAACGTGAGAATGCGTACTTTACATGTTTGAACAAATACTCGCGTTTCTGGAGGCCTACACAACGGTCAAGTCTTTGCAATTGGTTTTATGGTTAGCGTGCAGGGCTGTCAACCTAGGTTCATTTCCCGCCAGGGCAAAGAAATGTTTCGCAATATCTGCTCAACTTAGCTAATTCACCAGTAAAACGAGCACATTGACTGTACATCGTTTGTCGTAAGATCAAGCAGTGAGGGAGAAGACTGGCCACTTGCCATTATATGCTGAGGCTAAGAAAACTGAAGCCGTTGACTGTCTCTCGGGCTAGATTAATGAAGTGCTATTCTAGTTACTGTTGTTCCTCTTCCTCCTCCTCGTCCTCTTCTTCTTCTTTTTTCTTTTCATCTTCTTCTTCTGCTGCTGCTGCTTCTTCTGCTTCTTCTTAGCATCCTTCTTCAAATTCTTCTTTGCATTCTTCTTCACACTCTTCGCCTTAGGGGTAATTCCCGCAAATGAATGTAGGAAATATTTTTACACGAATCTAAAGATGTATAAGACATAATTTTATGAATCCAATACAGTCAAGCACCATTGTAGTCTATGACAGATTAAAAGAAAGTTTTGGCTTTGGTACCTTCTGCCCATACACAAGGAATTGTAATGAATAAATTGTTATAATAGTTAAGAACAGGATGCGATTTTTCGTCTGCAGCATACGGTGGGGTGAGTAAGCATACTATGGGAACAAACCAAAAGTATGGGGGAAAATGGGTATAGCATGAATCAGTGGAGATGTTATTCATCCCTTATAACTGACTAAGAATCGTATCCTACATGATCTAATCCAGCGGTTTTCAAACTTTGTGGTCTCGGTACCCCTTTACCTCTTAAAAATTATTGGGAACCCCAAAGAGCTTTTGCTTATGTGGTTAGGCCTATATCTACCGATATTAACCTTAGAAATTAAAACTGAGAAATTAATGTATTAGTTCATAACAAAATAACAATAATAAACGCATAACATACTAACATAAATAAAATATTTTTATGAACACGAGGTATTTTTTCCAAGTATTTTTTACTATTTTTATGACAATAGTTTCGACCTCGCGTTCTCCTGAAATGGTCCCGGAGACCCCAGGGGTCACAGGACCAGACTATTAGAACCGTTTATCTAGTCTAATATAATATGCTATGATCTGATCTGGTTTGATCTAATCTAATCTCATTACTTCTATAGCGCCGTTACTTTAAGACCATGCACATGTATCAGTTGATGGTCATTTCAACTGAAGCTTTCAACTGAATAGCAGCGGCGCTATCCGTTAGAAAAACATGGTGAAATCCGTTTGGTTATTATACAGTACACAATAAATGACATAGATAAACAGGAACAGATAAGATTGTGACACTACAGATTAACCTGTATTATCACAGTATTTTTCGGATTAGACGAGAGAACGGGTTTATTTTTCTTTCGAACATGAATGTGATAATTTTATAAGCTTCAGTGGGACTGCGTAGGCGAATACAGTTATAATTAGAAACTCCTGGCCTGTATGCTTGAACGGCGCATAAATTAGTCGCCGGCTATCGCCTACGCTTGACTAAGTAGTCTCCAACTTGCAGCCTTCGAGATACGGTATTCAGTAAATGTAAATGTACACGGTTTTCTATAGCGACCTATTTTCTCGACCCTTTTCGGGTCAGATCCTTCACCACCGCTGCTCGTTTGAATGGGGGCCACGCCATTTAAGGTCCCCGTGTGCGGACCGTGCTACCCCGAGATTCAAATCTCTGTAACAAGCCACGTTTGGGTTGCGAACCAGAAGGCTGGCTTAGGCCACGGACTAACAAATCAGAGTCTAACATACGCGAAGTAACTTTTTGCGAAAAATTTTCCCAGTATTTACGTGTGGTTTTGTTGATCGTGCTTGCGCGAAAGTTAGTTTTGGTTATACAACATGAATACAATCATTATCTCAAGCGCAATATGTATTAACATTGAAATGTAACATTCTAATTATTATACGGAGAAGATTGTAAGACGATTTAAATTTAAGCCTAAACCTTAAATATGTTTGCGTATCTTAAGGATTCTATTCCAGACTAAAAACTTTAAATTTAGGCTTGTATAAAGTTTCCTGACTTAATGTTATGTAACAAATCTGAGCTTGATACGTATGCCGCTACATAAAAGCCGCGCATTACGTCATTTTGGCGATCTAAATTTAGCTTGGTTACTATTGAATAATGCAGCATGTCGTCAGTCATGCGTGTTAGCATCTTCCGTGAGCTAGAAGATTCTAGGTCACGTGACCCGGGTCTAGGCGGGCACTTTCCTCTTTTAGGGAACTTTTGTCAGATGATGTTGGAGTCTCGTGAATGTTAGACGGTACCTACTTCGATCTCTTTTTTTCGTGTATTGTGGAGCTTTTCAAAGATTTCTGTCGAGTTCAATCGTAAATCGGAAAGGTTTAGAGGGTAGTGTTGCTGAGGCGAACTTGCCGATCGAATTTTGAATCGAGTTTCGGTCGTTTTATTAGTTAAGTCGTGCGACCTTAGGCGACGTTCACTAGGTCGCCATCTTTGATTTTTACGTGAATCGTCGACATTTCTAGAAATACGCTGCGATTGTCTGAAATCGGAGCGGGATTCGAAGTTCGGAATATCCACTTCGTTGGGTTTTTGTTGACACTGTCGAAAGATTGTGAAGTCGCGGTGGATTTATCGATTTTCGTGCAGGTAGGGCTGCCAACTTTTGATTCTGCCAATCCGTGACGCCGGCCGCATAGTCACTCGATATGCCAGTACCAATTTACCCTGTCCACATCACTTTAGGTGACGAATGTTGCGTCAGCCTAATGTAGGATCTACTGCAAATAGTCGTTAAAAATTACAGTCAAATGATTTGACTCAAATCATCAAGATACAAGTGGCTTATATATAAAATTTGAATCAACTTCAAGAGCAAAACGTTTATTAAATTCTAATATCCTACCAGGCTTCAGACCCTAGAACGAGCGAAGTTCATGTATGCATGCATGATGCATGCAATTTACAGATGTCATTTGTTGGGCATACTAAGCTAACTACCCTCTCTATTCTGTGGTCACTCTGTAAAACTTATTTACGGGCGGCTGTTCGAGTTTTGTGTGCGAAAAGTAGAAAACATTTGGTGAAGCGGATATTTACACCAAGTTTCCAGACAATTTGGGTTCAATCGGGGACACGGGACGCACAAGACGAATCCGGAACGGTTGGCAGCCCTATGTGCAGGCCTTGTTCTCTGTGTGTGCGTGTGATGAGAGCAACCTTCCGTTATGCAAGTGCCTACTGATCGTGCTGAATGGGACCTGCTGAAGTGAACGAGAATCAGGGAGTTGATTCCATTTGTATATTTTACAAATTTATAAGAAATGCCCCAGATCTTG
This sequence comes from Norana najaformis, assembly GCA_964023275.1. NCBI lineage: Eukaryota > Metazoa > Annelida > Clitellata > Crassiclitellata > Hormogastridae > Norana > Norana najaformis. The sequence goes on from OZ029913.1 coordinate 59,189,452, forward strand.
CGTAGTAAGCTGCCATGAAATAATTTTATATGGATTTAAGTAGATCCGTTTTAGTTAGACGACTCTGTATATTTGCTAATTGTGGTAGTTGTAAAGCTAGTGTAAGAAGAATACTATATTTCAAGATTAAATAAAATGACAGAATCTGGTTGAAGTCACTCTGATCCTGATTTGGGCATAAGGCCAAATGTTGTTAAGATGTTTAAGGCATTGACTGGCTCTATCTCTTAATTTATAAAACGCCAATCTTGTCAACAGGAGCAGTTGATGGAGAGCCACTCGCTCTTGAATGAAGAATTTGTAGAGCGCCAAGTATGTTTATAGTAACAATTTATGGAGCGCCATTTGTTCCTGCAGGAGCAACTGGCCGAACACTTGAGTAAAACGGAAGGTGCCCTCGCCAGGACTGCTCCGTCAAGTTAGTTATAGAGAGGAAGGAGTAACGTCTATTGCGGGGATACAAACGAACCCAGATTTTTTGCTCATAGTAGCGGAAGCTCCTAACTCGGGAACCACGAACACCACAGAAGCTTTAGAAGCTAATAGGCCATATGAAAGAGATATAACGAGGTACCTTCTTCCGCAAGGGCTACCTGCGACATAGTTCAGGGCTGAGCAGTGAGGTTTTTTACTAGTCCGCTGACATGGCCGACTGACCGAGATTTGAATCCCCGCCCGAAAAAGGAAGAACAGGTTATTTCTGCCTCCAAAGCCCGCCCCCAAAGCCCGCCCCCATAGCATGAGAAACCCCTGAATCGAAGGGTGGCGGTCGTTACAGTTACACTAAATTTCAATCGATACAGCAACTGTTTTCTTCCAAGTTGCATATTGAATGCTTGGGAATCTGGGTTCTAATGCGGAAAACGTAGATATATTTGGACCTCTTTTCCTCATATCTAAACGAATTTTTCATATTTTGCCAATCCTTTATGCCAGTTCATTTGTCCTTCTGGCTGACCTTTGCCTAGCTCTTTGTCGCTTTACTTTTCTATTAATTTCAAATAATTCCAACTAATTTCATTCTGTGATTAATTTCAACTAATTTCATTCTGTAATTATATTTTACTGATCACCGTCCTGTTTTTATTTCTTCCTCGTTCAGTTTTGCATCAATTTTCTAGTACTTTGTCAAATGTCTGTCCGAGCGTTTCTGTACTTTTCGAAAACGTCTCGTTTAAAATCATATTAGGCACATGTACTGCTCATCTGTCTGTGTCTGCCTACCTATCTGTCGGCAATTCCTTTATTCAAACTGATCCAAATACGTTTAGGAGCAGTTCTGCTACATGCTACCTACAGGCCTTTAGACCTATTCTATATGAACTCATCCAACACCAGTGCACCTCTTGTAACCTCTGCGCAGGTCTTTATTCAAAACTCAAACTCCTATTCCACAAATCCTGTCCTGATTCCTCCTCTTCCTCTTATCTATATTGCAGATCCAGTTCCAAATATCATCCACCGTAGTCGTCTGACTGTCTTACTGCCTGACTCTTGGATCTTGACCTGGAACCGAACCCTTCTTGCCTATCGATTTTTTTGACTGCCTGTGAAGAAGCTGGTTTCAGCGACCTAGCTTCTTTGGGAGCTATATAAATCTCAAGTTTACGATGGTTTGGCATATTCGTGTCTACTGACAAACATGACTGAGTTGATTCCACCCTGTCGTTCATGGATTTTATTCCTGATTCCTCCTCTTCTTATCTCTCTCGCCACTCCAATACCATGTACCATCAGTAGCCGTCTGCCTGTCTAACGGTCTGACATTTTGACCTGGACTTAGAAACATTCTGACTATTTAGGCCTCATTGATTTTGCTATTAACTAAGCGCTTAGGACTAAACTGGTTCCCACGCTTTAACTGTTTTGGCGCTGTAGAAATCAAGAAATTACGATTATGATCTGAGCTCTTTCCGCTGAATCATTCCCACTTGCTTTCTGGCTGAATTATTCTGTACGGTCATAATTTTAAGTGCTTGTCGGTAACATCACACAAATATTTCTCAAACAGGTTTGTTCTGCTCTGTTTATTTTTCATAGTAAATCGGTTATGGAAACAGTCGGTTGCTTCAGACATGAAGTAGGCTAATTACGCGCTAAGGCTCTGAATTAACCTGGGGTGTTCTTCGCCGTTTCAGTAGGCAATCTGAAATAATGACATCCGAAATTTCGCACAGTTCGACCATACATTTCGTGTGGATCTCAAACGAAAACGATGCGACCTGGATTCGACTTCTTAGAGGTGAAAGCGCAACGCCTTGGTCGGTAGGCCCACTTGCCACATCTACGTCTCTGAATCCGAGGAAATATTCCTCTTATAATGTAGAAATCATAAAACTAAAACCTTGGTAGATCCGCTGTGAATTTACACAATGAATGTACACCTAAAATTTTGCAGATGTTCACGTTGGAAATTCCAAGGGTATTAAAGCAACACTTTTGCGTAAGTTTAGGCTGCACAGACATTGTTCTCGAAAACGGAAAACCAAGTTGTTCAGACGTGGAATTTCAAAGCTTTTGCGTATCAACAGTGGAAATTCCACGAGGGAATATTGGGGAAACCACAGACTCGGAATTTCCACGGTGTGCTTAACCACGCAAATTTCAAGACTGGTTTTCAAACCTACGATATCTTATGGGTATACTCGTGGTTATGATATGTCTATGATCGGTGGTTGTCAGCAGGTAGTAATATGATAGTTATGCTGACATTTTACACAATATACTGCTAACGGATCCATTCTTTTATCAGCTCACGTACTAACACTGAGCTGCGCTGCCGCAACAGTCCGTGATCTTTGTATATATATATATATGTATGTATATATATATATATATGACCGCGAGATTCACATATTTTATACAAGGGTGACCATGGGTGGTATTTTTCAGTCATCAGTTCTCACTGTGTTCACGTCTAAGCACTGACTCATTTTCCTTCGTTTCACTCCACACCTCTTAAACTCAGTCATAGTTCTTGTCTTGTCTTGAACTGTCCTCGAGCCAAGGTTTGGCTGCACCATGGAATTTTATGCCCTATGCTTCTGTCCCTTGTCTCCTGTAACAACTGGTCGAACGATAATTCAGTCCACGACTTGATGTTATCGATCCATGTCATCTTGAGTCTTTCCAGAGCTCCGGGATCCAGGAATTGTGTCATGGATGAGGGAGGGATACTCTGGTGGTTACAGTGCACGATTAAATGCACTCCATTCATTCTACACTGTTTTGTTGTGTAAGTTGTTTTGATCTAACGTAGTTTATTTTATTTATTGACAGGTTGTAGAGTCCTCCACGGTTGAAAGTTTTGCAAGAACTGAAAAGACTCAGATAAATATATTTCTTTTCGAAGCCAATTGCCTTAGCAGTCATGAATTTGCATATTATAGAATGCAAAGGCAGAAAATGTTAATTGTGAAATCGAACTTTCGGTCACTGAAGTCACAAAATACACCACCTTCCTCTTTGAAAGCGTCTTCCACTTGGACCTTTGAAAGAGGTTTCTCAGGGCTGCTAGCAGAGCTAATTTCGCTGAAAATAGCTTGCCTGGATAAGGGCTCCTTCCTTGTACCAGACTAATTTGATTTATGTCACACGTCTTCAAAGTCGTGTCTCAAAGCTTAGAAACTCCTCGATTGCGAGGAGATACTACCGACAGGCTGCAAGGAGGACACCAAGGAGCTAGCCGAAAAGTACACCAAAAGCTAGACGAGGTCTGTGCTTCATCATGTCTAGCCAGAGCTACAGATATTTAAGCAGCAGGTTGGCATCATACGTGAACTACCCGGATTCCGCTATCATTCGCCCGTCACGGCTGGCCAACACTGGATTCTACAGCAGCGGAAAAGGCGAGGAAGTGACGTGCTATGGTTGCGGCGTGAGTCACATCAGCTTCCAGCCAGGAAGCAACATTAGAAGAGCGCATATGCTTAGGTCACCGGACTGTCCGCTGAAGACCATTTGTGATGCACTTCAAGTAGATGATGCCGGAGCCTGTGGAAACAATGTCGATCTTATTCCGGAATATCTTCCTCGTCCAGCTGTAAATCGACCAATTGAAGCCGACGATGGCGGTAGAACAACGATTCTCTACTACTCTGTTAAACTCCAACGTTCGATACCTTTCAACAGATCTGAACCTGATTTCAAGCTGTTGGCTCATGAGGAAATTCGCCTGAGAAGGTTCACTTTCTTTAACTGGCCGAATCGTAAAGAAGAGAGCGATTACTGCGAACAGCTGGCCTCGCAGGGTCTGTTCTACACGGGGAAGCTGAAGTTGGTCCAGTGCTGCTCGTGCGGCGCCATGTTCAAGGCCAGTAATTTAGACCTCCGTCAAGACATTTGCCTCTCAGAATGCAGGTGCTATTTTTAAGGACAATGCCTTACTAATTCTACTGCAGCATAGTCCTTCTTTGTTCCGGCTTTAATAAGTATATTCAATTTCTCCAAAATCAAAATTTAAGCTTCCATTCAAAAGAAATATTTGACGTAATTTGACTTGCCAGTTTTGATGCAGTCATAATTTTATGAAAACAGTTTATATTAAACGGTTGTTAAAATACGAAACAATATGAGCTGAGCTTTGAAATAACAATTCCCAAGTAAATTTAGATAAAGCTGCGGAAATGAGAGATTTATAAAGAGTAATTATGAATAAACTATGCCCAAAAAATACGGACAAACAGAAAAAACCTGAAAGAAAAACCAAAAGAAGTAAACAGATGGACTTTAGTCAAACAACGAACGCGGTTTACGAAAACTGAATACAATGACGAATTTCACACCAAACAGATGGATTATAATCGTCTGTGGTTTCACAAACTACACAGAAAGTACAGAATTATAGCAGCACTGCCGTTCTTATGGAAAGCACAGCGGTTGCAAGGTGAACATGAAAGGCGGAAGGAACGTTCGTAGCATTAGCGTTGAGTTGTGGAAATAGCAGAAAGCGATGAATATGACGGTAATACCAGAATACTTGAATCGCTTGCCAAACCCTGCTCAGTTTTATGAACAACAATCCTCTGAACGTCTGGTTTGAAGGTGCCTTAAGTTCTGTTGCTTGTGATTCTGCTGGATCTTTACTGAACCACGAGTGATCTCTGCTACGTACATGTAGAACTGAATTGGCTGTTCTCCCTGGTTTAAGTGCTGTGTTCACAGGAATTTGCTGCTAGTTGGAAACTATATATTTAGATGCAATCATTAGATTGAGTGGATATTATTTCCCACCTTAACATATATTCTTTCATGGAGACCCTAGATAAACCAGCTGATCGTCCAAAATCGCAGTGTGAAACTGGTTCTTAATGCTTAGAAAAATTTAGGTCAGTACTGCGTTTCTACTCCGATAGTACTATAAGGAATCGAACTGGGTCTGACTGTGATAACTGACCGAAACTGAACTGAGTGTGTGTCGTGGACAGGATTCGTCGAATAGAAGTCGGTGAACTGAGACGAGGAAAACGACGATTCGCTGGAAGAAGACGGTGGAAGACGACGAAGTTGATGGACGGAGAAGAGAACAACCACAGATGAAAGATGGACGCTCGACCGAGACTTTTCGATGCGGCAGGAGTGGTCGAGGCAGAGTTGTTTTGTCAGGTTCAACAAGTTTCGCTCGGCTGGTTTTCGTCATGGTAACGCCCCTGAACAGAGTTCGGTCTGCATGGCGAAACGAAACGAAGCTGGGAACGAGGAGGTCTTCCGCTGGAGACGTCTACACGTGGAGGTGCGGTTGAGGAAGTTCGTCTACGGGACGCTCATTATACAGAAGAAAATGGTCGGGGTGACGATAGTCGCAGAGAAATTCGTCCAATGGCGGCAGTGTATCCACTGGTGGTTCAGTCAGCGGCGTCCTCGTCGAAAGCCACGGAGTCAAGGGAGGAGCGATGGAAGAGAACGGGCTCGGACAATGCCACGTCGGTGACGTCAGTCGGTTGTTTGGGACTCACGTGAGTACAAATTTATCAGGAAGTGGCTCAATGAGTTCTACTCAGTTTTTGTCGCGTAGTCGAGTACAACATTCTCGTGTTATGTATTGCAACAGACCAGAAATGTTTTTCGTTCATTCATCTTCTGGTTCCGTTCGATTTTCGTCATTCCACAGATCAGTGGCAAGAAACAAGGAAGATAGGACATGTTCGGAAATGCAAACATTCGTTTTAGTTAATCCTACAGTACGAGGAGCTTTGTGTTTTCGAATAAGGTCTAGATTCAACTGTGGGAATTTATGTATGAATAATGGTTCCGTTGTAATTTTATCGTATTGAATTTAGTTGTTGATGGACATAGATATTATAGGGTTTCCGTTTTATTTAAACATAGGAGACAGTAAGATAGTATGCGAGTTAAGGATGTAATTATTACAATTATAATTTTTAAGGTTGAGAATTATGGATGGTGATTAGTGATTGGTTGTTTGATATGTTTGGATATTAAGGAAAGGCTAGGTGATTGGATGGTTGTTCGAGTGGCATAAGTGAGTAGTAGGCTGGTCCTTGGGGTCCTCGACCGAAACTTTTGTTGATGAGATTTATATAGCGGATATATTTGGAAACCTTATGGAACCTCGCAGAGGTCTGGTTATGTAAGAGAGATTTGTATTTTGGTCTATGGGGACTTTATGGTATAGTTTGACGACGTCGTGGTGCCTCGTGGAGGTTTTGCGTCTTGTGCATACAGTGGACAAATAAACTGTGATTAATGTTTCGTCCAGAGTTCCTCAATTCCAGTTACAGTCTGTTCGCAGGTCGTGTGTGTAGGTGTTAGGATGTGGATAGTTGGGGATACGTGTGTATGACGAGAGTGTGATAGAACTGGTTGAGTCGTTGGAAGTTATTTACCTGTGTCTGGAGTTTTGAGTGTGTAGGGTTCTTAGTATTAATGACTTTTATGTAACGTTGACTTTTGTTTGACTATGCATAATGATTCTCTATAGTCCGTTAGGATATGTGATCTTTTTGTATGGTTCTGTCGGAAGTAGAATGCATAGATTATGTATTAATTGTTTCGTTTATTTGCGTTACATGTTGTTTCTGAGCGTCATAAGTCGAGGGAACTTTCGACGATGAAATGATCGAGAGATGTGGATGCCCCGACTGTTAACAACCGGGAGGGAGGAGGTGTCACGTTCCTCGCCTGACTTATCCTCGTCGTCAGCATATGCGTCCGCTGGTGCCCTCTGGTGTTCACTGATGGTAGCTGGAGGTGCGCCATCGGCGCGCAAATTTAGACATCTACCTGACGTGAAGGAGTCCCAGACAGGTTTTCTAGTGAGATGCAGGACTCGATGTGACAGACAGATTTACCAGTGGAAAACTGGACTCGAGGGAGTGTCAGACTAGTAAAAGAGACCGAGCCGAACTCTTCACACGATGAACTTTGCAGAACTACCGAACTACAGTTGAACTTCAATTTTGGTCTATGTTACGTCTCAGTTAATTAATAAAAGGTTTTTGTTCGATGTGACTCGGCATCGTGACACCTAGCTAAAATTGTTGTGTGCTGACTAGCAATTGTTCTGGTAGGAAAAGTATTTTTATCGTTAATAATACTTTTGTACTAGCAATTAGCTTTACTTGAAGACCGGTACTGAAATTGTTGCTGATATTGGCTCACTTGACGAAAGTACCGACAAGCAATTGTTATGCTAGGAAAAGCATTTTTATCGTTAATAATACTTCTGTACTAGCAATTAGCTTTACTTGAAGATGGGCATTGAAAATTGTTGCTGATATTGGTTCACTTGGCGAAAGTTTTCAGTTTGTAACGCGACCAGCACAAAACTGCGATGTAGATTTTCTGACCTTTTATGTATTGCCAGTTACTGTATTCACCTCTTCATGGCACTGCAGCTCACCAAGCACTGTAGGGAGCTGCAATAAAAGCTTACGTATTTAACTTTGTTTTTAACTGAACATCTGTATAGTGCCTCTTAAAACGATAAGAAACACTCGATACTTGGCTATCAGTCAGATGGGACAAAGCCTTCAATTGATAAAATGATACATTTCGATGCATGTATCACTGCTTCTTACAGTTCTACAGTTGCTTGCATCTGTTTAATACATATAGCACGGTCCGTGCACGGGGACCTTAACTAAAGTGGCGACCATTCAAACGCGCAGCGTTGGTGAAGGATCTCACCCGAGCAGGGTCGAGACCATACAGTCGCTAGAGGAAGCAGTGTACATTTACATTTACATCTATGACAGACATATGTTTACATATATATCTATATATGTACGCATATATACATGCACGTGGTATTTTTGTAAATTAGTTTTTACGTAACGCCTTATCAGAAACAGTGTTGTGAAACTTTGTGTAAAATTGCACTGCCTTACCAGATGTAGACTATTAATTTTACTTGTTCATGACTCTTTGGGATGACGTTTAATATATATGCACAGCATGTACAGCTCACCAGACTTCTGTGCATTTGATTAGCTTCATCATGATGATCAACAGCTCATGACGCTAGCAAATGGTAGCGATGGATGCAAATAGAACTTAAATGATCCCCATTCTTTTCGGTCATTTGTCAGATTCAGTGCTGCTCTCATGTTTTGTCCAAGTCTTGTTATGTTCTCGTTTATACTTTCTATCCAGCTTAATCGCAATCTTCCTTTGTTTGTTACGTCAAATATCTGGTCCATTATACGAACTCACCAACACTTCACTTCTTTCAGTTTCTGCTCTGGTCTTTCACTCAAGACTGAAAACACTTCTTTTCCAAAAATCTTATCCTGATTCTTCTCCCTCCCCTTATCTCTCTTCTCGTTTCAATTTCAAACATCATCCACCGTAGCCGTCCGACTGTCTGACTGCCTGACTCCCGGATCTTGACCTGAAACCGAAACCTTTTGCCTATCGATTTTGTTTTGACTGAGCGCCTGTGAATAAGCTGGTTCCCACGACTTAGCTTTCGTTGGGCGCTGTAGAAATCTTGAGATTACGATTACGATTTCCTTTGAGTGTTCCATACAAGTTACTATGTGGGATTGGACAATCTTGTGTTTTGCTTCTCGTGTACGGGTCATTGTTCTTGTTTTGCTGGGTTATTCTAATATTTTTATAGTCCTTGTCAAAGGTCTTAGGTGAAGCTTGATCACGTGTCTCGTAATTGCTGTTCAACTGACCGAGGCTAAACTCCCCAAACCACGTATTTATAGACTTTCTTCTGGTGCATAATAAATTGGGTGCTATTTAAATGCCGATACTCCTGCATAAATGCATACACAGATAAAAAATCTATACATACATACTTACTCATACTTACACATGTAGATAGATACATGCATGTATACATATATGCATGCATATGTGTACACGTACATACGTATGTGCATAGATAGATATACAGGAAAAGACCTAGCTATATGACAGATATATACATACATGTGTACAAGTATACGCGCATACATGCATGCACACCCTCTCGGTTCAATTTCTGGTCATGGTAAAGACTTCTTGGTTGTCGTTCAAACCACTCTTTCATCTTTGATGTGTTTTAAAAGGCACTAGAGATACAGAGCTAGCTGTAGCATTGCAATTTCGGTTTTTGCATATATTTCGGTTTAAAATGAATGAATTGATGGCATACTCCTCGATAGGTACTTTCTAAGGCACTAGAAAACTTCAATTACTTGCATGAGCTTGCTTCGATGTTAACTGAATACATTTCGAGGAGCTTGCTTACTTTACAGCCTACATTCTATAGTCTCTAGGATACAATTTGTGCATGTATCGATGGAGGGCGATTGGGGGAGACCTGTGGACATGGTTACAAGGAGTGGGAAAATTAAAGTTTGTCTGAACCATTGGGAGGAGAAGTTCAGACTACAGATAGCGTAAACTGTTGCCTTTCTATATCGCTTTTGTAGTTGTTTATATCGTTTCAGTAGATTACTCATATCGATGATATCATAATCAAGAAATGGGATCAAATATATTAGTTTTAAAATTAGCCTATAGTTTGATGTTACTTTAAAAAATTCGATTGATCCAGTCGCATCACGTCAATCATTGATACCCACTTATGTCAGAGCTACATTTTATTATTCTAAAGGATTTCAGGAAAGCATTTTAAATGACATTTAGAACGCCTTTTGAAGGGCCATGCAAGCTTATAAGAAAGCCTTGAGAAAAAGCCTTAGAAGCCGTCAATGAAAGCCTTATAAGAAAGGCCTTCTTTAACGGCTTTTGAAGGCCTTCTTTGTAAAAATTAGCCTTTCGGAAAGCCTATCTTAAAATAAGTCTCTTGAAATTGTGTTCGGAAAAGTCTTTCTCAAAACAAAACCATACAAATATTTGAACCGATGGCGCACCAAAACCAAGACGCAATCAGGTCAATATTCAGAAGATCAGTCCACTAAGACAGAGAGGCAGGCTTTGGTGGATAAGAAATTGTTAGAAGGTCAGTTTTAACTTGAGAACGAAATAAGTCCTGGAAAAATAACAAAAAGTCTGTGAAATCAGGACTTATTTTAAGTATTCTGGTTGGCCAGAGTTCAATGTTTTAAAAACTAAGCTCAATTTGAATCGAATCCTTTGCAGACCAAGAAGTCGGTGCTGCGGTCCTCATCGAGGAATCAGCTGCATATCCCGCGGTCTGCCACACGTTTGATGAATGTTCCTTCACTGTCGATGGTCCACCATCTCTGGACAAATTTTAACTCACAGCTCAATACGTATCTTTTTAAAATACCACAACCGTCTTTGATTTTTGAATTCATATGCAGCGCCCTTTATTTGATCTCGGTAGCGCTTCTGGTCTGTAATCTAATGATTAGGGTTCGAGCCTGCTGAGAGCACGTCGGGTGACAACTACGGACAATTTGTTTGCTTGTTTCATCACCACGGTATGTAGTATGATTTGGTAGAGGCGTAAGATGAGAAGAAAACGGCGATGCATTTGCCACGTGTCTAGGACCAAAGGCCGAAGAGCAAGAAATGAGCGTCACCCCTAAGTTCCACTTGGAAAATGGGAGCGTTACTTACTTTAAACCTGATTAACTCAACAAAAGCATGGACTGTGTGGATTGTGGCTGGACTGGCGACGATGTTTACTTGATCACAGGGCGATAGATCTCCACTAACAAGTAGTTATGCCTACTAGCTATAGAATACAATACTGTACAACTGTAGTTCAGAATTGATCCGGCTTGCCAGACCAGACCCACGCCAAGACTTAATATTTCAGGGCGAAGTTGGACAATCAGCTGACGATTCGTGTATCTAAGCTTGAGAACTTCTTTGTTGCCATTATCATAATCAGTCTTTAGCCGTTTCGAAGTGAAACCATAGTCTAGACCTGCACCAGCTTACCTGGCCAGATTCACGCAGAGAATAAAATGCCAGTGGTAGTTGGACAATCAGCTAATGATATTTTTGTGTCCAAGCTTGAGAACTTCTTTGGCACCTTCATCATAATCAATCGCTGATCGCTTCGAAGTGGAACCACAGTCACTATTCGTTCGTGGATTTCGTCTAAATCATTGAACCGTAAGACAGGGAGGTCACCTGAACAAGTCCCATTAACTAATTGCCCGAATGTTTCTATATGAATATATATATCTGCATGTATTTTACTAATAACACATATCAGAAGCCTATATAGTTTAATTCAGTAAAACACGATAATAAATAACATATCAATGCATGCATTCTTTAATCTATTCTAAGTCATTAAGTAGTGTCGTTCAATAAATGCAGAAATAATAATAGTGTAGGTATTTTAGACATGGCCGGATGAATAAGCTACAAGGAATAGCCTAAGAAGGAATGTTATTATTTTTTCTACGATTATTAAGTGTCATTATCTAATGACTAAGCATTAATCGAAGGCGCTGAACAATTGTGAGTGAAGGACTTGCTCAAGGTGTCTGCACATTAGCCGTGTCCGAGAAGGCTGGAACCCGTACTCTCCGCATTAATAGCCGAGCGCTCCAACCTCTTGGTAACCGTACCCCATGATGAAATAATGATGAAATAAACCTACAGCGACATTGTGGAGATGACTGGAAAGATTGATACAATATTGTTGTAGTTGGTTCTTAAAAGGTGCGATATCGATTGACAAATACGATACAATAGTTCATCCTTGCATCTTTTGAAACTTTTCAAATACTGTTACACTAACTGATCTAAAAACTACATCCTGTATATAATGGAATGAGAAATTTGACTAAATTGAAAATTACCGCACTCTATCAGCTGCAGGCAACCCATGTTCAATGTGGTAAATCTACCTCGAAGGTAGACCTACATTGATGGAGCTTCAGTAGATGGAGCTACAATCAAAACGATTAACCGCTTTTGAATTTGAAGTGTCAGTTGCGGTACTTCTCCACAAAGAAGTTTAGAGCCAACTTTTATGTTGTAATTTCCTAATTTGATCTCTCTTCGTTTAATCACTCTTCATAGGTTCATATTCATCTGCAATTATCTGCTCTTAATCACTCGATTAATTGCATATGGATATGCTCGTCATTCATTTCAGGTCAAATGGTCTCTTGGTTTCATTGTTTATAGGGTTTCTCCACCGCAAAATTGCTGTCGCATTTGTACTCGTAATCATTCCTTTTAATGTGCGAAAGCTGGTGGTGCAGACAAATCTAGGATGGTTATTTAAGCGACCTTTGCTCAAAATTGAATTTAGGATTTCAGTGATCAGCTTACTGACAACGCCTGAGTGGTCATTTCATCCATTCATTTGCCTGATATCTTGGCTATCTTTTGTCGTGATTTTCATCGTTCCCTTTTAAATCTTCTTCAAGAAAGGAAGGTCTTGACAGTTCCTCTGATGAAAGTCCTGCAGATGGGGCAGTTACGCAGCACAGGAGAGCACTTGTTGCAACACACGAGATGACCACACGGAAGAAACACAGTATTAACCTCGGCATCCATGCACACCTTACAAGTCCTCGCCTCACGCAGCTGACGGTTTTCCTCGACATACTGAAGAGTTTCTGTAAATAAAAGAAATCCATTCCTATATTAAAAATCAATACGACAGTTTCACAGAAAAATTACATATTCGTTATTAATAGTCAAATATTAAATCAGTATAATATGTGAATTCACCTTGAAAGCGTTGGTAATTGGTAAAAGAAAAATTTTCGGCCGTTTGCGAAATGAAATAAGAGAAATACATGCAACAGTAGGTTATCAGTAATTTCTCAACAAAAAAGAAATTGGTCGCCAACTTACCTCATTTCATAACAATTCGAGTTTAAAGCAATTTGCAAATTATATATAGCCCATATCAAGGGAGCAAATGAGACTCAACTTGAGTTAAACAATTATGATGTCAAAGCTTTTATGCACCATAAAGGAAAGGCCCAGTACACTCTCATAAGTAATGTCCATCAACAGCAGACATTAAAATGACGAGCACACTCAACAGAAATATCTTGGCTGAATAATAATTTTAAGAGTCTTAACAGTTGTTTGCGTAGGACACTTTCCTTATAGAGATCCGGTGTCCCTTTATGCCATAGCTGATGTGCTTGATTGCCAACATTGTCTATTAGTGTTCTATCCCCGTAAGTGTCTGGCAGTTGAAGACATGAATCATAAGAGCATACCTTCATCTGGAATCTCGTCAAGGCTCAGCTCTCCCAACTGTGCCAGATTTTCTGGATTATTCTGTTTTCCTATCGCGGCTTCTACCGTCTGATCTTCCTCTCCTATTGCTGCTGCATTGGATGCTGCGGATGTCTTCTTCTTCTTGTTTCGCTTTCGTTTACCTATTACAGGAAAAGTCAGTCCTGTTAAGACTCTTAAAATTAGGTAAAATTAAAAAGACTGAGTGGCGAAAGCCTTTATTGTTAGACCTAAACATAATTTATGAATCAAAATAGTCTCAAACAATCATAAACGACAACTAACTTCTAATGAATAGTTATTGCAAAAACTCGTTAAAACCTAACTGAATGTGAATTGAAAAACTTAAAATCAATGCAGTGCTTATAAGCACAAAGTCTGAATCTGAATTAACATCCGCAAAACGTTAAGATCATTTCAGTCCTGCGCTAAATCGAAATTTCAAAATTTTATACCTATCACCTAGATGAACAGAGCTATTGATAAATAATTTAAACAGTCGATTTGGCTTATCTTAGGATATTGATAATGCGTCAACCTTCCGTGCAAAGAACGACTTCTACTAGTTCTTTGAAAAATTGTTATCTAATTCTGCGATCCTTAAGTATCAAATAGTGTTGAAAATTTCTCGTTCTTACGCTTTACTAGCTGAGCATTGTTTGCTAACAGATGAACGTTTTGTTCTTAATTAACTTTAACGCCACTTAGGCAGCGCTTCTGTGAGGAACTTAAAATGCGCTACTTTAAGAGTTTTGATAATACATATATATATAAACATGCATGCGTACGTACATATATACGCATTTACATACAAACATACATACTGCACATACATAAATACTGCAACTCTACACTGCTTTACAACTATGCGATCCGTAACAGAATTATATACCTTTGGAGTCGGACTGAGCATCTGCTACTGTTTCCTGTGGATTTATCGTGGAAACTGTTGCAGAGGCTGGAAGTTCTTCAGACGGTCTCGAAACCAGTGACTGGAAAGCTGATGTGGGCGTTTCAGAGGAGGATTGGTTTGGAACGGGGAGGGAGTGTGAATCTGCAAAATGCACGGAATTGTTACATAGGGGGGTTGACATGGATGAGGATGTAGACGACGAAAAGGAACAAGCTGTTGCTGAAGAAGAAGATGGCATCAACGAAAGTCGGCCTGTGCAACGCAAATTGCAAATTGCTAAATTGCAAAAATAAAATGCACAAAATAATGCTTGCTCATAGAACACAGACAAATACAAAGAAAACGAGAGAAGTGACTCAAAGGTTAATACCATTAAGAAGTAACCCCTTTGACGCATGCAAAATATGCTACTAATAAATCGATAAATTAATAATAATAATTAAACTTTGACAATTAATAAAGTATTAAAACAATTAAATAATAAACAATAAAATAGTGAAAAGCCAAATAAAACAAGAAAATAAATAAAAAGAATAAATAATTAAAAAAATTAAAATGCAACAGAATAATAAGACAATAAATACTAAAGAAAATAAACTATCATTAGTTAAAATGTAATTGAAATGAAAATAATATTATATCAAAACTATTAAGCCTGCAAATAAAGGAGTCAGAATTAAAACAAATTTGTTAAAGATTGCCTTGCAAGTCTAATGTGTGATGAATATAATATAGACACATAATAATATGTATATAAAATCCAGAAAACTTACCGGTGTCGTGGCTTCCGAAAGAACTTGTGGCCGAGGTAAAGCCCGATGCAGAAGCTACAGAGGTTCTTGCTTCCAGGAGGAAAAGAGCTTCCAAGAGACTCTCAGCATTTGGAAAATCATCGCCTGTTTCAAATAAAATCAGGAAATTTAAAACTCGCATTGTCGGCATTGAACCGTTAATCTCCATTTAAACAAAATAAAATCTTTGTGTAATTGGAAAAAAAATTGAAAAGTCGACAATTCTTGGAGCTTCTGGAAATGCGAAAGATGCCGTTCCTAAAGAGCTCTAAGATATTCAGCCATTTACATTCGTATTCTGCTACTAAATTCCTTTAATTAGTTGAAAATGTGTTAGGTCAATTGGCCCTTTTAAGAGAAAGAAAATATTAAAAGAAATTTCTGAATAACTTTCGTTACCAGTTGTCGAAAGTTGATCCTCAATTGCTTTGCGGACCAGTTCCCTCGAATACCCCATGTCCAGAATTGCGCGAACTGTAGCCGTATCCATGCGAGCTTTGACTTCTCGGGGTTCAACCCTGAACTGAGCAGCCGTTGCTGTCATCTGTGCCAGTAAAATTAGTAAATATTATTTGGAATAATTTGGTTAAATGAATAGCAATAAGCTCTTAGTCTTTTAAAACTTATCTTCTACTGGGCTAAAGGTATAAGATTCAAAACCAACTTTAACAGCGTCACTATAACAAATATTAATGTAATTTGTCAAATGTTTCCATTACATCACATTAAGCTACGTCGGACCTACATTACATAACATTACATTAATCAAGAATTTAGGCTACTCGTAAGACAAGAATTGTGCGATTGGACATTAAAAAAATTTTCTACAGCCAGAGGATCGTAGAGCACTGGAACGGGCCACCAGAAGAAGCAATATCTGCACCAAACTTGAACAGTTTCAAAAAAGAGCTTGACAGTTGGATGGATAGATATAGGCACAAAAAGCCAATATAGCTTACTTAGCCTATTAACTGTAACTATAACTGTAACTGTATTAATTTCAGCGTTCTAATTTTAATTGAAATTGTAACGAGACACGTATAAAGCGCCACTTCAAAATGAAACTCATCAGAGGCGCTCTCAGATCGATGTCCTAGAACTACTGGGGAATAATACGGTCTTCAAACGCTCGCAGAAAAGAGAGGGACAGAGAGAGAGAGAGAGAGAGAGAGAGAGAGAGAGGAATTCCCGTCGAAGGTCGCCATACAGGTTTTTCCATGAAGCAGGGCAAATAGCGGCGATGTGCTTAACACGGTAGCCGAGTGGTTGAAGCGCTTGGCTTGTAACGCGGAGACTACGGGTTTGAGCCTCCCATGAGAGGGTTGCTGTATAGGAACTTGAGCGAGTACTTCACGCACATTTGCTCAGCGCCATCGATTTATGCTTTGTCTTAGGTAGTGGCGCTCAATAAATACAGAAATAATAATTAGTAGTGTACTGACATATTACAAAGAATCACTATGCGTTAATTTGTGAGTACACTAAATTCATGCTTACGGTAGTCGACTGTGTTTGTTCCTGCAACTGTTGCCTTATCGCCGCCGGTCGATGGGTTTTGAAGTACGAACAGTTGGCATACCATCTCTTGTGCTCGTTCCACGGATCATCTTCTGGCTCCCAGTCTTTCAGGTTACCACCACAGTGAAAGCACTGCACCTTGTCACCTGGTCCTATAAGTTGAAAACATCGCTCACGTCAATGACCTAGTCGACACTTACTGTCAGTGATGGAAAAGAGGCTAGAAAGTCAATGAACTTCGCTCCCGAAGCAGTTAAATATGAGTCTTGGATTTCAGGAATTCCCTCAGCACATAAATATAATTTAAATCTGATCCAGTGTGTCGCTAATTAATATTAATTTTTAACATATTAAGTTATTTAGATTTATGCCAATCAATTCGGTTAAAGTGAGTTCTTTCACATCGACCGGATTATAATTTCTCTAATTGAAACATAGGCCTACTTATGCATTATGATAACTTTTCTGTAGAAGCATAATTAGATTAGATCAGATAAAAGGGCGCTATATAATTCACACTTCCACAAATGTCCTTATATACACTTACCAATGAAGAACCACCCGGCTTCTGCCAAGTCTTCGGCGGTATGTCCAGGAGCCACTTTTCCCTTCTTGAAAGATTCAATCCTATGCTTCAAATCAGAGAACTCTGGATACTTTGGAGGATCATTGTAGCCAGATGGAGCCACATAGCGAATCTAAAATAATTTAAAATGAAATTAATTTATCCATTGGTTAAATTAAAGAATGTCAACACTGCCTCAGGATTTTGCACCATTATCAATTGGAACAGAAGTAGATACAAGGTTTAAACCACTTTTCCTCGATCAGAGATTGTATACTCCGGACAAGTTTTAAGAAAAAAATAAATACCTTATTCTAACAATCAATAGTTTATAATGTTGATAAAGATTTTACCAAACTATGAAATGCTCGTAGCATTTACGATGTTTGCCTATCCAGAGAACTGGTCTCTTGTGGCGGCTTGCAGGTCATCAGACATCTAAACCATATATCGGTGTTGCGCTACATTATTGAAGTGATTCATCATCAGACATCAAAACTATATTTCCGAATTGAAGTGATTCTGAAAAGGACTTCTACATCAGATGAATTAAATGTTGAAGACAGATTCCTCAGAATTACCTGTTCTCTTATGGTTGACCGAGCATACTCTGCTCTTAGAGACTGAATATTCTGTGCATGTTGATGTTTTTCTGCCTCATTCGTCTTTCTGCAATTATCGCTGGCCAAAATTTCTCCTGTCTTCGAAATATTTCCGACATCCAGATCACGTACAAACGGACAGTCAGGATAGAGCTTCTTGTGTTCCACGGATGGTATGTCCGTGGGTTCCCAGTTCCTCATGAATCCGCGGCAGAAAGCGCACTGAACTCGGTCTTCCATTCCAGTGTAGAACAAGCCCTCTCGAGCTAAGGCCTGCGGATCAGCTCGAGCTCCTGAAGGCCAGTCGTGGAAGGTAGTAAGGCGTAGTTTTTCGTGCCGTAACTGATCGTAATCGGGTGATGAGCGATCGATTTTGTTAACTAGACTTGTCGAAAAGATTCCTTTCTTCGTAGCCCGAGCCACTGCTCCTCTGTAGATTTCCTGGATTTTCTCTGAACCTGGTACATGTTTAGTTGCAGCAAGGTCCGATTCGGTGATCCTCAGATCACCATTTGAGAACGGTGCTAGCGGGATGTTTTCTTTGTTTGTTTCACTTGGAAGTTGACAATTGAAAGACTGTTGCCTGTGTCGTTCAACAACGTCGTCATCCGATGTCCAATTGTCAAGCTGGACGCTGCATTTAAAGCAGGTCACCCTGTCCCCCGCTCCAGAATAATAAAACCCATGTTTGGCTAACAAAAGTGGTCGGGCTTGAGCACTTTCAGGCCAGATGGAAAATGATGCAAGTCGAATTAACTCCTTATCCATGTAAAAGGGTAATAAAGGCTCTATGCCTATAATGGGTAATAAAGTTAATACGGCTCTCAGTTGACTACAGGGGTTTAGAAGCTGATTTTACAAATTCTTAAATTCACAAACGTAGCACTATTACAGTCAAAAATACACTAACTAAATATTTACACAATAATTAAATCTGCAGTATATCAACTATCACCCACTACGCTAAGGAGTTACCAAAGCGATTTGACAGCAAATTAGCTTATGCGCATGTGATATCTATAATATAATCTACAGGCGAAGAATCTTGTTCAACATTTAAAGTTCTAGCATTAGCGTAGTTGTATAAAAGGTATTTTTAAAGCTTAAGCGTTTGATTTATTTTGAGCTACTGAATTGCCTATTATTCAAATAAGTAAGATTATGTCACACCTAGTCACGTCGAGTATATTTTGTGAATAAAAAATGTTTTATTGACGCCCAGTAATGCCAGGCAGTTAACCCTGATGAAGGGTCGTCTTCTGGATCAGGTCGTTTACCAAGTCGTATTCTTATTCGCATAGAAAAGAACTCATCTGTGGTCAACAATTGAGTTCTCGTGTTGTATGAGCTACTCGTTGTGGCTCCTGTAGTTCTACTACGAGGCGTGACCTTCTTTCTCTTATACTCTGAATTATTTTGATCTACGTGAAAGTTAGAAGAAGGCATAATCCATGTGGTGTAGCTGGTGGTAGCGATAGTGCGACGTGGTGATCATGGTAGACTATTGCAAAATCAGCCTGCAACAGATAAACATGCAGAACCAGTTTTTAAAATGGACATCATAACCTGAAATGACATTTATTATTCGTCCTTACGTGTATCAGTTACAACCACTGAAACAAGATAGAGACTGACGAAAATGTTTCTGACTGTGGCGTCTACTCCATATGTCGTGAAACTGCAGTATAGCATAAGTGAATTTTAAAGCGACGATCCTACGACTTTCGATGAATTCCGTACAGCTGAAGAAATCGCGTTACGCTTTACCGCGCCTCAAAATCAACCGTTCTTTTCTTATTACTTCAGTTGATTCCCTGCTTTCCATATGGTTTCAGAAGCACAGTGAGTAGCTTCCCCAATGTTTATTTTTAAAATGTTACGCCTTATGATGCTGGCACATATATAATATATTAATGCTGGCCATTACATATTTACAGCTACTTATTTTCACTAAATATAGCCTCATTATATACATATATATATATACAAATATCAACCAACTCCACCAATGTAGATAAACTGCGGATACAGAGAGAATTGCTACTGTACACTGATTCATAGAGAACATGTCATATCGTCATTCCACATGTGACTTTGAATTACGGAACATGTGACTCTAGCAGTACATCCATCAAAAGCACATGAGTTGCTCATTTTTAAACTCTCTCTGGAACAGAAACTATAGACTCGTTATGCTCAATTCAAACGAATAATTCGTCTGGTAACTATGATCCAGGATATCCAAGCGTGTCATACGTCGGAGGTGAACTTACGATTACAAGATTGTTGACATATTCTCACCTCGCTTCAGGTCTGCAAAAGTCTGAGCATTTGTGTGAAAGCGCCGAACTACAATATGTCACGCATTTAATTAACTGCCGAAGGGACTGTTGAAATTTTCGGAAAATAAGTACTATCAGACTTGCTTATCGACATCTGTCAGCTGTTATTTTTTGCCTGTCTGTTCTCAGTAATTATTTCAATCGATTGACTGAGCAAAGATTTTTAACGTAAAACCATGAGGGTTATAGTTTTTTTTGCGTAGCATTGGTCTGAAGTAAGCATTTAAAGAGAGAGACAAAGTGACAGAGGCAAAGCTAGAGGTAGAGAGAGAGAGAGAGAGAGAGAGAGAGAGAGAGAGAGAGAGAGAGAGAAAGAGAGAGAGGATGAGAGAAAGGAGAGACAGAGAGACAGAGATTGAGATAAGGAGTGAGGGGAAGCGAGAGAAATCAGAGAGAAAAGGACAGAGAGAAGGGAGAAAGTGTGTGTATGTGTGTGTGAGAGAGAAAAGGGTGGGAGAGGTATTCAAAGTGAGAGATTCACGTTGCAGAATATTAAGCGCAGGTATTCCGAATAGAAAAAGAACGACATGTGAGAAAATACTTGTTTATAACTCTACTAGAAGTCCATTGGTATATTTGCCAGGTGACGCGACAGCTAAACTTTAGAAATGCATTAAACTTTAACTCTTATTTATTATACGATGTGTGATATCTTTTGAGGAATTTCTTTCACCACTTTTTCATGAATACTGAGTATTCGAAACTTGTTAACAACTGGAGGAGGTCACATCTAGACATTACCGTGTGTTGCGGGCGCCATGAGCCTGGTATAACGTCAACTTTAAGGTCATCTATATTGTAATCATCGTAATTGTAATCAAAACGTTATATAGGGCCGCTTTAAGAGAAACTAATCAATGCCACTCTCCACGCTAGTCCCAAGGATGTTAAACGTCTCTACGCTAATCTAAAGGATGTTATATTTTTTAAACAAAAGTTCATCAGCTAACAAGCAAGGCTAAGATAACTAGAAAAATCACAAGCGCCGGGCTCCCGCACGCACGTAGAGACCAGAAAACAGATTCCCATCCAGAGCAGATAGTTTATTGCATGTTCAGAGTTAAAGGACCGCATCACATCGAGAGTGAGGAACGACGACAGGCGATGTGGTCCGCCGCCAAAGGTTCACGGTTGTCTCAAAAATTTAAATAGGACCGGTATGTATAACCGGTACTTTTCAAGAACTGGTTGTCGCCGGATGGCCTGCTTCAATGCCTTCAAATACTTTGAGCAGCAGGTATTCTCCTTTTGTATTGCAGTGTATTACGGACGGACTTTTGCAACAATTGCCAGGGTATCTGAGTGTAGTGCGATTAAAGTAGTTTTAAGTAAAGAATTAAGAAAGGTAAAGAAAAGAAAGGTACACAATGCATGCTATGCGCTCAATGGCATGGAATTTCTAAACGTTATATTTACGACCAGTTATTGTACGATAATGTAGCACATGGCCAGTTTTAATGCTTTTTTATCTAGCTAAATCGCTACATAAATTTTACCATACATGCATGCACAGACATACACACACATAAAAGCATACATACCACATGCATTTTTTACTGCGCCATAAAAGTATCAAATAACTTGGCCATGCAACATATCACCAAGGAATTTGGCTTGCATGCCAAATGCTATTCAGCAGGTAGGCGGATATACCCACCGAGCGAGAATTTCCCATCAGTGTGTGTGGTTATATGGGTAATTTTGTGCTGGAAAAGCCTTCCAAAATTTTCTGTGGTTTTGTGAAAGTCGGTTAATTAATGTTAATTTATAATGAGCCTGTTTACCATATTCATTTCATTGTAACGTTTCACAAAATGATAGTTTTAAAATTTCCAAATGCTGTAAACTCACAAAATACGTTTAAAATCCCTACAGGTTTTAGGTATCAAAAATGTCTTAGTTTGTAGTCGGAGCATATGATCTATCCGTCATATAGATTTCGGACTGTCAGTTGACTGTCAGTTTCCGTCCACGACAGTGACACCAATTCTGATACTGACTCAAATTCCTGAGATCCAGGTACTAACGGCATCTGTTTCATCTTCCCTTGGCAGGTAATCCAAATGCTACCAATCCAGATAAAACAAATTCAATTCAACTGAACCAAATCTCATCCGAATGACCAAATCTGATTCACGTAAACTGAACGAATGCAACATAAAGCAACTTCAGCAAAAATTGCCAATCAGCACATGTCTTGTCAGTCAGTGTAAAGTTTAGAAACTGTTACTATCTAGTCGTTGTTCATAGTCTTACGTTTAGCATTGCAGTAGGTGCTTAAATCCAGTAACCTAAATGACCATAACATTAGTCTACTTAACATAAATATTTTGAATAAATAAAATAAATGATATTTGTTATTAAAGTTACTAAAGTAATTTCTAGTATCAGATAACCTAAAGCTACGCAACATCACAGTACATTATCATTAATATACTGTATGAACATATGTTGTTAAAGATATGCTAGCATCCATATGTATCATTATCATGATTATGATCATCATCACCATGATGATCACCACCATGATCATCATCATCATCATCGTCATCATCATCATCATCATCTTCCTTTCCTGAAGAAAGCCAATTGGCGGATCCATTCTTATTGGTCATTCGTCAAGCACACTACTCTTATCTGTTATATCCTAAGCTTTAATATCTTCGTTATATGTTATCGTGGTCAACCTCTGTTTCTCTTTCCTTCTTGTAATGACTTGTGTGATCTGGTTAACTGGCATTCATTCCACCTTATCAAACCATCTGAGTCTTCGATGAACGACTTTATCCAGCAGAGCAAAACCTGGACTATCCAAGGACTGTCTTATTTCTTTAAATCTCTTTTTAAAATTTCTTAAAATCTACTTTGTATTAATTAAAAATTAGCTATAAGTTTTAGTTGAAATTCACTTACGTGTTTACGTATACGAGGCAGTACTGAATTCCACAGAAATGTATGGTTATGCTGTCTAGTTTAGCTAAGTTAGAGTTTATAAAACCATGCAGCGACGTTTAGTAAACGTTTTATAAACCTGGACTATATACACACACTAGACTGACATAACTAACTGTAGAGCAGAAACCAACGCCACCGTCGCCGCCTATTGGTTGGCATCAGAAACAGTACTGATGATAATGATATGCATCTGCAGCGTTGAACAGAACATCTAGCTATGGACTAACCTTCAGGTCTGTGTGGTATTCGCCAGTGTGCCCAGCTCGGTATCGCACTATTCGACTGACATCGCAGGTCTTGTATAGGTTTTGCTCTATTACCTCGATGTATTTGCCTTGGTTATAGGCGTACAAGTCTCTTGATTGACTGTGAGCCAAAAAATAGACCTACGATGAGGCAAAGTTCGCTTCTCCTGACGAAATTGATTTGATATAGCGCTGAGGAATGGGCTGTTTTCCTTGACGCAGCGTTTTGTGCGGCGCTGAGCAGCTGTTTTTGAGGTTTACATTGTAGAGAAGTGTTATGATGTAACTGATAGGTCTAATTGTTTGCGATATATCACTGGCGGATCCCAATAAGTCTCTTTGTATTTCGTTTACTTGCTACTACTTGTTTTATTCATAACGAAACAGTCACGACAGTTCGAAATGAAATTACGAAATCAGGAAACTGCCAGTGGACTGACTCTAAATATAGACCGGATCACGACTTGACTTTAGATCGATGAGCCATCGATTGATGCTTTGTGTATTAGGTGTGTGCCCAATATGTACTGTAAATTAATAATGACAATAAGAGTAATGAATAACAAACATACAAACAACAACAACAATAATAATAATAATGATAATGATAATGATAATAACGGCAACAACAAACATCCGGTTTCGAATGACGAAAACACTCACAGAAATGCAGCTGGCATTGGCTTTTCCTTCTTGACGATTAGGCCTGATGCGCCTGTCGACGAACTTTCGAAGTATCAATCGATCGAGCATCGAACTGTCGACTCGCCCGAATTGTAGCTTAGAACTAGCACGAGAAGAGACCCACATCCTTTGATTTTCTTATGTAAAATTATTGAATATCCGGTTCTAAGGACATGAATCTATCAGCAACATGTGTAGCTAGAATAATTATTTGCCGTGACAGTCTACGGCTCCTAAATATTCTTCGCGTGGTCTCTACAATGCACCCGCAATCGTTTTATATAGGCAGTTTCCCGCCAAGTCAGCAAATGAACCTAAGCCCCACATTGCGCAATTGTGAATATTGCGCAAGCGTGGGTTTTTCAAAAATCCGCTGACTCACCACAACGTGGGCTTAACGTTTTTCTGCGCGAATGCCACGTCATAAATGCTCCTTGCCGGCAAGAATCACTACTGACATCAGCCCGCCTGCAAGATGGACACCGAAACACAATCACAAACGTGAACAACCCGAAGATTCATCGGCATTACCTCATGCAAACTTTCAATAGAAATGCGCTTAAAATATGCTAAATCATCAATGAAAAATCACGCTCACAGTGCTATTGCTTATATAAGAAATGAGGTTTTTTCTACGTTAAATTGAAACCGAAAGAAAATCGCGACCGACACATTGTAAGGAACAAAGCTAGTCCAGTAAAGTTTGGCATAATATAGTTTAGTATGGTATAGTATACTGTAGTATGATATGGTGTTGTATATTACATTACCAAACAAAGCAGTGCAACGTAGCACAATTTATCACAACAGGGCGGTTGATTAATCGTCATTAATGTGTGCGTTTAACGCGCTAAAAATTTGAGACTTAATTTTTAACGCAACAATTAATGGGTTAAGAACTTAGTCTTTCTGTCTTCTAGGTAAGGAGCCCTGGAAGAGGTAAGTCGTTTGTAGCTCTCCGGGAAGCAAAACCTCACTTAAATAATGTAGGCTCCAAATGAACATATGTCTATCAAGACTCTTCTGTTTCATTTAAAAATCCTTATTCATACTAAAATTTGCATTTTTGAAATACTTCGAAAAATTGAGACAAGTGACTACCTATTACGAGAATCTTCAACCTGATTACAATGAATTTCTGTATTTGTAAAAAATACTGTTGTGCGATAATGGTACATATATTTTAAGCCACAGTGAAAAATAAGGAATAGTGAAGTGTTTGATGACACTGACTTTTTTCATTTTTGTTTCTTTTAGAGGCAAGAAGACAACTTTTGAACAGAAATCATGTTGATGGCTAAGTGGTCAATGCAGCAAGAATTCGAAAATTATGCTGTAATGCGCCATCCAAACAACCAAAACAGGAAGTGAAGTTGTCTCAAATGTTTACCAGAACTAATGATCATTCCCACTAATTTTATTACAACTAAGTTTTTCGAATGCCTTTGGTTCGAGACAAAATATAATAACAGTTTGCAACGTGTTATAGAACCATCAAGACATTTACAAGATTTACATGCCTGGAATAGTCTTCCCGTAGCCATCCAAAAAGTTCATTCAAAGTTCATTGGACATTGTAAAGCACCCTTGAAGTAGCTTGCTACTTACGATGTTGTATAAATTGTCGTAATTACAGTTACAATTACAGTTAATGCTCATGCGTAATTGTCATGCAGGCTGTTCCTTCCTCCTTTCTCATGGAGTTACATATTTTGGTCTCATCCATTACTGGCCGTAGATTTCTTCGCTCTGCTGTTCAAGGTGATCTGGTTGTCCCAACGACCTGAACTAGCTACGAAGCAAGTGATCTTTCTGGAATAAGTTGCCTAGCAAAATGCAACACGAACTCGTTGGCCTTTCTTTCCTCTATTACGTAACGGCGTGAAAACCATTTTGTCTGACCACGGTTTTTTGTCACATTGGTAAAATAAATGTAAATGTATAGGTTTTATATAGCGACCGTATGGCCTCGACCCTGCTCATTTTTCAATGAATTTATCGGGTGAGACCCTTCATCACGGCTGCCCGTTTGAATGGGCTCCACGCCATTTAAGGTTTCCGTGCACGGACCGGTAGTATCTCTGAGGATTGTCTTTCGAAGAGGAACTGTACAAATTTATCATTACATTTGCAATAAAAGTTGTATATGTGTATGTGTATGTATACGTGTATGTTTATGTTTATGCAATTGCAATTGTAATCGAAGATTTATATAGCGCTTCTTCGCCTCACACTACCTTCACAGGAAGTCCGAGCCTGGCCCAAGCCAGGATAAAGGAGGGGGTACTGCGGTGGGCTTTTAACCCATCCAGGGAAAACAATTTAAACAAGAGAAGCAACTCAACGGATTCGCGTAGCAAAAAAAGATAAATGGAGAAACTGCGTTGCCCGATGTGTAGACATGCACAGGAAGGACTAAGTCTAAGTCAACGGCTTTTCTAGAAAGGGAATCCTCAGAGTCGTTCCCGTTACGACGTTAATATAAGAAAGATTGATTGTAACTAATAGCGTTATTTACAACAATAAAGTACTATAGCGAATAACAAAAGAATCGTCTGCGGTAGATAAGTGCCACAGATCAGACTTTCTGCCACAGTTTATTAATTTCCTTGAGCCAACGGCACATGATACATTTAAACATGAAGAGATGTTTGCCTATCAAATCTGCTCCTCGGGGCCGGATTTGTTTGCCTATCAATAATTAAAAAAGCATGCACTTTAACATGAACTTAAACATGAAGAGATGTTTGCCTATCAATAATTAAATACGCATGCACTTAAGCATGTCGAGATGTTTGCCTATCATTAATTACTAAAAACGCATGCATGCAGGCAACCTTAGCAACGACCGCTCCTTTGCACAAATTGCTGGACTAAGTGGTAGGCCTAATTAAAATCTACCAGTACCAGGGATAATTTCAAATGTTACTGTTCACTTATGTAATCATATTGCTGCATATTATTATTGTATGTGCATTTAGTCTTACATCTGTCTGCAGAAGGCCTGCTATATAATCTGTTAGTTCGTCGCGGCTACTGAGCCTATACGTCGGTCGTCGGATAAACGACCTTTAGGGCCTATACATGTAGCACAGAAAGGAATGACGATGTAAAGTAGTTCCGGAATCCTTGGTAGTTTTTCCATCAGCGGCTTGTAACTTGGCATTCTAGTTGTGCATTTATTATTAACTTTAGACTGTGGTAGAAAAAGCTTCAACACTCAGTTGCAATATCTCCTAACAGTAGACACTAGTGTGAATAGAGATGGCGTGCATAACCTTATACTTTATACTCCATAATTGTGACCTCACCGACCTTTAGCTGACCTGGTTGAAAAGTTGTATTTTATTGTTATGATTACTAATAGTGTTAATTCACTAAGAGCAGACTGGATGGCTGCAGATTTGCTGCAGTTATTGTAGGGCATGGTAAGGTCGACGTCAACGGCCCTGGCCGCCGTAAGATGTCGCTAAACACTGGAAACTGCTCCCTCAAGCTGGCATGGTAACCTTGACTAGGATGTTTCTTAGTCCATATTTGAGCTGCAGTTAAGTGTTTAAAGATGTCTCATAATTGTCAGGGCCCTTGACTTCAATTCTACCTATCCTTACGAATCAAAAGCCACCGACTCCGTAGCTGAGCATTAAATCTGCTCCTCAGGGCCGGATATGTTGAATACTGAGTATTGAATATTTATACGTCACTTTATTGATTACCAACAGGTTAATAAATCAACAGACACGGCTGCATCAATAGGCGTCGACACAGAGCTCGGAAGGAAGCAAAATTTGGTGGACACCAAAACGAGTGTTTCTGCGCAGTCCGCGCGTTTTCCCCCGTGGATGTATTTACACATAATTATATGCACGTAAGAAAACGGACTGACTGCTCGGAAACACTCGTTTTGGTATAGGCTATTTCGTGATCACTCGAACAACCTATGCATACGTTGAAAGGCCTATGTTCAATACTGAGCGGCCGACTTGCAAACGAACGTGTGCAGAGATCGATAGCCTACGGTTGGCCTATGTTAATATGATGCTCTCTTCTGTACACAAAAACGGTGGGGTTGAGTAGTTTCAATATCCAAGATTCACCTTAAATTCAACTTACAGGTGAGATTTGAAGTTTTTATAATTAACGTCTAAAGTATTTCTGATAGAAATAGTTGCAGATTGTATAAATTACTAATTGTAAGTGGAA
Organism: Norana najaformis; assembly: GCA_964023275.1. Classification (NCBI taxonomy): domain Eukaryota; kingdom Metazoa; phylum Annelida; class Clitellata; order Crassiclitellata; family Hormogastridae; genus Norana; species Norana najaformis. The sequence continues at coordinate 59,217,881 of OZ029913.1, forward strand.
CTTGTGCCTGAAGGCCTACTAGGTTATTTAAGAGTCATCAGGTGACGCTACCCTCTAAACTAACATTAACTAGCATATCACCGTTGTCTGCAAGGCATCATATGTCCAGATAAAAGCCATGTTCGATCTTTTTTGCCACCGAAACTTGTGAAGACAGTCGCTTGTAGTGTAAATGTAAATGTACATTTTTTCAATAGCAACTGTGTGCGTCAACCCTGTTCATTTTTCAATGGATTAATCAAATGAGATCCTTCACACCCGCTGCCCGTATAAATGGGCACCCCGCCATTTAAGGTCCCCGTGCACGGACCGTTCTAGCCCGTGGTTCAAATAGTGTATACAGAGCAAAACTCGACTACTGTAATTCGTTGCTGTACAGCACTACAAAGTCTAAGAGTGCCAAACTGCAACGTATCCAGAACTCCCTCGCCCGACTAGTGACTTGAACCTGCACGTTTGATCACTTCACGCCTGTACTGGCAAAGCTACATTGGCTGCCAGCACAGCCGAGGCCGAATAAAAGGGCGCTGTACATGGGTTAAAAAACAAAAATCACTTACATGATAGCTCTCCTAACAAGTAAGACTCTCAACTAGTTAACCTGCTTACCTGTCGTCTTCCTTACAGCGCTACAAGGCATCCAGATCTCTGCGATCAGCTATACAAAACATTTTGTCTCTTCCCGACATCAGAGACTATCAGTTTGCAGCCTCACAACGTGCAATCATCAATACTGAACAAGCTATCGGGAATAGTCTCCCTGTTTACATTACTCGCACCAATATCTCGCTACTGGTGTGGTTAGCTAAACTGATTGATAGCTGCATTGGTAAGGCGTAAGTCAAGGCGCCTCTGTGCGTGAGGATGTCGGTTCGCATACCAAAAGTTAATATATTTCATAGATTTTAATCTCAGACCACCACGTTCCGTACACGGGGAACTTAAATGGTGTAACGCCCATTCAAATGGGTAGAGGTGGTGAAGGATCTCAACAGATAAATTCATAGGTAAAATGAGCAGAGTCGAGGTCATACTGTCGCTATAGAAAGTCATGTACATTTACATTTAGACTTATTCGTAAAGCGGCTTAAGACCTATTTGTACCGTTTCGCTTTTGTTGTTTGACCGTTGTGACTCATCCACCCCTACGATTCCTCGCCCAGCCGATGGACATATATTGTGTGCTAACAAATGCATTATTTATTTACTTACCTACTTAATGCGGATAAATGGCGTAATTTATTGTGGCTGTCTTGAATGGATGAGTCAGCCGTATAACACTGGCAATAGTAGGTCGATAATGCGTTGCGTTGATCTCCTTTGCGGTTGTTTTCGATTGCTGATGTCTGCAGTTGACATAAAATGATTAACATAACATCGAGAACCTGATTCTGTAGAGATCGTTGAAAACATAACAAAAGAATTAACATAGAATTAACACCTTTATAAAACGCACTTAAAGCGGAATTCAACTAAAAAGGAAAAAGAAAACAAGAAATGCCGCTGAATAGAATGACTACATAACGCAAACATCCTGGTTCTATAAGCCCGTCGGTTAGACGAGGCTCTGAACAGAACTTCCATGGAATGTCAGTGATCATAAATTTACCAGCCACGTTATTCTATGTATTCGACGTCCGTCTTACATAGTCTAGTAAATTTTATTGCTTACCAATTTGGACAATGATAGACGAAGAACGTTTGTTATTGTTATAATCTTACGATTCTTGGAAATTTATGAAGGCGACCCCTATAATATGATGATAATAATAATAATAATAAGACAATTTATATAGCGCCGTAGCACAGCCGAGGCCGAATAAAAGGGCGCTGTACATGGGTTAAAAAACAAAAATCAACTACAGTCATAAGATATCCTAAAAAGATATGTCTTGAGTCGTGACTTGAATGTGTCCAGGGATGGGGCATTCGTCACATTGTCAGGAAGACTGATATAACATAGCATAACATAACATAACATGATTTCAAGCAGGGTGCAATTTGTGGGTCGAGCAGTAGGGAAGAGAAGCCAGATAGGCAGGCGTTGAGGAAGTCTCAGAGGCACATTCAAAAGTCTGAAAAATGGAACTAAGCGACGGAAGTTTTTTGCTACCCTTCTAATTAAAAGCATATATATGCATTTGACGGCCTTTTACAAACTATAGACGACCTCTTTGCATCGCTGCGTCTTCAATACTAAGGGACGTTCATAAAAACTTGCAGTTGTTGCTGTTGTTGTTATTATTATTATTACTACTACTACTACCACTACCACTACTACTACTACTACTACTACTACTACCACTACTACTACTACCACTACCACTACTACTACTACCATTACTACTATTGCAGTCTGGGATTTCCAGGTGGTAGTTGGCCTGCAAGACTGACGGGGAAACTCTTAATTCTCGGTCTTAATGGCACCTTGGTTTTAAAAACGTTCAGAAGTTATCTTTTGAATATCATTCAGAAATTCGCAAACAGAATGGCCTACCGCAATGATGGTCATTTCTGAATCGATAACCGACGTAAGCGTGGGCGTAAGCTTGTTGCGTGTTACCTGGCTGAGCACATTCAAAACAATCGAGTCCCGTGACGGCTAGTCACTGCTGTGTAGACACAACAGTCTGGGCACAGCATTCATCGATAGTTACACCTGATATTTCACGCTTAACGGCGCAGTTAATCGAGTCGTTAACGCGGCACGTCAGGGCGTCCAGGTACATTTTGGACAACGTAAGAGGTGCTTTATCGACAAATGACAAGTTGAAGAAGGGGCACGCGTCGAAGATCTGTGTGAGGTCGTATCGTAACAACCCAAGTATGACCAAATGTTTGCTAGCGTAAATGTGCATTATTCGCTTACAAAATAACGGAAGGATATACACTTTATTCCTCGTGTTGCGTCGAAATTGAATTATTTCAGCGCTGAAACGTCTTAAGTAAACCTTTTATAACGGATTTTTGTTTATAGAAACAGGAAATGTATACGGTAACACTTTAACACTTTACCGGTAAGTTGGCACGTCTAGCTTAAGTTACAGTATATTTACAGTACAACAACAACATTAATATATCATTATTATTATTATTATTATTACTTATTACTTATTATTATATTATTATCACCACCACCACCACCATCATCATCTAACGCTAACATCTGGTGGCAAAAGAGAAACATGCCATCTTTTCCAGCTCCTATCAGTCGCGATCCATCGTTTTAATGCCGTCGCCTTTCTCAGCACTTTTTGTCTCCCAGAACTTGATAAGATTAAGCCAATACAGACAACAAATAGAATGATAATAAAAATGACAACAACAACAATGATAATGATGATGATTATAATAATAATAATAGTAATAATATATAAGTAACTAATCGGTAAATAATGTATCAGCGTGAATTGATTTGTCTTATTGCTACCTGTGCTGCGTAACAGAATCAAGGGAAATAAACTGACATTAGCTACATAAATTAACAATAAGCAAGGCCATACTTTGCCGATTTTGAATTGCTGAAAGTTTATTAAGCAGAAATATGTCGTCGTTTTGGATAATTTTTGGTTCTAAGTTTTTCGATGACGCATTTTTACTTTTCCTGGATTTTTAGGACAGTTTCTTATGTCGCTTTTTCCAAGTGTTGTTTTTGATGACTTTTCGAAAAATTTTCTTTGAATTTTAATGGCTTTTAGTTTCTCAATTCGTTGATTATCATTTTACTTGAATCTGAGCGAACCTGCTAGTGGAACACTGTTTTCCATTTGCGATAGTCCCGTTCTAGAACCAAACTGTCTGTCACAGGGTCTGGGGTTCAAATCTCTGCCAGGGCATAAAGATGTTTCGAAATCTCTGCTCCACTCGCACCCCCTAACTGTACAGAGTAGGTGAAAGATCAAGCGGTGAGGGAGAGGACTGGCAATCCGCCCTTATAAAACGGGGCTACAGAATAAAGTTATTAACGCTTATTGCCCATGGCTTCCTCTCGGGATTAGCTTAAGGGGCGGATTTCTTTTTAAGCCTAACTCAAGGGTATGAAGTATTAGTGGGATTGAAATTAAAAGCTTAATTTTCAGACGTCGAAATATTCAATTAACTCTCAAATACTCGTGCAATGTGTGCTCCATAATTATTCTAGTTCAGCCAATGTTTTCTCTGATGAAATCACAGTGGCGTTTAGACCTGGAGGAATGACCCACGAGGCTGTCACCAATACACAGGCATCACCATACAACTTCCATCTCTAAATAATTGTACTGGCTGAAAGTCTCTTCAGGCGCACAATTCAAAGTATTTTCGATAGCCTATAAATTTCTGCAATACCTCAACCCATTTATCTGTGTGAGCTCTTCAATATTCAATAACCCCGTTCTATCGCTCTTACCACACTCTTGCCCTTTTCCAGGTCATTATACTCTCCCTATGCTATAAAACTAACCCATACCCCACAGTACACCTCCGGAACAATATCCAGCTTGAAATCCGCAAATTCCGTTCCTCAGCCCCTCCTTTCGTTCACCCAGCATCTTCTGGCTGAAGACCTATCATCTACTGGCCTAGTTAGCTACATCAGTAAGCGCGTACGTCAAGGAAGCCTCGGTGCGTGAGGATCCCAGGTTCGCGTCCCGGTCGTGGCTTATTTCAGAGATTTGAATCTCGGGCTAGTACGGTCCGTGCGCGGGGACCTTAAATGGCGTGTAGCGGTGGTGAAGGATCTCACCCGTGCGCGGGTGGAATCCATATGGTCGCTTTAGAAAAACGTGTACAATTTACAATTTAATTTAATTTTATGACTCTTCAGGCTTTCCATTCAAAAATAAAGTTCCCCCTCTTCGAGAATCACTACTCTGATCCATACAATCCACCGCCTTTCCGTTTCTCTCAGCCTAAATACAACCGACCATAAGAATTTATCTGTCTACCGAGCTCTCTGGTATCCCAGCAATCGGATCGCATACTTCCTGATGTATCTCTGGACAGCTCCTCTAAATTCCGACTTAACGCAGCGCTCGTGAATAAGCTGGTCCCCTGAGCTTAGCTTTTTGTAGCGCTTTGAACATTTTAAAGATTACGATAACTAATTCCTAAACTGTTAAGGTGATTAGATGTTAACTTCAGTCTGTACGGTTTGAACATTTTAAAGATTACGATAACTAAGTTCTAAACTGTTAAGGTCATTAGATGCTAATTTCAGTGTGTATGGTCTTGATAGCGAGAGATTCTGATGTATGGAGACAATCTTTTCCATATTACATACCCATTTCTGCTCCAACTCTTTAGAATAAAGTCCCGCTAGAATTGCACAATTATCTAATACGTCTTAGAATTCACCATAACTTCGTCCCTTGCAATATCTGAGCCGGTCTCCCACTCAAAACTGAAACAATCCGCTTCCACAGATCCTATCCTGATTCCTGTTCTTCCCCTTATCTATCCCGCAGATCCAATTCCAAACATCATTCCCGTAGCCGTCTGCTTGCCTGCCTGCGTGCGTGCCTGCCTGGCTGCCTGTCTGTTTGCCTGACTCTTGGACTTAGACCTGAAACCGAACCCTTCTTGACTATCGTATCGCGACTTAGCTCTCGTTGCGTGCGGTAGGAAGCTCGAGTTTACGATTACGATTACAACTGCGATATGAAATCCATCCCAGAAAAGTCATGTATGCTTCTTCAGATTCGTCTGAAGTAATTATGCGCAATGTCTGCGAATGTGTGAACAGCTCATTTATACAAAGTCTTCGGACAATATTCAGAAAATGAAATCAGTGGGAAATCCTCAATTCAGTTTTCTGGACGTGTCTCTGCCTAAACATTCTTGCCGTTGTTCGTATTAGGAATTCCCAATAAGGTACACGAAATAGAAGAACGGGAATTCCAAGGTTTTTTTACAAGGCAATGAAGTAAACCGTGCAGACGGAGGTTTTGAAAATGGAAAAACAGACTATATGCAGGATAACGATTAGTCATGATGCATATAAGCTGATTTCAGTCGATAAGTTCGTTTAACCACCTTAACTACGTGCAAGCGTTGGAGAGCTTATTGATTGCGTACTTCAGTGGTTATCTAGGCCCACAAGAGAACTGAATGACATAGAAATGCAGAACTCGTCAGGCATACAACCTGTGTTATACACAGTGGATGGTTGTACAGTTTATATAAGTACAGTTTATACCCGACTCTTTTACCATTTCCGCATTAAGTGGGCAGCGAATAGATGTCTTCTTACATACAGTATACATACTGTATACTCGAGTGTCGCATTAGTATTCTTCATCTTCCCTTTATATCACTTTCCGGTTCAATTCCAACCACCATCCCCATCTCTTTTTACTTAGTAGCAAGAAATCAGATATGCGTAATGTAGAAATTCACCCTGGCATAGACAATCCTTACACAAACCCAACTCGAAAGAGAAAAATTGTTTCAAAATCTGTAAAATATTTCAAACACAAAAAGGCCTATTTAAAAGGAACAGATTCGTGCATGGGTGACTTAATTGATAGAACCGTTTTTGGTGCAAATCTCAAAATAATCTCCGTTTCAGTTTGAATTTAATCGATTAAACGTTTTCAGATTTATTTTCTATGGCCTACACTCTGTCCGCGAACCCTTTGGGAACTCGATAACGTAAAAAATTTAATGAAGTTCAAAATGAACTGGTGTTTTTCCTTATTTATCAACTATTGATAATTTTGATGGTTTATGAAAGATCAGAAAAATGACGCCATAATATTACGTAATTATTTCGCTAGCTGTAACCAAAAATGGATTTTAGTGAAGAAGTCAGACTGAACCAAAGGTTTAATGCATGTTATGGCTGCTGTGGCCGTTGACGACTTTTAAAGTTTCTTTTTATTTTCTGTTCATTGTTTCAGACTATATATTTGTGTTTCTTGCTAAATGTATTTATATATTATTTTAATCTTATTTTCTTTGTGTTTTAATACTAAGGGACGTTCATAACAATCACTTTTTAAATCAGGTTTTAAAACAGGTTTAAAATCATGTTTTTTATTTTTTATTTTAGCTTGTTTTTTAAGACTATTTAACTATAAAATTTATGCCTCTCAGGTTCTTTTTTGGCCTTAAAAGCTCTTTTCTGATATTTGTATGTTGATTATTTGTATTACCTGAATCAGTTTCCAACCTCCATATTCCATGGTGCGATGCAGACTTCATGCAGGAGACGATGCTGCGTTGGTTCCCTGTCAGGAATGAATTGGATTTTAGATCGTATAACTGAATCACGCTTTGGAAGTCCGTATACCGCCCTGGCTTGTTTGTATCTGTGGTATTGCTAAATCGTTACACGACTTAGCAACTGAAAACAAGCACACAAACACACGCAGCTCAGGCATACAACCATACGTTTATGAAGCGCATTTGTTAACTGACTGAACTTATCTTGTCGTCTTATTGCTGATTTAGATTAGGTCTGTTGCGAGAACGAAATACGTTTCTAACCTTTTCTACATCCTGCATGAGTCAATAAAAGGAATGAGTATATCAGACAGAAATTGGGAGTTGCATATATATCTGAAAAGGTACGAGAAGCCAGGTTGAGATGGTACGGTCATGTGATGAGGAGAGAGGAGGAAAACTGCATTAAAAGAATTATGACAGCTGGGATTTACGGACGCCGCATTCGTGGACGACAAAAGAAGAGATGGGGAGACATGATTCAGCAAGACCTAAAGCTCCTCAGACTGAAGAAGGAAGATACTGAAGACAGAAACAAATGGAAAAGAAGGATTCGTGTGGCTGACCCCTCTTCTAGGAGGGATTAATTCCAGCCAGAAGGAAGAAGAAGAAGAACATCCTGCATGGCAATAAACGTTTAGCCACTTTAGTCTGTTTCTTTCATTTTCTGTTTAAAGGCGCTGATATTTCTTTTTTCCTGGAAAGTTTGTCTGTTCCTTATTATTTATTTAAATATTATTTAAATGCCAAACACATCGTGCAAAACTGTAGTTCTGAGTTTTCACAGAACTGCTCAGGCTTTTGCAGAAACGATGTGTGCCTATGTAAACAATCTTGTAGTCATAAGTTGGCGTCTGACGTGTGTCACGTTCGGCTGACCTCGGTCATAGTTACCATAGGAAAAAATCGTTTGAATTCACCACAACGAGTCTAGAGTTTCAGTTCTAGAAAAATTTTTTAGAATGAGCAATTCAGTTGCTTTTGATGAATGTACTGCAAGAATCACATTTATTTTAATCACTTCATGCAGGAGACGAATCACATTCATCTTTGGCTTAGTGGTATAGCATATGCATTTATGGGGCACGGTAGCCTATTGGTTAGAGCGCTGGGCTTGTAACGCCAAGAGTACGCGTTCGAGTCTCCCATTAGCTGGTTACTGCGTAGGGACCTTGAACAAGTCCTTCACTCACAATTGCTCAGCGCTATCGATTGATGTAACTAGGAAGGGGGAAGTTGCATTGAGATTTGGTAATTTTAAAAGCGCCCCAATGTTAAACTCTATAAATTTTGCCAAACGATTACCCGGTGGCATAACGTTTCTGCAGCGTGAAGTTAAAAGAATATGGTGCATGAGGATTTGTTTAAGACTTAGTGATCGTAAATCGTATGTCATAAAGTCTAAAATTTCACAAGCATTACCTACTGACCAGTTTATTCACAAGCAACTGCTACAATTCAGGGGGTTGAGAGATACCGTGTCATGTGATCTGACTCCCGATGTGATATGATTCCCGCGTTGTCAAAGTTATGCTGTACTGTAGTTTCGCGACAGATGGCGCAGACTCATTCGCTACAGTCAGAAAGAATCTTCGTCACGCTCTAGCCTGTTGTAGCTGATGTACGTAAAGACGAATAAAATCAACGTCATTTAAGAATATGATGTGCATTAAATAATCTGGTTCTGCATGTTCATCTCTTGTAGCCTGAATTTTCAACACTCTACAATGATCTCCACTTATTGCTACCACCAGCTACACCACCTGGATCATGCCTCTTTCTGACTTTCACGTAGATCGAAATAATTCAGAGTATAATAGGAATAAGAGGACTCCTCGTCGTAAAACTGCTAGAGCAGTAACAGGAAGCTCACGCAACACGAGAACTCAACTGTTGAACATAGACGAATTCTTTTCTATGCGAATAAGAATACTTTGAAAGCGTCCTGATCCAGTAGGCGAATCTTCATCAGGAGTAACTGCTACGCATAACCGGAAGTCAATAAAACATTCTTTATTGACAAAAGATATTCAACGTGGCTAAAGGTGACGTACTCTTACTTAGTTGAATAACAGGCAGTTAAGTAGCTCACATAAATCCAAAACTTAAGCTTCAAAAATACCTTCATACAACTGCGCTAATGTTAGAACTTCAAATGTGAAACAAGGTTCTTCGCCTGAAGATTATACCCTAGGCATCACATGCGCATAAGCAAAACTACTACACTTTAGCGGAGTGGGTGATTGTCGATCTACTGCAGATTTAATTACTGGGTAAATATTTAGTTAATTTGTAATTGATTATATTAGTGCATAGTTTGTGCCTTTAAGAATTTGTATAATCAGCTTCTAAACCCATTTAGTCAACTGAGAGCCTACGGTGGATAAGCAAATTGAAAAAGGTAATTTTAAAGTTGAGAACGAAATCAATTGTGCCCAATTGAAGTCGAAACATCTTTTCCACGGTTGTTAGTGGCTCCCCCATTGAACTCTGACACATCATTGCATCATAGACGGAGGTAACACTCCATCGGTAAAAGCCTGGAGAACACGATGATGTTCAATCCTAAAGACGATATCTATTAGCTGAAACCATAGTCGTAATAGATGACAACCAACTCGATCATTTCACATCATCGTCAGCAACTCTTCCTGATTCAAATTTTGATGTGGCACACAAATAGGTCTTTGTAGTTAAATGAAACCATCGACATTATGTGGAAAGTCCACTACGCTGTGGTCTTTTTTAGAACGTAATGGTTCAGCACGAATGCCGAAGAACAAACTGGTACATTTTCTCTTGCAGTTGTCAAAGAATCATAAAGACAACAGCGAAAAATCGAAGGTCGAACCTTGGAGCTGATCATTAATCAAGTTCTTGAGGTAGACAGCGTGCCAAAGCACAGTATCAAGAAATAGCCTATTGATTTAAACTTACGGAAAGAGTTGAAATGAATCAAGACTTGCAAAATTTACGAAACACACCACCGCAGACAGAGGAAGCACACATTCTACCAGGAAGAAATCAAGATGGGAGTGGGGAAACGTTCCAGTTCAACCGATCCAATCCGGATATAGAACTCTTAGAGAAGGGTGGACTAAGTCTCCGTTTCACTTCATTTTATGACTGGCCTGGAGTGCTGCAAGATTTTGCATGGTATTTGGCACAAAATGGTTTTTTCTACACTGGTAACAGAGACACAGTCGTATGTTGCTATTGTATGACTCGGATGAGGAGTTCAGAGTTGTGGGAAGATTCAGATATCCGTCACGGTGTGTGCTTGCCGGATTGTCCATATATTGCCAATCTGAACGCAGTCTAAGCTCCAACGTCTTAAAAGGTAATGTAAAATTTTATGCAAAATCAAATCATACATGATTTCCGCAAATTGATAAATTCTGTACTCGGTTCAAATTTTGTTAATTTATTGAGAGTTATCAAGTGATAGAAAGCCGCTTCCTAGCTTAGGCCTACTTGTAATTGTAATTGTAATCTGACATTTATAAAGCGCCACTTCAAGAATAGACTCATCAGAAGCGCCCCCGACCCGAACCAGTGAGACCACTGGCAAATAATACAGACTTCAGGCGCTTGCGAAACTGTGGAAGAGACAAACTGAGGAATACTAGCCGAAGCTAGAAGGACCCTTAAAGATTAAGGTAAAAAAGCGCTATCGTAAAAAAGAATGAGTGTTAGCTGATTGTGAGTGGCGTTGATCTTCAATCGCTTAGAGGTTCAACGACCAATCGACTACAGCTAACCGATCGATGAAATAAAGAGCAAAACTATCAAACTTCTTTGAAAACTTACTACTTGTTTGTGCATTATTTGCTATGATTAAGGCATGGCGCTGTGATGAGTTGCAGCTTGGCAGAACTGGGTTAGCATTTATTAGGACTGGATTTCAGAAATCAATCGCAGTTAAAACTAAGATTAAACAGCAGAACTAATGATTAATGAATACCATGTAGTAGCGAAGTATAAACTTTACCGAAGTTCTCTCTTGTGCTTGATTATATCAAAGACACAGTCCACTGGCTCCCAGTCAAGGAAAGAATTAAGTTCAAGATTCTGCTCTTGAGACGAGCTTCAATAGTCGGCTTCGCCCTGGAATACTTCAGTGTACTTTGTGCTCTGTGTGGAGACGTCAATTGGGTCGGCGATCGTTGCGCTCTGTTGTGTGTGGAGAAATGCAGATGCCGCGCTTACTGTACGCATATCAACTGGAGCCTATTATGCCTTCTCCTGTGTTGGCCTTCCTCTTCGAAAGTCTTTCGGATAAATTGTATTGTCAAAGTAGGCTGTTTATTGTCGATTTTTTACAGGCTTAGTTATGTTTTTAGATGGCCTATACTTGACTTGCCTTTTGTGCAGTGTGACTCTTTCTAAGGATGTTTTGTATGCAGGTATTATGCACTTCTTGTTTTATTCCTTGAGTTCCTTGAAAATAATTCCAAGAACTGTGATGCACTTCCAAAACATGTGATGTATTTATAAGGTACTTCGACGTTTTAAATGTCAGAAAGTCTTTTAGCATCGATTGTAATTGTAATTGTAATTGTAATCTGACATTTATAAAGCGCCACTTCAAGAATAGACTCATCAGAAGCGCTCCCGACCCGAACCAGTGAAACCACTGGCAAATAATACAGACTTCAGGCGCTTGCGAAACTGCGGAAGAGACAAACTGAGGAATACTAGCCGGAGCTCTCGGGAAAGGCGATTCCAGCTATTGGGTCCAACATAGGCAAAGCTTCTAGACTGCGCTGTAGCAGTGCGCATACGAGGGACAGTCAGAAGTCCAAGGGAGGCCGACCGGAGAGTGCTATCAGTCGATACTTTTGCGTATGATATTTAAGATCGTAATATTTTGTTGCCAATTTGAAGGTCTAGTTAGAATTAGGTCTAAAAAGGAAAAAATCTCCTTTGCCAGTGTGGATAAGTCTTTTCCTGACAAGCAATGGTTCTCGAGGCAATCATGTCGACGGTGCTTTTGGTGCTGAATGTTTTCGTCGAAGACTTACTTATGTATTTCATGTGATGAAATTTCACTTAGGTGTATTTTGGTAATGGAGAACAGTGGCTGACGAAAACACTAAGCACGCTATTTAGATATTCTTACGATTGATTCCTAAATGTAAAAGTTGAAAGTCAAAAACGATGATGTATTACTTTAGTGCACTATTGACAGAATTCACTAACAGTGCCAAACACGCGTCAAACATAAGAGATGTATCTCAATGATGAAACGGATGTATATAGCCATCCGAACTGAATCGCCAAAACATCTTCGATATTTTCCGACCTGCCTGGAGTGGTTGTCGAAATCACGCACTTTAGATTCTTCTGACGAAACTTCCTGGAAATTTCTCAGTTATCTTGTAATCAGGATCTAAAGTAAAAAAGTAGTTGTGTGTCTGTCAATAGTTAATAAGTGCCGACACTCACTGTATCAGGAGTATTATAGCATAAGTCATGGGAAGTAACGCCTAGACAATGGATTTGCCGAAGGCATGCCACCTGTTGAAATATAGCAACTGCAGGCCAATGTTTAGCATCTTAAGTAAGTGTCTAAATGATTTGCTAACCATCTTTACTCTGCATAATTAATTTGTGTTCGATAGTTAATGTAATAGCTATAATGCGTGTATCTCTACCTCAAAATTTTTCTTTCCACTGCACAATTTCAATTTAGATAAACTAGATATTTCTTGTCTTTAAATTCGCTTTTGGAAGGTTTACAGGAACAGGTTTCTTTGGTTCTGTGGGTAAGGAATTTCGCTTGATCTGAGTCTTAATAGCTTCAGTATTCTGTAATCATGACATTAACCCAGGGCATTCGTTCATATCTTCAAGCAAATCTCAGAGGAACAAGCATCTTTTGAATGGTACCTTCGAGTACCATTTGTAATCACATATACCTGATACTTGTGTATCAGAAATTCAGAAAAACAGAAATTCACTGTATTTTTGTCTTTTGTATCTTATATAACATGACGATTGCCGAGGAGACTCCTCTCTACTCGTGCAGTCTCTAGACATCAAGGTTGTTTGGCATTTATGTGTAAATGTGTTGGGTTAATTAAAAGATTATTGCAATATAGGTCGCAATGATCTCTTAATTAACCCAATTCTAGTTATGTATATGTAAGGTTTGTTGGAGGTTATCATGCAACTCATGAGGTCACTGGACATTTATGGGTAGACATGTAATAGGCTAGTTAGGAGATTATTATAGTGACTCAGGAAGTCACTGGCATTTGAATTATAGACGGCCTTGCTTTGTTCTATACCACTTTTATGGCTTAGTTTAGACAACCCATGCTTTTTTCATTATGAAGAATAATACTTGAAAAAATATAAATGACGCCGCCGAGTCGAGAAAATTTTGCATTTAGGAGTCGGACGGCTAGGTTCTATTGTGATACGTAACGGCGGTCGAAATTAAATTCCATTATTTATCATAACATTCTTGTACGGACTTGAACTTACATATTATTAGTTTATTTCGTTTTGACTTAGTAGTGGTTGTGGAAATTTGTTTGCTTTATCATTGGATTAAGAACAGTGGACAAAATAGATCATTGTTCAATAATAAGATGGATGCTATGCTATGCATTCCGATTATCTGGTCTCACGAGCTTTAGTTGCCTTTGTTACAGTTTTTCATGATATTTTTGTGTGATTTGTTTTGTCTTATTGCAGTTTGATGTAATACCAACGAAAGCGTCCGTTGAATACCATGTCATGTAATGCTGAGTCTCTCTGTTCTTTCGGTTTTGGTGAAACAGTACAATGTATATTGAGAGATTAAGAAGTGCCTTCTTGTTTGCATGACGTGATCGTGTTTGTATTACAGCTGAAATGTTCAAAACTGCTCTTCTTAGAGCTTTTATATAAGCTTGTAAACCTATGTATTGTTTTTTATGTTACGACTTTTACCTTTCTACTTGAAGAATAGGATGGCATTGTGTAGACCTATATAACTGCTGGGATAATGTTAATAAACTGATAAAGCGTTTTTCGAGTTTGAGGTAAACGATAATCATCGTGGAACGAAAGGATTTGAAGTTTTAAGATGTTTAATTTCTTACAGGCGCTGTATAAATGTATGCGTTACAATGCGTATTATTATTAATATTATTGTTGTTGTTGTTGTTGCCAACCACCGCACTGTTTTAGTCTGATTACAGACGCTGAGACTGCATTTCTAAAAATCTTCAATATGGTCGATGGCATCGATTCAGGTTAAATGGCGCTTCTGTCGCTAGTTGATATGTCGGCTGCATTCGATAGAGCCGACTTCGACATCCTATGCTAACGACTGTCTCGATGCTTTGCAGTCCAGGTAGGAGTGCTCAGTTGTCTTGAGTCTTATGGAAAAGGGCGCATGCAAATCTGTCCATTTGGCAGGAGTGGCGACATTATCTAGGCCAGTCGCCTGTATTGTTCCTCAAGGATCAGTGCTTGGACCTCTCCTTTCTTGAGTTACATACGTTATTTGGAGAGGATCATACAAGCAAAATGTCGGGATCTCATTCACCACTGCTCTGCGGACGATACACAACGTTACTTCTCTTGTGAGCCATCACAAACCGTTCAGCTGCTGTGTATCGAACGCATTCACAGTGGATGGCATCTAACCGTCTCAGACTCACTGTATAAAAGTTTGAGTTCCTACAGTGAACCCCCTCAGGCATTGTCATCTACTCGACGTCATTACCTTCGTCATTAGTGATGCAGACGTTTGACCAGCTGACACCATCCGCAACCTTGTAGTCCAGTTTGACAGCAGTTTGAGCATGTTGATCCATGTGACTCAACTCGTTCGAGGTTGTTTCTACCAACTGTGTCGCATTATATCCATCAGCAGATTCATTCCTACCTCAACCGCTGTCACTTTCGTCAACAGCTTCGCAGTATCCAGGGTTGACTACTGCAATAGCCTGCTGGTGGGTCTCCAGACTTGTCAGCTAGAGCGGATACAGTCAGTGCTAAACTCTGCTGGCAGCCTCATCTGTGGTCGGACACAATTCAATCATGTCGCTAATCTGCTGCGACATGATTGCGGATCACCTACAAACTGTGAGTAATCACTTACAAGGCTCTTAATGGTCTTCTACCAGACTATATATCCGACTTCTGCGTTCGAGCAGCACAAAACCAGAACTGTTGTCGGCTCGGTCCACATCGAGGAATCAATTGCATGTTCTACGGTCTGCCACAAGTTGAGCGAATGTTCATTCTCTGTCGCTGGACCACCATCTCTGGGCAAATTCAATTCACGGCTCAAGAGCTACCTTTTAAAAATATAACTACTCGTTGATTTTGGAACTCATGTACAGCTCCTTTTATCGCCCTCGGCCGAGCTAAGGCGGTATATAAAACGTCTCATCGTTATTAATCGTAGCGCGCCTGGCAGTATTCTAACGATTACTGGTTCCAGCGTGCTGGGCGGACGCCGGATTAAAACCACGGACAAGTTATTCGCTCACACTTGTCTCGTCACCATGGCCAGCAGTAGAATTTGGTGCCGGCGTAAGCTGGCAAGAATAAACGTGGCAAGTCCTGCGATGCACTTGCCCCGTATCCAGGAATTTGGGATTCGTTCGTTACCGGCTCAAGGGCAGAAGAGCAAGAAATGAGTCACTCCTACTTTCCACTTGGAACATGGGAGCGTTACTTACTCGATTAAAATAACGAACGCATGGACTCTGTATATTGTTGCTGGATGTTTCCTTCCTTATAGGGCGATAGAGATCCTGTAACAAGTAGTTATGCCTAGTAACTGTAGAATACAGTACTGTACAAATGAAGTTAGGAAATGCCCCTAAGTTTGGTAATGCTCCCAAATGGTAGTTTAGAGCTGGTGCAGCTTAACTGGCCAGACCCAGGCCGAGACTTTAAATATCAGTGCGAAGCTGGACAATCACCTAGTGATTCGTGTATCTAAGCGTGATAACGTCTTTGGTACCGTTATCATAATCAACCCTTAGCCGTTTCGAAGTGAAACCATAGCTATTATTCATTACCTGTTGGTGAAGTTCAGTCGAAATTCCTTAGGTCATTGAATCATAAGGCAGTCAGGTGCAATCTTGGATCGTGTCCTTAACAAGCCATATTGACTAATCGCCCAAATATTAATTGGCTACTTTCTATATGAATGTACAATATGTCTGCATATATTTTACCAATAAACACATTGAAGGCCTATATAATTTTATTCAACAAAACATCATAATAAATAACAAATATCACTGAATGCATTGCTTAATATATTCTAAGTCATTATATTGTGGCGCTTAACAAATGCAGTAATAATAATAGTGTAGATATTTTAGACATGGCCGGGAGGATAAGAAACAAGGAATAGCATAAACAGGAATATTATTATTATTATTTCTACGTTTATTAAGCGCCACTGTCTAAAGAATAAGCATCAGTCGATGGCGTTGAGCAATTGTGAGTGAAAGACTTGTTGAAGGTCCCTACACAGTAACCGTCTAAGACTAAGGAAGGCTCGAACCCGTACACTGCCCGTTACAAGCCGAGCGCTCCAACCAGCCTGCAACCGCGCCCCATGATGTAATAAAACCGACAGCGACATTGAGGAGATGGCTGGAAAGACTGATATACTCTAGCACTTTGTTCTTTAAAATGCGCGATATAACGTGACCAATACAATACAATAGATCAACTCTGCATGCTTTAAAATCTTTCAAATACTATTACTCTAACTGATCTAAAAACTACATCCCCATATAAAGAAATAAGAAATTTGACTAAATTGAAAGTTACCGCACTATATCAGCTGCAGGCAACCCACGTTCAATGTGATAAGTCCACTCAAAGACAGACCTGCATTGATGGTGCTAGAATAGATGGCGCTAGAATAGATGGCGCTACAATCAATACTAATAATATCTTAATAGCTTTTGAAGTGTCAATAGCAGAACTTCTCATTAAGAAATTTTTAGCATGCTTTTATATTGTAATTTCCTAATATAATCTCTCTTCATTTGGTATCTTTTCCAAGAGTCATATTCATCTACAATATTTGTGCTGAACTCGCCCTTGAATAATTGGATATAGATATGGTCGTCATGCTTGATTGTAGTATGCTACATGGGGACGAATAAGTTCTTCTTTTCACTGTGTTCTTAATTTTCCAACTGATTATTCGAGGATCTGTGCAAGATTCTTTCTTCTTTGTCATTCTATTCCAGAATCCATGCAAGGTTCTTTATAAGTAAACCCTTACTCCCACTTGAATTCACGTTTTTAGTGATCAGTTTGTTGAAAACGCCTCGGTCGTCATTTCATCCATTCATTTGCCTGATATCTTGGCTATTTTTGTCATGATCTTTATCGTTCTTTTTAAAATCTTCTTCACGATAGGAAGGTCTTGACAGTTCCTCTAATGAAGGTCCTGCAGATGGGGCAGTTACGCAGCGCAGGAGAACAGTTGTTGCAACACACGAGATGACCACACGGAAGAAACACAGTATTAACCTCAGCATCCATGCACACCTTACAAGTCCTCGCCTCACGCAGACGACGGTTTTCCTCGACATACTGAAGAGTTTCTGTGAATAAAAGAAATCCAGGGCTACATTGTCAATCAGTACGACAGTTTCATAGTAAAATGACATATGCGATATTATTAATCAAAAGTTTATATTGCTATAATTTACGAATTCACCTTAAAAGGGCTCGTAATTGGTAAAAGACGATTCTTCGTTTGGGAAATGAAATAAGAGAAATACATGCAAGAGTAGTGTATCAACAAGATCTTAACAAAACCAAATTAGCCCACATCAGCTATAGACTATAACACAAGTTATATAACAATTCGAGTTTAAACCAATTTGCGAGCTATATATAGCCTAACAATGGTAAATATTAAGGAAGAAAAAGAGATTCAACTGGCGTTCAACAATTATGATGCCAAAGCTTTTTATACCAGAAAAAGGAAAAATACACTCTTAGAAGCAATGTCCACCAAGAGCAGACACTAAAGTGACAACCACGCAAAACATAAATATCTTGACTGAATGATAAAGCACAACCACAGTGACTTGCATAGGACACTAGTTTATCCTTATAAAGATCCGGTCTCCCTTTGGGCCACAACTGACATGCTTCATTGACAAACAGTGTCCAATAGTCAGAAGTGCTGGGCAGTAGAAGACATGACTTTAAGAGCGTACCTTCATCTGGAATCTCAGTGAGGTTCAGCTCGTCCAACTGTGGCAGGTCTTCTGGATCATTCAGTGCTCTTGCTGCGGCGGCTTCTACCGCCTGATCTTCCTCTCCTATTGCAGCTGCATTGGATGCTGCGGATGTCTTCTTCTTCTTGTTTCGCTTTCGTTTACCTATTTCAGGAAAAGTCAATCTTCTTTAAGACTCTTAAAATAGTGCAAATAAAAAAGAAGAATTGAAAGCTGGAAGCTAGCAGATTCCCGATTTCATTGTTAAGTATAGGTACAATTTTATAAAAAGGAAGCAGTCTCAGACGTTCTTGAACGAGGAGCTATCATCAAATTGCACGATCGCTATTGCAAATACGTCATTAAATCATATTTGATATTGAATTAAAAACTTAAATTTTGTTACTGGATGAGCAGAGCCTTTAAAATGATTAAGCATTTTATTTTGGTCTATCCTGGGTTAATAGTAATGCGACAACCTCTGGTCTAAAGTATCACTTCGAATACTTCGTCGACAAATCGTTACCCAATTCTCTGATTTGTGTTGAAAATATCTCGTGTTTGTACTTTTCTAGTGATCAGAGCATTATTCGCTGGAAGATGAACGTTTTGTTCTTAGTGAACTTTAACACCAATTATACCAACATAGGCAGTGCTTTGTGAGGTGGATACATATATATGAACATGAACATGAACATGAACATACTTTTATTGATCCAAAAAATATATATATATATAACAGCGATAAGCACAATATACATAGTGGTTTTAGGATACAAAAGGAAAACCCAGAAGGGACCAAAGTCCCGCTTAAATACATACATACATATATACATACTATTACTTCGCTTTAAAACTACTCAAGCCATAACATACATACCTTTGGATTTCGATATTGCATCTGCTACAGGTTGCGGATTGCCTGCGGAAACTGTTGCAGAGGCTGGAAGTTCTTCATGCGGTCTCGAAACCAGTGACTGAAAGACTGATGTGGGAGTGTCAGAGGAGGATTGGTTTGGGGCGGGGAGGGAGTGTGAGTCTGCAAAATGCACGGAATTGTTACACAGAGGGGTTGACCTGGATGAGGATGTAGGCGACGAAGAGGAACCAGCTGTTGCTGAAGAATAGGATGGCATCAATGAAAGTCGGCCTGTGCAACCAAATACGTAAGCAAGACACGGTTAAAATCGCAAAAATTAAAATGAAATAAATTAACTTTTGTTCACAGAATTAAATAAAACGCATAGAAAAGAAGACAACTGACGGAAAGAATAATACCATTTAGAAGTAGCCCCTTTGACACATGCAAAATAGTAAAAATAATGATGTTGATTCTAATATTAGTATGATAATAAAATAATCAAAATATTAAAATAATAAAAACACTAAAAATTAAAACATAAAAATTATAAATTAATGAGAACACTAAACTAATATTTATGTCTAAACTGCATTCCAACTGAAAATATATATAAACACTTTCAGGCAAACAAAGATCTCAGCATTAAAGCAAGTAAGTAAAGATTGTCTTGCGGGTGTCATGCATAGCACAAATTCCGGAAAACTTACCGGCATCGTGGCTTGCGACAGTGCTTGTGGCCGAGGTGAAGCCCGATGTAGAAGCTACAGAATTTGTTGCTTCCAGGAGGAAAATCGCTTCCAAGAGACTCTCAGCATTTGGAAAATCATCGCCTGTTTCATATAGAATCAGGTTTCTTAAAATAACGGCATTTGGGATTTTACTACTCTAATATCTTCATAAAACGTGAAATCTGTATTTAATTAAATTAAAGATCGAAACGTCAGCAATTCTTGGAGCCTCTGGAAATCCGACAGGTGACTCTCCGGAATAGCTCTACAACATTTGGCCATTGATCATATTCTGCTTGTATAATCCTTAATTTAGTTTAACATGTTTTTGCCTATTTAACCCTTGTTGAGAAAGAAAACACTAAAATCAAGAGTTCGAATAATTTTAATCGAAACCTGTTGTTGAAAGTCGATCTTCAATTGCTTTGCGGACCAGTTCCCTCGAATACCCCATGTCCAGAATTGCGCGAACTTTAGCGGTATCCATGCGAGCTTTGACTTCTCGGGGTTCAACCCTGAACTGAGCAGCCGTTGCTGTTACCTGTACAAGCGATAAATAATAAAACTAATTCCAAACTATTTGGAAAATAAATAACAATATCTTCATTCAGAATTTCTTTTGTGTAAAAACAACTTAATGACCTCACTATAACTAGTTTTGCCAAATGTTCCATTGAAACACATTAAATTGTGTTGCACCTATACTACATTATTTTACATTGCCTTAAGCATTAGACTACTCCTGTGCATTTAGGCTACTCCTAACACAGAAGCCAATTGGTTAGAGTGTTCGTCTTATAACGCGGAATGTGCGGGTTTGATCCTTCCCTATAACGGGTTCTGTGCAGATACTTTCAGCAAGTCCTTCACGCATAATTGCTCAGCGTTATCAACTGATGTTTTGCTATGAGATAATGACGCTTAATAAACACAAAAATAGTAATTAACAGCGTAATTACAAATAACGAAGAAATATTTCTTAGTGTCAACAATTGATGCTTTGTTATTAGATAGCGGAGCTTGATAAATAAAGAATTACAGTAACTTTATAATGAATAAATTACAAACTGTTATTGTGCATTAATTTGTTGTTGAAAATAATTCATGATTACGTTAGTCTGACGTGTCTGTTCCTGCAACTGTTTCCTTATCGACGCCGGTCGGTGAGTTTTGAAGTACGAACAGTTACCATACCATCTCTTGTGTTCATCCCACGGATCATCTTCTGGCTCCCAGTCTTTAAGGTTGCCACCACAGTGAAAGCACTGGACTTTGTCACCTGGTCCTATAAGATGAAAACATCACTCATATGAGGTAGCTAATCGACATTTATTGTTAAGAGAGGGAAAAGAGGCTTGGAATTTAGCTCCCGAGCCATCAAAATACCAGTAGGATAAATATGAGTCTTGGATTTTAGAAATTCCACTTACATATAAATTTAAATGACGTCTGATCTAGTGCATCGCCAGATCAATATTAAGATTATGTTAAGTTACAAAGATTTATGCCAAAACAATTCAGTAAAAGTGAGTTCTTTTATTTCTACTGGATTATAATTTCTCCACTTGAAACGTCCTTATGTATTATGATAACTGTTCTGTAGAAGTAATTAGATTAGATTAGATCAGGTAAACGGGGGCTTCATAAATTCCCACCTCCACAAATGTCCTTATATACACTTACCAATGAAGAACCACCCAGCTTCTGCCAAGGCTTCGGCGGTATGCCCAGGAGCAACTTTTCCCTTCTTGAAAGATTCAATCTTACGCTTCACATCAGAGAACTCTGGATACTTTGGAGGATCGTTGACGCCAGATGGAGCCACATAGCGAATCTGAAAACGTTTAATGCTAAATTAATTCATCGGCGGATAAATAAAGCGATTACAAACTTTACCTCAGCATTTTGGGCCAACATCATTTGGAGCAAAGTAGGCATAAGGCTGAAACCAAATCCTTTGCCTTAATCAGAGATTGTGTGTATATTGTGTACAAATTTAAAGGACTCTAGATATCTCATTTAGGTGTCAGTAGTGCTTAATATTGCAGCAGTTTCTTATGATACTTCACAAAATATTCGTAGCATCTGCGAAATTTGCATATCTTGGTCACATGTCTTTTGGGGTAAATGGCAAGTTTTCAGACATCTAATTATATGGCTGTGTTTCACTGTGCATTAATGAAGTGTGGCTACAAAAGCTATTAGATAAGATGAACTATAAGTTGATGATAGGTTCCTCTGAATTACCTGTTCTCTTATTGTTGACCGAGTACATTCTATTCTTAGAGAATGAACATTCTGTGCATGTTGATGTTTGTCTGCCTCATTCATCTTTCTGGAATTATCGCTGGACGGTATTTCTCTTGTCATCGAGATATTTCCGACGTCCAGACCACGTACAAAAGGACAGTCAGGAAAGTGCTTCTTATGTTCCACGGAGGGTATGTCAGTGGGTTCCCAGTTCCTCATGAATCCGCGACAGAAAGCGCACTGGACTCGGTCTTCCATTCCAGTGTAGCATAAACCCTCTCGAGCTAAGGCCTGTGGATCAGCTTGAGCTCCTGAAGGCCAGTCGTAGAAGGTACTAAGGCGTAGTTTTTCGTGGCGTAACTGGTCGTAATCGGGTGCTGAGCGATCGATTTTGTTGTCTGGATTTGTCGAAAAGATTCCTGTTCTGGTAGCCCGAGCCACTGCTCCTCTGTAGATTTCCTGGATTTCCTCTGAACCTGGTAGATGTTTGGTTGCAGCAAGGTCCGATTCGGTGATCCCCAGACTGCCAGTTGAGAACGGTGCTAGCGGGATGTTTTCTTTGTTTGTTTCACTTAGAAGTTGACAATTGGGAGAGATTCAGTTTTTTATAGCTAAGCCACTGAGAATTCGCAACAACAGACGCAATAACAATAACACAAATTGAATAACAGGACAAAAATCGATTATAATATTCTGATATGTTCAGATTACACTTAATTAATTGACTATTGTTGACACTCGCCTAGTAAAATAATTGGGTTTTAGCCTGTGTTAGCTGTAACAGTCAATGTTAGAAAGCTGTAGGTGGTTTAAGGCTAAATGACAATATCTTTTGGTAAATAACAGTGAATCGGGGCGTTTGCAAAGTCGTATTCTTATTCTCATAAAGAAGAACTCATCTGTGTTCAGCAGCTGAGTTATGCTGTTGTAGGTTTTGGTAAATAACAGCGAATCGGGGCGTTTGCAAAGTCGTATTCTTATTCTCATAAAGAAAAACTCATCTGTGTTCAGCAGCTGAGTTATGCTGTTGTAGGTTTTGGTAAATAACAGCGAATCGGGGCGTTTGCAAATCATCATCATCATCATCATCAATAACCGTGGGCTCAATGCCCGTAGGTGTCTGATGCCCGTTTCACAATGTGTCTCCACTCGATTCTGTTTTGAGCCGCATGTCCCAGTCTCTGCAAGTCCGCGCCACACCACTCCTCAATGTCATCCACCCACTCTCGATGTGGTCTGCCTCTCTTGTTCGTACCTTCCATAATTCCAAACATCAGAGTCTTAATATTTCTGTCATCCTTCATTCTACAGATATGTCCAAACAATCCAAGTTTTCGCTGAATAACCTTCTGCAGTAGATTCTCGGTTATAGCCACTCTTTCGTAAACCTCTTCATTCCTAATCTTCTGAGTCCATCCGATCCTTAGGATTTTTCTGTAACATTTTCTCTCAAATGCCAAGACTCTCCGTCGTGAGTCTTTTGTCAGGACCCATTTCTCACATCCATACATCATGGTGCTAAATACACAGTCTTTAATACCTCCAGTTTTGTTTTCATGCTGATTGCTCTGCTCTTCCAAGTTTTATCCATTGCTTTCAACACTGCTATTCCCCTTGCTATTCGTATCTTTATTTCACTTTTGCAGTCTAGGTCATATGTCATATTACTTCCAAGATAAGTGAACCTCTCTACATTCTCCAGCTGCATTCTTTCAACCACTATCTGCTGGGTGATATTTTTGTCGCCAAATACCATTGTTTTTGTCTTATCAAAGTTCATGTACAGTCCATATTTCTTTGCTTCTTCATTCAGCATTTGTGTTGTGCACTCCAGCTCTGTAGGTCCCTCATCCAATATGTCCACGTTTGCAAAGTCGTATTCTTATTCTCATAAGGAAGAACTCATCTGTGTTCAGCAGCTGAGTTATGCTGTTGTAGGTTTTTTTTCAGTTTTTCTTCTATCACAAGAACGATTTGCCGATAATCGTGGTTTTGTACGATGGTTTGGGTCAGTATTAGTCATTATGCCAGGTTTCCATTAGTTCTGTGATCGACATTTATATATATTAGTTGAATTCTTTGCAGCTAATCGTAGTGTCGTAAAGGTCGTTGTTTAAACTGCGAGTGAGTAAAACGGTGAGATCCCTCTTCTTAAGTTCGCAGATTGACCTAAAATAACCAAAGCTGTGAGATAGAAACAGAGTGAAATATCTCCATCATTAGCTTAAAAATCAGTTCCCGTAGCTAAGTTTATACATTTTCCAGTTGCTGTGCAATTCAAAATAGCTTGTGGCAGATTGTACCCCTTATATCCAGTCTGAATTATCCCCGAGGGGGGCGTCTCTTCATAATATCAACTTTCAGATAAGGTTATAAACATTGAATTCTTGTACATCCTAATAGACATGCTAGCTGCTGAGATTTTTTCATAACTGTTACATGAACTAATACGTCCATACGTACATACACGCATACACACACACGCATATATACATACAAACATACATATGCAATAGTATTAATGAACCACACGGCATGGAGTAATATGGCTGAGGTCAGACAGACACACATACACACACAAACAGTCAGACAGAATCAAAAAGTGAGAGAGACAGCAAAAGGTATAACAGAAGCAAGAGAGATAAAGAGAAAGAGTTAGACTAACGCAGGTAATACGACAGACTGTATGTGTGAAGGTGTGTAGGTGTGTGTAGGTGCTGGCTAAGAAGCCGCTGCAGGATGTATAATTTTGTGAACCCTAAGCTCTAAACCTGAGCCATGACTAAACGATGCATTGCAAATACACAGGAATAGTCTTCATGCATCATATGACTTTAAAACTACGGCCATTCGCCTGTAAAAATAGACCACTCCGAATGTTTCTAATCGGCGTTTCCAAGTCTAAAATAGATAGTCGTCGCCATTTGGCCTAATATACGATTGACGTGTGACGTCAATAAAAGTTTAGACTACCTAGATTCGACGACCTAGTTTGTTGCAATCGTTGATCGACCTTTTCGTGGAATCATTTTCTCCAACACATACATATTTAAATAACTTACATCTATACTTACTTACTTGTTTCTCCGCCTGCCTCTTTAACTGCTTGTGAATGGCACAGGCTTTTGTTAGTTTATTTACCAATTATTTCAAGAGCCGACGATATGGCGAAGTCAAAAATAATCAATTCGATGCAATGTGTAGTTAATTAGAACTGTCTCTTTACACTGACCACCGAACTTTGACGAAAATGTCTGTAGGCCTGCAGTATTTAAACGGTGACTTAAAAAGACAGTCACGACACTGGTTAATAAACGTAAGGTACCCAACGTTCCCCCTATAGTTTCATATAGTTCATTATATAAGTTTAATGAAGAAGAGATAGTTACCAAGTTTACCTTCCCTGTACTAAAAATACAACCCTATGCTTATCTCGCAGTTCATACATATGCAGGCAAAGCTTTACAGGCAATCTGCATAAAGCAGGCCACCACTTAGGCTATGTTGAGTTGGCTCTACCAAGAAATTCAGTTCAGCGGCTCTGATAGGCCACGCCCCCTACATGTAGGCCTATTATAAAAAGTTAACGCGAGTTCAGGTTTCACTGTTATAGGCCTCGATGAAGAGTCGCGAGTCACGGCTAAATTTTTAGCTGTCGTGTTATTATTATCATCGCGTTTCGTAATGCATGACACTCCTATGGTAGCGGGTCATCATATGGTAACCAGGTGTAATTTTTCCAGACCACGAACAAACGGACCATCAGGAAAGTGAGTACCACCTTTTTTTGTCCTGGATAGCTACATTGGTTTAAAGCGTACGTCAAGGCGTGAGGATGCCAGTTCGCATACCGATAATGGCTATAATTAAGAGATTTTAATGCTAGCGCAGTCTGTACAGGGGAACCTTAAATGATGTGGCATCCATTCAAACGGTGGTGAAGGATCTCACCCAATAAATTCACTTTAAAATGAGCAGGGTCAAGACCATACGAAGGCTATATAAAACGTGAACATACACATTTTAGAACCAGTTTAACTGAGGAAGAGATATTCGATCATCGTTCTTCTCGGTCGCTCTACTTTAAAGAATATTTCCGTGCAACGCTCATTCATAGACACAACTACTTGGAGTTAATGCGCCAAAATACCGAAAGTGACTGTATTTTAGAGATTTAAGCATCGGGCTAGCACGGTCTCTGCACGGGGATCTTAAATGACGTTGTGCACATTTAAACGGTCGGTGGCGATGAAGGATCTCACCCAATAACTTCACTGCAAAATGAGTAGGATCGAGGCCATATGTTCGTAATAGAAAATCGTGTACATTTACCTTTACTTTGAAAAATTCCGTTTCGGTCTGGAGTAAAACCCTCCAGAGAGCAAGCGAAGGAGAGACTCAATTAGCGAACTGACAGAGGTATTTCTGGAGTTGGGCGAAAGATAGGCCTATAGAGATTTGAGAAATGAGGTTATGCATTTTTGCTGACTTTTTTGTACTAATTGGATACATGACATTTCTTTTGTTTACACAAGTACCATATATATTAGCAGGTAAGCAGTTCACAATTTTATACATAAAAATCAATATTTTGAAAGGCTTTAAGGGTCGGATAAACCCATTCGGGGGGCCGGATCATCGCTCACGGGTCGCATATTGGACAACCACTACACTCTTGTGGTTAGCGTGCTGGACTATAAACCCTGAGGTTGGGGGTTCAAATCCCCGCCAGGGCAGAAAGATGTTTCGAGATTTCTGCTCCGCCTACGCCCCATCATCATTGCCGTCGTCAGTGAAGACGACGATGATGATGTCTTTCATGATGATACTGATGCAGATGGCATCAACAAGTGACGAGTGACGTTAACGATTATCAAGACGACGATAACGATGATAATAATAAATAAATATGATTATAGTCATCATTATATTTAGGCTATTATCGTCCTCGTCGTCGTAGTCATCGTCATTTTCATCATTTGATGCTGACTTAGAGGCCTATGGGTTTGTGTAGGGAAATAAATAACAGGCAAAGCTCATAATATTTGCTTTGTGGTTAAAGCATAATAGTATATTTTTAAGCATGACATAACCACGAGCTGCATTTTATTCGATCTAATTTTCAGAAAATCTATAATAGAAGGAAAAACGAAAGAAATTACCAGGCGATTTTATTCGGCGGAAATGTGGGCATACAACCATCGTTTATTATCATTATCATCATTATTATTATCCTATCGTCATCATCATCATCATCAGCAGCATCATCATCACCATAACCTCCGTTATCATCAAATAAATTGGCTTTGTAGTGCAGCTGTTATTGAACAACACGGTATTAAGCTCAATAAGTTTCAGCGGCGTCGATGCGTTCTCAAACAATGGGGGACACATCCTACGCTTCCATTTCACCAGACTAAGACATATGTCCCCCTGTCGAATAGGAATTGACGTTCTTGGCAATATGGGATTGGACTAGCAATTGTTAATTGTTTTGCTTATATTTTTTTCATACAATATTAATTATTATTTAGACCTACGTATTGTTATTGTTATTATAATCATTTTACAGCGTAGGCAGTAAGTAAGTAAGTAAAGCAAGTGAAGTGCGCCTGCGAATAAGCTGGTCCCCGCGACGAGCCTTTCGTTGGCGCTGTAGAAATCTCGGGATTACGATTATGATTACGAAGTAAGCAAAATTCATAAACTTCAAACTCCAGGTGAGTAAGTAATATTCATAAACTTCAAAGTGTCTTAAAATACACGTGCTAAGATCAGTTAGATAGCCTTATTATTTAATTAAGGCTTATTACTTAATTATTTATCTTCGTGTTGCGCTTTTATGGGGTGCTTAAAAGGTGCACCCATTAAGCGTCTTGATACATACATACATGCGTATCCATGTATGTACGCACGTACTTACATGCATTTATGCATACTGGGGACATGGCCAAGAGTATCCTCCTCCTAAACACTTGGTTTCTGGTTTTGCATATCCTTGCTGTCGTATATATGCAAATTCGTATTTTAAACTCCGGCCGCATAGGGATCAATATCTCGGTGAGTGATCAGGTTAGAATCAATTCAAACTGTCAAACACGAAGACGATGATGAAATACTATTATTATTTGGATGGGCTTAAACCTTGAATGTGTCACAGTTAATCGTAATCCCGAGATTTCTACAGCACCCAACGAAAACCACGTCGTGGGGACCAGCTTATTCACAGGCGCTCATTCAAAACAAAATCGACTGGCACAAGGGTTCGATTCTAGGTCAAGCTCCAAGAGTCAGTTAGAGAGCGTGGCAGCTACGGTGGGTGATGTTTGGGGTTGGAGAGGAGAGAGAGATAAAAGGAAGAAGGGGTGTGAGGGTAGGATCTGTGAAAGAGGAAGGTTTTCAGTTTTGAGTGAAAGGCCGAAGCAGAAATTGCAAGCGGTGGCGCATCGATGAGTTTGTATGATGGGCTAGGAAACTGTCGCACTTCGTCTAAGGGCGATCTACTCAACGGTGGTTTTCTACTTTAGACTGTAATCGCTCGATTGAGCTGAGATCAGCAACCCACGTGCACATTCAGCCACGAGTCACCAAGATTAAATCTCTCTGACGTTTAATGCGCATTGTGCATAAGCAAGAAACGACGCACTTAAGCACTCAGTCGAACGGTCAGCAGTTTGGGCTTGACGGTTACTCATTTCTTTCTCCGATTTACCTTAGGCAAGAAATGAGTAAGTAGCCTGGAATCTCATGTACATGTTGTGCCTGAATGTAAGTAAGTAAATAAGTAAGTAAGACATTTGTTAAAACGCCATATGTCCATCGGCTGAGCGAGGAACTACTTGGAGTTCATGCGCCAAAACTTAGACTTTGTTCCTCCCTACCAAAAGTGGTGCTCTACCACCGAACTTCTCTCCAACCAAATGCAGCATGCCGGAACTGAAGCATATCTACTCTAATAACCTCGCTCGTATCGTAACGCGTAGAGTACGGGTTCGAGCCTCCCTGAGACTAACTGTGTAGGGACCTTGAGCAAATCTTTCACTCAAAACTGCTCAGCGCCATTGATTGATGCTTAGTCAATAAATAGGGGCGCTGAATAAATGCAAAAATAATAAAAAATTATAGACCTGCGCCAATTAATGATATCGTCATCACCGAAGTAATATGAGTCGGACCCTCTGCCACCGTTTATAATTGGTTGTGTATTTACAAAATTCTACTGCACACTTGCCAATTATTGTTACTGTACAATTGGTATTTTAAAAAGCCTTAATTTAGGCCCTAGCTTCGTATCGTGGGTCGTACTGTGGTCGCTTACAATTCAAGTCACCACGACCCTGGTGCTTGCATTCATAAGCACCAGAGTTAATTCCTGCAAGGCTATTTATGCAGGCCTGCCTCTTTCCCGCATTAACTAACTGGGTCCGGAATCCATATTAATCGCTGCAGCCAGGCGGTATGTCTATATAGGTTTGGGCATGTCGGGCTTCACGCGGTAGAAACTGTACCTGATTTACCAACGTAAAACGAA
The DNA here is from genome assembly GCA_964023275.1 of Norana najaformis. Classification (NCBI taxonomy): domain Eukaryota; kingdom Metazoa; phylum Annelida; class Clitellata; order Crassiclitellata; family Hormogastridae; genus Norana; species Norana najaformis. The sequence continues at coordinate 59,247,665 of OZ029913.1, forward strand.
ATTGAGTTTACGATCTGAGCTCTTAATACTTGCAGGATGTGCACCATCTTGTCTCACGGAGTTACATATCTCGGTTTCATTCATTGCTGGGCGTAGATTTTTCGCTCTGCTGTTCAAGGTGATCTGGTTGTCCCAAAGGCCCGAACTAGCTACGATGCAAGTAGTCTTTCTGGAATAAGTTGTCTAGCAAACTGCAACACGAACTCTATAGCTTTTCTTTGACTCTATTCCATAATCGCATGTAAAACCATTTTGTTCTACCACGAACTTTTGTGTTGTCGAGTCGGAAGCTCCTCTGAGGAATCTCTCTCGAAAAGGCGCTATACAAATTTGTCAGTACAATTGTAATAAAAGTTGTATATATGTGTTGATGTTTATGTGTAGACCTATGCAATTGTAATTGTAACTGTAATCGAATGTTTGCATAGCGCGTCCCTTTGCGACGCTATTATGAGAAAGATCGATTGCTAATAAAAGCGTTATTTACAACAGTAAGGTACTATAGCGAATAACAAAAATCTTCAACGGTAGACAGGTGCAAGAGATCAGACTTTATTCCACATCATTAAAATTTCCTTGCACATGTTGCATTTAAAGATGGAAAGATGTAAGACTGCGCTAACTATATATTTGTTAATCGATACTAAAACGCCGTAAGATAGTAGCCGTGACTAGGATGCCCCTATATTCGTCTTTGATCCGCAGTTGAGCGTTTTACGACGTGTTATAGCTGCCAGGGCCGCTAACTTCAACTCTGCGTATCTTTACAAATCAATAGTCGCCGACTCAGTGCCTGACCATTAGGCCTACATCTGCTCATGAGTACCCGATATGTTGAATACTGAATACTGAAAATCAATAAGTCACTTTATTGATCATCAGCAGTTTAGGAAATAAACACATAACCACGCTACATCGATTGGTGTCATAGAGCTGGAAAGGAAGCAAACATTTGATGGATCCCACTACACAGAATCGAAAGATTGCTAGCACACACACACACACACACATACACACACACAACACATACACAACAGGCTCACGCACACATGCTCGGAGAAAAGCGGGGGGGGCACCACAGAAACACTCATTTAGGCGAGGCTGTGCCTACATTCAAAGTGCTTTGGGTGTGCTTGCGTGTGCGCGTGCGTGTGTGTGCTTGGCTGAAACTGCTCTGCTGAGCGATCAGATAGATAGCAGGACAACTGTGGGTAGTTGCAGCCAGATAGAACAAGCCTACTTGAAAACGAGCTGTGTGATGTAGACGGAATAAATCTTTACAGCCGCTATTTAGACCTTTGGTTTTGTAACTGCTGCGCATAGTGTCGGATGTAGGCTACCTCTCGGTGGTGATCAGAGGTTTGAATATTCGAGATCTACCTTAAATTTAATACAAAGGTGAGATTAAAAGTTTGGATATTCAGCGCCTAAAAGGCGTATGTGTCTTAGGCTATATTTGGCATACTTTAATATATATATATTTATATATAATATATATAATTGTATAGCTCTATGTAATGGTGGACATAAAAATTTTGACTAATCGTATAGTCGGCTATATTAAAACACAGTATATTTTTGTTTAATTTTATTTTATATTATATTATTTTATTATGCTATATTTTACAATATTATATTATATATTATATTACATTATATAATAATCTATTATATTATATTATATTAATTATATTATATTACATTACATTATATTATATACGTTAATTATATCATATTATGTTTATTATATTATATTATATATAATTATATTATACTATATTATATTATATTACATTATATTAGATTTATTATATTATATTATATAATTATATTATATTATATTATATTACATTATATTATATTTATTATATTATATAAGCGTACGTCAAGGCGCCTCAGTTGGCCTGACACACATTGCGCTTGCCATGGTATCTCGTCGCCATGGTATCTTAGCTGCCCTGGTTAGCTACATTTTTTAAAGCGTATGTCAAGACGCCACTGTAAGTAAGTAAGTAAGCTAACATTTATAGCGCGCTTAAACAAAACCAGTCTTGCACGAAAGCGCGTAACATAAACTAAGTTAATCGTAATAAAGTCTAAATAAACGAGTTTTAAGTGCAGCTTTAAATGCGACTATCGTAGGTGAAGTTCGGATGGCGATTGGTAGCTTGAAGGGAGGAGCACGGGGTGACGAGAGATGTCAAGTAGGATGGGGAGGAGTGGGTAGATATGCGGTACATTAAAAGACAGATCTTGAAAATAATGCGGGCTGGTATAGGAAGCCAGTGGAGTTCACGTAGAGTCGGCGTGATATGATCACGTGGGGAGAGATTCTTAATAAGCTTTGCAGCAGAATGAAGAATTGAAGTAAGTGGATGAAGAGTGGAGGCAGGGAGGCCATATAGAACCGAGTTACAGTAGTCTACACGCGAAATGACAAGAGCTTGTATTAGAATATGGAGAGATTTTTCGTTTAGGTTTTTCTTGACCTGGCGACTGCGTCTGAGATGGAAGAAACAAGATTTGGTTATAGAGGAGATGTGATTTTTAAGGGAAAGGGAGGAGTCTAGCAGGACACCAAGATCGCGGACAACTTGAGATGGAGTGATACAACAATCGTTTGAAAGGTTGAGTGTAAGGTTTTGAGGATCAGGGGCGCCGGAAGGGCGACGAATGAACCAAATGAGTTCCGTCTTTGAGACATTAAGTTTCAGGCGCGTGGAAGCACACCAATCTTGGATTTCAGAGAAACAGGAAGAAAGACTGTGCGTGAGGATAACGGTTCGCATACCGTTAGTGACTGTATTTCAGAGATTTGAATCTCGGGCTAGCAGGGTCACTGCACATCTTAAATGGCCTGGGACCCATTCACACGGGCAGCGGCGGTGAAGGTCCTGCCTAGGATCGTGACATGCAGCCTGGATCAAATCTTGAGACATGGAATGCTGCGCATCTTTTGGTTTGGTGAGCCTATATATACCGCGCATAAAATAATGCCGTGCATAAAATTATATGCAGAATATTTCAATTCTTTAAGTTAACGCAACTAGTCTTAGAAACCCACAATCAGTAGACGTTTAGCGACATCTAAAACCTCGGTGGGTATGCGCTAAATATAGCCGGAAATTTCCTTCAGAAACTCCGCGCGTCGTGGTTCCGCTTTTCCGAATAACCACTTTCAAAATAGATAATAAAAGCGCTGTTTGCCTGCGTGACGACCGTTATAACTCCGCCACTGCCTTGTTTGGGGGTAGTGCCAGTCCCAAGCCTGGATAAAGGAGGAGGGCGACGGCAACGGCCTTTGATGCCATAAGCTGTCGTTAAACAGAGGAACTGACTGTGACGACCGTTATAGATCGCGTGCTTCAGAGCAGAGCTAATCTATGGTGTTATAAATGGTTGTCAGGACGCTAAAGATAATGAGCAGCCAAGCCTAAACTTGTTAGTAGTCCTAGAGACAAAACATTTAGCCCCAACATGAAAACTGGTTGGGATTTGTTGAAGTAATCCCTCTCAGGACTTGTTTTAAATTTCCAAGAACTGAAACAAAACAAGCTGCTCATATAGGCCCTACGTACATTTAAGTATAGGCTGCACTTGCACATTATGCAAAATAACGTCTTTCAACATGGCCAATTAGAGGTTTAGGATGGATCACGAAGTTTCTGATATTTGGTTTGGGAATTCCAGCACTCGGCTAAATAGAAAATTTTGTTCTTCGTCAATTTTCTGCCCTCAGGCAGGTCCAGGATCTCTCTCCAATTTGTGTCATTTCAGTAACTTCTTTGTAGTCCTGTCTGCTTCCTTTATCCACCATCCACTCAAACAGCATAGTTATTGGCCTTCCTTTGGGTTTCCACCTCTCTGGAGTAAACTCCCGCCAGAATTACAATAATTATCTGATTCATCTTACGAACTCAACATCACTTCACCCCTTGCAATCTCTGCGCAAGTCTTCCACTCAAAACTGAAGATACTCCTCTTCCGCAGATCCTACCCTGATTCCTCTTCGTCCCCTTATCTATCTTGCCACTTCAGTGCTAAACACCATCCACCGCGCAACCGTCTGACTGTCTGCCTGTGTGACCCTCGGTACTCGACCTGGAGCCTAACCCTTCTTGCCTGTCGATTTTATTTTGACTGAGCGCCTCTGAATAAGATGGTTCCCGTGACTTAGCTTTCGTTTGGTGCTGCTGAAATCTGGAGGTTACGATTACGGTTTCGATTTCTTTCAAGTACCGGCATTAGTAACGAATTCTCACAAAGTATGTGATCCATCCAATTAATTAAGTTTTCTCTATATTGTATAATAATGTTACTTGGTCTGCAATGGAAGTAGTCCTTTGTTTCTATAGCACAATCATTGTTATTCAGTAGACAATAAATTTGTTAATAGAGACATTACAAATACATGGCGAGGTACGTTGGCGTAAGAGTTGGTTAATTGAAATGCCTAGGTTACCACATCGACAAACAATTGAGATAAATGCAAATGTACACGTTTTTCGTCATCGTAATCTCGAGACTTTTAAAGCGCTACTTTAGAGTTAAGTGCATGGCACCAACTTATTCACGAGTGCTGCGTCAAGTCAGAGGGGTTGTCCAAAGTTATCATAGAAAGAACAAAGTCCGCTTGCCAATGACCAGAGGGGAGGGAACAGAGGAGCTGTTAGGGCAGATTGTGTTTAGGTTGAGAGAAATGGGAAGATTTCTTGAAAAGATTACCTCAGTTTTGAATGGAATGCCTTAGAAATTTTAAATAGAGGGGGCTTGAGACAGGTGATGGTGGGTGAACGACAGAAGTGGTAGAAGAACAGAGTATTCACGAAATTGAAGAGGGAGATCGTTCTAGAGTCGAGGTGGTGTCACTGGTGTGGCATATGGATCGGTTAGAGACCTGAAGATAAGCAGTTACATGGGAACGGGCAAGAGTAAGGTAAGGGGGTGAACGGATAGAGCTGGGTGATTGGATGGTAAAGAGTTTGCGAAAAAAGGTAGGTTGGGAGTATTGCAGAAAGCTCTAGGTTAGGGAAACAACTTGAAATGGATGCGTTCGGAGATTTTCGGCCAATGAAGTGCTTTCAGAAAAGGAGTGATATGGTGATGCTTGGGTGTCACGATGACAGCTCAGGCCAGTGAATTTTGGATGGTTGAAAGACGCTTAACTTGGACGGAATCAGTGTTTAAAGAAAATATTTTAAAGAAAATATTTTAAACTATACATGAAAAAGCCACTGAAGCATCTTACAGGGCCAATTATGTATCGCTTTGGTTAGAGAAAATGCACACAATATCTGTGAGACTAGTGAAGTCTTTTACAGATGACATTGCTGAATGCCTGCTGGATGCAAAGTCAGTAAAAGAGACCACGAACGACAGTGCGACTTTCCAAAGACACAGCAACTCGTCAAATTAAAGATTTAGCTGCAAACATGAAGAATGAGTCAATATCTCGTCTGCAGAAATGTACTTTTGCTCTACAAATGGACGAATCTACATACGAATCTACATACGAATATACATACCTGACTTGCTGTTTCTTTCGTATTCGTCCGGTATTGACACCAACTATTCATCGAAGAAGATCTTCTTTTATGTGACTGCTTGTCAACAACCACAGGTGGTGCTGAAATATTCAAAGTGCTGAATAACTTTTTTGAATGTCATGGTTTATTCTGGAACAACTTTGTTGACACTTGCACTGATGTTGCAAAAGCAATGGTGAGAAAAACTGCCGGCACGTTAGCACGGATCAAGGCAGTGGCACCAAAATGTACTTGTCTTCATTGTATTCTTCACCGCCACGCACCTGCAGTTAAAAAATGCCAGTTTCACTTAAGAATGTTCTTAAGGCAGTAAAAATTATTAATTTTATTAAATCTCGACCACTGAGTCCACATCTTTTTAATATTCTGTGTGACGAAATGGGAAGTAAGCGTGAAGCACTTCTGTACGATGGTTGTGTGGAGAAAAACTACTTTTGCGGTTGTTTGAGTTGCGAGCTGAACTAGCCGCTTTTTCATGGAACACCATTCTTACTTGAAAGAACTATCGACAGACAAACTATAGTTATTCCGACTTGGGTGTTTCGCAGACACTTTCTCGAAAATGAACGAAGTTAGCATGTAACTTTAAGAAAAGCAAATGACAGTATTTGTTGCCAATGATAAAATTCGAGCTTTAAAGCGAAAATTAGATTTTTGGAGAACTTGTATCCGCCACAATGAGTTTGACAGCTTCCAAATACTTAGACTTCTGATGAGATCGGTATTGATATCAACGAGTGTGATTTTTTAATATTGTACAATGAAATGTGTCAACATGCGGAAGATCTGCATAGCTCAGTGAACCAATATATTCCAGATGACCAATGCATGATGATACAGAATCAAGCAGGGGTAAAAAAATCAATTCAAAGTGTAAGAAAGACCAATGGATTTTAATGTAACAGCGTACGAAAAGTTCAGTGATACGGTTTCAGACTCCACATCCAACTGACCTTTAAGAAACGACCATCTGTCGAGTTATGGTATAGTCAAAGAAGAATTTCTACAATTATCTGAAAAGCTTATTAAAATACTCATCCCTTTTCCAACTACATATTTGTACGAGGTCGGATTTTCTTAATATACTTCACCTAAAAATCAACATATGGCAACATATTCAATGCAGAAGCAAATATGAGAATCCAGCTATCTTCTATTAACCCAGACATTAAAAAGATTTGCTCAAATGTGAAACAAAGCCACTCTTCTCATTAATTTTTTTTGTTTTGGGAAATATAGTTACTTTTCGTAAAAACTATGTTACGTTAACACGTTATGAGTTTAATATTGTTATTTTGTTATGGATTAATACATTAATTTCTCAGTTTCAATTTCTAATACGGGTAATATCGATAGCTATATCCCACAAAAACAAAAGCTCTGAGAAATTAATGTATAATTTTTAAGAGTGTAAAGAGGTCCTAAGACCTAAAAGTTTGAGAACCGCTGCTCTAAAGTAGGGTTTGGCAACGATTGGTATGCGAACTGGCTTCCCGACGCACAAAGGGACGCCTTGACGTACGGTTTAACTGGTGTAGCTAGCCAGGACTAGCAATGATCAAGGTTGATCGCAAAGAGGCACATCTCTTAAAGAAGGAACAACGAAAGCACGGTCGGTATAAGAAAGGTTTAGGCCTAAAGATTCAACAGATTTGAACAACATTGTTCACATGTGTACTGATTATAAGTCATAAATCGGGACGGCATGTGATGTGTATTTGTACTCTGTCCGGTAAACGAGACGATACTTAAAGCGCTTTGTTGATAAAATATACCCATCTATACCCATTGCCTGGATCAAAGTACCAAATGCAGTTGACTTTGACGCCCATCACAACAGCCAGATGGCGCCACAGTGCATAAACAGCCGCTATTGAGACTTCAGTGTTCTTCAATTTTGGTCCGACTAGAAACCTGTATTTGTAAGTATATAGTAAGTTATCTGAATATAGGCACAAATATCAGCATTATTGGTGTTAGTAATTTTTATATTTTATATTTATATATATTATATATGTAGTTTTAGTCATTTTGTCTCCGCTGACGAAGAAAGGCGTAAGCTCGAATTAAACGTCCGTTAGTGCGCAGTCGTTAAACAAATGTATCGAGCCGGGACCCGTCAGTTAGGTTATATTTAAGTGATCGACTGTTTCGTTTGTGCGTAGGCATGTATTGCAGTAGATAGCGTATCAGTCTCTTTGAATCATCAGAATGGCTGAAAAACAAAAAAACATGTAAGGAAAATTGCTTAAATTCCAAATGTGATTGACTGATGCTGTACAACTAGATACTGGCACTGTGTAATTGGCACTCTTTTGTATGTAAGTATGATATATATTGAAGGCAGGGCAGACAAACTAACATGGGGACAGATGGAGGGTAAGACAATTGCTTGTATGAACTGTGGGAAGGGCTGATGAACTGACCATGGGATAAATGCAGTGATTCTTCATGGGACCAACTAATTAGCTCTGTTCTGTTGGTAAGAAAGATAGGCTGTTGACAGTTGACAGGTGGGCCTGGCCTGGTATGGTAAGCAAGTTAGCGAGTAATACTCACTTGACTTTTAAGGTCCAATAGTTAGTTCTAAAGTGTGACAAAAACTGAGTTGGCGGAAATTAGTTATCCATGTATGTATCTTGAGCAAACAAATAGCAATGACTAAGTGGCAAGTTGAGGACTAATGAGCCCACGACTTTCTGTGAAGGGGTGAATAACAATTACCCAAGTACATTAATTGTGATTCATGAATTGTGTACTGATTCAGTGGTAAACACAGTACAGTATTTATTATTAAGGTATTTTTTGGTACAGTTGCACCTTTATAATTAAGACCACAACGGTGCAGCGTCGTGGTCTTGTGAGATCATGAAATTCCCAGTTAATTTCTAGTTTTTATCTATTAGTGTTGTGATTGGAAGTACTTGCCTGAGGAGTGAGCACGTGAAGAAATCAAGTCACTGGTTGTGGCAGCGTGGATAGACCTGCATTGGATTAACTTACAAGCTTGCTTTCTTTTTGGAAGTCGTTTTTTACCTACCTGCATACTTAAGGTATGGAATGAACTCATAGGCACTATGTGGCTCAGTGACAAGTTCGTGATTTGTTGTTTGGTCATGTGATTGTGTGTCAATTACACTCCACCTTGGACGTCCACCTTTGAGGATAGCAATTCATGCAGGTGCATAATACCTGATAAATGGATTGTTTGTTAGATTACACTACCCTACCATGTACTTTGCCATTATAGCTGGATAAATATCTTGTTGTAAAGTTGATAATTTTGGTTTTTTGTAAGATTGTGCTTTTTGGTGTTTTATAGATCCAAAAGAAGAGGTTTTCTATCTGCATTAAAGCTGAAAAGACTATTCACTGACAAAAAAGCACTAATAACACTGGATCACAACGATTTTGCTACTGAAAGTAATGCATGTGCCTTATATTGATTCAAATGTGCTGATTCCAAATATGAAGTCAGAATCTGCCCAGCACGTCTAGATTTTAAGTTATGCATGCATTCAAGTAATGACGTAAGGACTCGTTTTCGGTTATGTCTGTACATTCTGTTGTATGTGTCTCCACGATTGCTGCCAATGATACGTGCATGCATGCAAGTGTCGCCTGAAATATTCCTAACAGCAAGCCTGCAGCAGCCGCTAGACATGATTGGGCATGTCAGCGAGCTGACATCAGCATCAATACCAGTATATAAGGCGAGCTTGCGTAGAACGAAGGTGAAATTTTCGTATATAGCTGTAGCTAGTGTGTGAAATTTAATTTTGAAATGAATAGGCGAGGCTGTGTTAACCACCCAGACAATTTTTGCTATGTTTGTGGTAAATATACTCTTTGTGACCAGCGTAAGAAGTTAACTAAGAGTGATGATTGCTTACAAGTATTATTTTGGATGTCAAATCGGAGACCAGGATAAAAGTTGGGCACCTCATGTCTGCTACTCTGGGCTTACACAGTGGCTGAATGGCAAAAGGAATTCAATGCCGTTTGCTGTGCCTATGGTGTGGCGCGAGCCAAGAAATCATCATGCAGACTGTTATTTCTGCATTACTAAAGTTGCTGGATTTTCGAAGAAAAATAAGTCTAAAATCGTTTATCCTGATTGCGAGTCCGCTCTAAAGCCAGTGCCGCATGATGAAGAGAATCCAGTACCATTTCCGCCTGCTGCGGGTGCTGATGAAACGGACAGTTCTGATGGTAATACAGAAGATGACGTTACTGTTTATGAATCCAGTGATCAAGATTGGGAAGAGGGTAGGCCGCGTTTGATAAAGCAAGGTGAGTTAGATGATCTGGTGAGGGACCTATCTTTGTCAAAGGAGAAATCTGAACTGTTAGCCTCCAGACTAGGGGAGTGGAACTTGCTTCAAAAAGGTACCACAACATCACACTTCCGTTATCGTCACAAACAGTTAGCTACATATTACAAACTGGAAAATGATATCTGTTTCTGTACTGACGTGAACGGTCTCATGCTGAATTTAGGTTGCGAATACGTTCCTGATCAGTGGAGACTGTTCATAGATTCCAGCCAAGCGAGCTTGAAAGCTGTGTTGGTGCACAATGGTAAGGAAAAGCCGTCTGTTCCTATAGCCCACGCTGTAGGCCTCAAAGAGACATATGATTCAATGAAACTCATTTTGAAAGTGATCAACTACTCAGACCACAAATGGAACATCTGTGCGGACCTCAAAGTGGTAGCACTTATTCTAGGCCTACAGCTGGGGTACACAAAACATGTGCTTTTTGTGCTTGTGGAACAGTCGTGATGACAGCAAAAATTACAAAGTGAAACTGTGGCCTCCTAGATCTGAGCACATTGTTGGTCGGCACAACGTGCAACACGAACCATTGGTTGATCCATTGAAAGTGTACTTACCACCACTTCACATTAAACTGGGCCTCATGAGGAATTTCGTAGTGGCAATGGATCGTACTGGACAAGGCTTCCAGTATCTGAGAGATAAATTTGGAGCCGTCAAAACTGATGCTAAGCTAAAGGCAGGAATTTTTATTTTGCCAGAAATCCGCGAACTAATGCGTGATACTTTATTTAGAACCAAGCTCAACCCACTGGAATTTGCCGCTTGGGATGCATGTACGTTGGTGGTGCAAAACTTCCTTGGGAATCACCGAGCTGAGAACTATGCTGAACTCGTTAGCAACATGCTAACAAGCAACTCGGCTGCCGCATGCCACTAAAAATACATTTCTTACATTCCCATCTGGATTTTTTCCCACCAAACTTGGGTGATGTAAGCGATGAGCATGGAGAGAGATTCCATCAAGACATCTCCACCTTTGAAGCAAGGTATCAGGGCCACTGCAATTCCAACATGATGGGCGATCACTGCTGGTTTCTGCAGCGGGCAACAGCGGCCACTCACAAGCGCAAGAGCAAGTGTCTAAAGCACTTTTGAACTCGTATATAGTTAAGCTAGAGACAAAATTTCGAAATGTATGCTTTCATCTGAGTAACATACATATATTTAGATTACATTTTAAAACATATTTTAATTTCAAGTTATAAAAGAATAACATTTTGTTTCTTGTTATGAATACTCTGAGTTTGCATAATTACACAGTTATAAGGAAATACTAGTTCTGTAAAGAGTTTGCATAATTATTAGCATGTATACTGCATATCTTAAGATCCTGACGTGCTACACAAAATCTGACTTCAGATTTGGAATCAGCAGATTCGATTTAGTGTAGTACACATAACATATGCCTAGTAGCAGGCGAAAAAACTGTTCGTGTGATCCAGTGTAATTATTTTGCGGACGCTTCTGATGTGAAGAATGAACAATGCAAACATGCGTGGCAAATGCAGCGCATGGCAACATGCCAGTTAAAGGCAACTGGTGTAACTACAGTTCACAGTTGCCGTGCATAGAAACATTGCATTGGTGCATAAGTAGGTGTGCACCAAGCTGTTGTGCATATTGCAACACAACGGCAAGGTATTTTAAGGAGAGCTGGAATCATATTAGGATTCGATTGAAACAGTGCAGACAGTTGAATGAAGTAAGGTGTGTATCAGCACACCTGATTGGTTTTAGTCGTTTAAATATATAGGATTTTGAAATTACCTGAACACTAAAACAAATCACACGTGGTCAATCATTTCTACAAAATGGAGAGCGAATTACATCGTCTGGCTACATTCTCAAGTTGGTCAGATTCATGCAATGTCAGTCCCATATTGCTGGCCAAAAGAGGATTCTTGTACTTGGGGATCAGTGATGCACTGGAGTGTTTTTCGTGCAAGACACGTCTTGACGGTTGGAATGCATATGACTTCCTGAAGGAAATGCACAAACGGAAAGCACCACAGTGTCAGCTTGTGAATGGAAATACCAGTGTGAATATCCCTTTGAAGATAACTGATACACTAATCACTGGAGGAACTAGTACTAGTGGAGGTGATACAGAGACGGACCGTGCAAACCTTGACGCCGATGTAGCCAATGCTGTAGAGTCTGATCCGACGATTAGAATTTTGAATTCAGCATATAGAAGAGCAAGTTCGAGAGGAGTCTTTTCCTCTAGCGTTGATTTTGAAGTAGACAGATCAAAACCAGATTACGATAAACTGCGTAAGGAAGAGGTACGGCTGGCTACTTTCCACGATTGGCCTTTGGCAGCTCGTGCTGATCCACAAACCTTGGCTCAAGAAGGTCTGTTCTATACTGGAGTGGATGACCGAGTTCAGTGCGCATTCTGCCGCGGATTCATGAGAAACTGGGAACCCACTGACATACCATCTGTGGAACACAAAAAGCACTTTCCGTACTGTCCATTTGTACGTCGTCAGGACTTTGGGAACGTCCCTGTTGAAAGGAAACCAGTCGATGCTGGTCGCAAAACCCTTAATGAAGATGATGGACAGAAGAAAAGAGTAATTCGAGAGCGACTGAGGGAAGAGAACTTGAGAGAGACGACCCGAGAACAGGTGAGAGTTGTCACTAACATTAGAGTCATTCCATGTCAAATCAACCAAAATTCAGAAACGTCCCCACCACACCATCTCAAAAAAACCTGTTTTCAACTGCATTTTTCTGATGGAAAACATCATACAAGCAAAATGGTATTAGTATTATATGAAAGTACTCCACAAGCCCTTTCTAATGATGTGCAATACATTACTGTGATACCTATCCTATATGACAATATTTCAATCAGAAATCTGTTTAACAGTTTGCAAAAATAAAAAATCTCGTTTTTCAACTGCACTTTTGTGATGGAAGGCATCATGGAAGCAAAATGATATTAGTATCATATTAAAGTACTCTTCAAGCCCTTTCTAATGGTATGCAATATATTACTGTGCTACCTATTCCACATGACCATATTTCCATCCGAAGACGACCTATCTTTTTTTGAGGGGGTCTACCACATTCAGCTATTAGTTAAAATACATCGGAATGCATCAGATTATTCATCAAATAGCCCGCAACAAAGCCACAAACTTCTTGGACAATATTTAACACCAGCCAATCAGTGGTTGTTCAAATATCAATATTTGTACTGCCGAAATTAACAGATTGCCATTTTCAATCTGGGCTGGGCTGATGGGTAATACATCAAACTGCAAAGTTGTTACTTGGTTAGAATCTACTCAAAGAGATGATATTCTGGTGAAAATTTGACAGCTGTAATTCCCGAGTAAGTTTCAATCAAAAATGCCCCAGAATTAAGTCGTTCGAGAGCTGTCAGTACCCTCTGGTGTTAAGCTGGTTATAGCTCGAACATTATGCAACATTATGAGCTACTATTTTGCGCGACGTCCTGACACATGTTGATGCACAGACTGATCTAATATCATAAAAATCTGAGATGGTGTGGTGGGAACTATTGGTTGATTTGACACGAAATGACCCATTAAGTCGTTATGGGTAATTTAAATAATTACTGAATTCTAACTGAACAATATAACTAATGTTTGTTAGTTTTTAGTTTAGGTCACATAATGCTTTAGTGTCATAATCATCACAAGAATCATAATGGGTCTGGGAATTCCAACGGTGGTGGCAAATTATTTTTCAACAGTAGCATTTATACTAAGTAAGTTCAACATTAGTGATTTTATAGAAAGGTACTAACGTTGTGAATTTCAGTTATCTTGACGAAGCAGATTCACAATATATTTAATGCAATTCTGGTGATGAGGAATAGCAACTCTAATTTTTGTATTACACTGGAGACTCATTATAGCACTCTTCATGATAGCACAATTTCTGGTATAACACGGTTGGAGACTTGGATCCTAAACTTGATTGACCTGTAGAAATAACTCAGTGACCTCATATTAAGAGGTTCTTGCTGTGGCTCCCAAAAGACAGAGCTTTAATGAGTTTCTGGTGTATGTCATAGGGTATGATTTCATCAGTGCAGTGGGTTGCAGGTGTTGATTAGTTTCTTTGAATGTACGCAGGTTCGGTTGATAACTACGATCGATGAGGAGCCTCCAAAGTTTCCCGAGTTTGCTAACGTTACAAAGAGAGTCGACTCGTTTCTGCGAGGTCGAGTCTCGTCAGGACATACGGCTGAAGGTTTAGCCGATGCTGGATGGTTCTGGATAGGTGAGAATTTTTCACACCTTACACTTTCTTTAGATGATCCGCAGGAATATTAAATCTTATGATACTCGTGAAAGAGTTCTTGCTGACAACAGTGAAAAGTGTCTTATGATGAAGATTGTCACTGTAATTGTAATCTGACATTTATAAAGCACAACTTCAAGAATAGACTCATCAGAGGTGCTCCCAACCCGAACCAGTGAGACCACTGTCAAATAATACAGACTTCAGGCGATTGCAAAACTGCGGAAGGGACAAACTGAGGAGCTATGATAGTGGGTGACATTTGTGATGTTGGGTGATCGTTAATAAATGCCCAAGGCACAATGTGCAAATAGTTTGTTTTTCCATTTTTATGTAGAGCCTGTTAAGAACATGCAGTTTTAACTAAAGACAAAAGAAGAAAGAGAACCAAAGTAGTAACTGTTTTAGAATAAAAGCTTTTACTAAATTTAAGGTACTATCTTTGACATGTTTAATAAAGTGTGGTGATGACTGTTGTGCGATTGTAGGACCTGGTGATAAGGTTCAGTGTTTCCAGTGTGGTGGTAATTTGAGAGACTGGGAGCCAGAAGATGACCCATGGGATGAACACAAGAGATGGTATTCCAACTGTTCATACCTCAAGATGAACCGTCTCCTGCAGGAAATGCACAAACGGAAAGCACCACAGTGTCAGCTTGTGAATGGAAATACCAGCATGAATATCCCTTTGAAGATAACTGATACACTAATCACTGGAGGAACTAGTACTAGTGGAGGTGACACAGAGACAGACCGTGCAAACCTTGATGCCGATACAGTCAGCGCTGTAGAGTCTGATCCGATGATTAGAATTTTGAATTCAGCATACAGAAGAGCAAGTTCGAAAGGAGTCTTTTCCTCTAGCGTTGATTCTGAAGTAGACAGGTCAAAACCAGATTATGATAAACTGCGTAAGGAAGAGGTACGTCTGTCTACTTTCCACGATTGGCCTTCAGGAGCTCTTGCTGATCCACAAACCTTGGCTCAAGAAGGTCTGTTCTATACTGGAGTGGATGACCGAGTTCAGTGCGCATTCTGCCGCGGATTCATGAGAAACTGGGAACCCACTGACATACCATCTGTGGAACACAAAAAGCACTTTCCGTACTGTCCATTTGTACGTCGTCAGGACTTTGGGAACGTCCCTGTTGAAAGGAAACCAATTGATGCTGAGCGCAAAACCCTTAATGAAGATGATAGACAGAAGCAAAGAGTAATTCGAGAGCTACTGAGGGAAGCGAACTTGAGAGAGACGACCCGAGAACAGGTGAGAGTTGTCACAAACATTAGAGTCATTCCATGTCAAATCAACCAAAATTCAGAAACGTCCCCATCACACCATCTAAAAAAAACCGTTTTCAACTGCAACTGCCTTTTTCTGATGAAAAGCATCACGCAAGCTAACTAAAACAAAACAAACTGCTCATACAGGCCCCTACGTACATTTGCGTATAGGCTACACTTACATATTATGCAAAAATAACGTCTTCAAACATGGCCAACTAGAGGTTTAAGATGGATCACGAAGTTTCTGATATTTGGTTTGGGAATTCCAGCATTCGGGTAACTAGAAAATTTTCTTCTTCATCAGTCTTCTGCCCTTAGCCAGGTCCAGGATTCCTCTCCGAGCTGTGGCATTTCATTAACTTCTTTGTAGCCCAGTATGCTTCCTTTATCCCCCATCCAGTCCAACAGCATAGTTCTTGGCCTTCCTGTGTCTTTTCCACCTCTCTGGAGTAAACCCCCACCAAAATAACAATTTCTGATCCATCTTACGAGCTCAGCATCACTTCACCCCTTGGAATCTCTGCGCAAGTCTTCCACTCAAAACTGAAAACACTCCTCTTCCGCAGATCCTATCCTGAGTCCTCTTCTCCTCCTTATCTATCTTGCCTCTTCAATGCTAAACACCATACACGGCGTTGCCGTCTGACCGTCTGCCTGTGTGACCCTTGGATCTCGAACTGGAACCGAACAGTTCTTGCCTATCGATTTTGTTTTGACTGAGCGCCTGTGAATTACTGGTTCCCGCCACTTAGCCTTCGTTTGGTGCTGTTGAAATCTCGGGTTTTCGATTACGGTTTCGGTTTCTGTCCTTCAAGCACCGCCATTAGTAACGAATTCTCCAATTAATTAATTTTCTCTTTATTGTATAAAAATGTTTCATGGTCTGCAGTGGAAGTAGTACTTCGTTTTCATAAACAGTCATTGTTATTCAGTAGACAATAAATTTGTTAATGGAGACAACAGTAACACATGTCGAGGTACGTTGGCGTTAGAAGTGGGTTAATTGATACGACTAGGTTAACATAGCCACAAACAATTGAGATATATGCAAATGTACACGTTTTTCGTCACCGTAATCTTGAGATTTTTAAAGTATTACTTTAAAGATAAGAGCAGGGCACCAGCTTATTCACGAGTGCTGCGTCAAGTCAGAGGGGTTGTCCAAAGTTGTCATAGAAGGAACAAAGTCCGGTTGCCAAAGACCAGAGAAGAAGGGGACAGAGGAGCTGTTGCGGTGGATTGCGTTTAGGTTGAGAGAAATGGGAAAGGGGCTAATCTATGGTGTTATTATGGATTGCCAAGACGCTATAGATGATGTTGGTAATGAAGAAGTTTGTCATTCTGTATATATCAACATATGATAGTATAACTTTAGTTATTTGTAATTGTTTTTTTAAAGAAATTATGACATTTTCTAAAATAATACATACATTCCTTAATTTAACAAGTACTTTAGTTGACGGCTATAATTAAATATGAAGGCTATGAAAACCTCTAATTCATGGAAGTAGGTGTTATCTTTAATGAATAGGACAGTAATAAGAAAAAACAATATGGGCGTACACTTTTCATTTAAAAGACAGCAAAAGCCTACCTTGACACTGCATGATTAGCTTCCAATGTTGCTGCTGACACGGTTGAACATTAGGTGACCTTACCACAACAACGACGACATTTACAGTTGCAGGCTGTGGTTAAATGAAATATCCTATCATTTGATCATTATGAGAAATTCCTTAATCTCTATTTATTCTTAAGGGCTCAAGCGGGCTTTTTGTCCATGTTTATTTGGTCGTGATGGTTTTAAGAGGTTATTTGCTTCTCACTCTGTGCCTAGTAGGCCTACATATGCTCGGTATGATGCTAACGATCTGACACCATTTTACGCCCTATTTTAGATCGTGTCTGGACTAGACTGGATGAACCTGGACAACATATTAAAAGACTTCTGCTCGTTTCTTAATATTTCCGTCATTATGTAATATTATTATTTCTGCATTTATTAAGCGCCACTATCTAATGACTAAGCATCAATTGATGGCACTGAGCAGTTGTGAGTGAAGGACTTGCTCAAGGTCCCTACACAGTAACGACCTCGTACTCTCCACATTACGAGCCGAGCTAAGCTTCAATCGATGGCGCTTCGATGGACCAATCAATCAATCGATGGCTCAAAATTATTATTATTATTATTATTATTATTATTATTATTTCTGCATTTTCTAAGCGCCACTGTCTAATGACTAAGCATCAATCGATGGTGCTGAGCAAAATTTGCGAGTGAAGGACTTGCTCAAGGTCCCTATACAGTAACACCCGTACTTTCTGCATTACGAGCCGAGCTATCTAACCTATCGGCCACCGTACCCCATCCAAAAGACGATACCTAATGGCTGAGGCATAATTATAATAGATGGCAACCAACTCAGTCATTTCACATCATCGTTAACTACTCCTTTATTGATCCTAAATTAAATGAGGTACATAAGTATATAGATAAGTGCAACGATCGACATTGTGTTACAAGTACAAAATGATGTGGTCTGTTTTAGAACGTAAATGTTCAGCATGAATGCTGAAGAACCAAGTGCTGAATTTTCGCATGCAGTTTTTAAGTAATCACAGACAACAGTGAAAAATTTAAAACTGAATTTTGGGGTTTGTTATGTATCAGGATCTTGAAGAGGACGACGTGCCAACAGCACATGATCAAAAAATAGCCCATTCATCGAACCCTTTGGAAAGACCTGAAGTGGAAGAAGAATTTCACGATTTACGAAACAGACCAGCACAGCCACGAGAAGCGTACATTCCACCAGAAAGGAATCAATATGGAAATGGCGCAGCATTCGAATTCGACCGATCCAATCCGGATATAGATCTCTTAGAGAAGGGTGAACTAAGTCTTCGTATGACTTCGTTTTATGACTGGCCTCAAGGGCTGCAACATGCAAGGTATTTGGCACAAAATGGCTTTTTCTACACTGGTAACAGAGACAGAGTCGTATGCTGCCATTGTATGATTCAGATGAGGAGTTCATTGTTGTTGGTAGTACCAGATATCCGTCACCGCGTTTGCTTGCCGCGTTGTCCATATATCGCCAATCTGACCGCAGTCTAAGCTCCAACGGCCTACTTCGCTTAAGAAACCAGGATTTGATCTGGGCAGTGTCATTAGCAACTGACTAATCTGGAGCCTTACATTTTCCTGTCGAAGGTTACTGGTTCGCTCGGCAGATGGTAGGGTACTTGGATGCGAGCGACCTTATGACGAAGCTGCAGTGAACTTTCAGGAAAGTTTACTGCGCGAAGACTTAACTCAGACTTCGGACGCCATTGATTCTAATCATGTCGCGATGTTCGCTTTCCTCTATGTACAGTAAGTGCGGCGTTTGACACGGATCGAACGTGACACCTTGATCATGCGTGTGAGCACCTCATAAAAATTGCTGATCGATCCCTGGAATGGCTTCAGTCCTTCCTGAATAAAAGTATGAAGATGGGCTCAGACCGTACTACTTGGACACCAGTTCCATTTCGTGTCCCAAGTGGATCATCATTCGGGCAATTCTTTTCATATTATTATTACTGCTCTGGGAGTGCGGGTACGCCAGTACACTCACGACGTTCAGCTGTACTCTGCTTGCTGACCATCTGACTTGCTGCCTGTGTGTATAACTGTTTATAGGGCTATTTTTCACGGTGCCTATATGTTCTCATATCGCTTACTCTTAACTTACCGTCTTATACTTGAAGTATTAGTTTCCTCAACTGCCTTATATTGTGCATTATGACCCGTTCTAAGTACCTAGTGTATTTTATGATATTATGCACTATATAAATAACACTTAGAAAATGGAGTTGCCGAAGACATACCACCTGCACAAATATAGCAACATGCAGGCCAGTGTTCAACATCTTAAGTAGGTTCCTAAACGATTTGTTAACCACCTTTACTCTGCGTAATTGATTTGTGTTCAATGGTTAGTGTAATGGTCTTAATGCTAGTATCTCTACCTGAAATTTTTTCTTTGCACTGCACAATTTCACATGTTAGATATTTTCTGTCCTCAAAGCTAGTCAAATTCACTTTTGGAATATTTACAGGAATAGGCTTCTTTTATTCTGTGTGTAAGGAATTTAACTTGATTCTCTTATCATGGCATTAACTCAGGGCATTATTTGCGATGGTTTAGCAAAGCAAAGATCTGTTTCCCATTGTATATCTGCTCTATGTATTGGATTAGTTACGGGGCTATTGTGATGGGTCAGGTACATTGGTGTATGGTGTACCTACAGTAACTCATGAAGTAGGCTAAATAGAGGTTGTGCAAGATTGTGCTGGTGCACAGCTTATGAACTGTATCGATACAATTTAAAGATATTAAGTTCGTCCTGACACCTATTCAAACCACATAACACAAAACTTTACTTCGCTTGTATAAGGTGAAACTGAGATTGTTTTGGAACCAAGAGTGTTCGATTTTGCAAGAAACGTGCTTCCGTAATATAATTCTTCTGTTAATTTGTGACATTTTTCTTTTATCAATGATTCTTGACCGTGATTTCACTTGAAGGTATATCATCAATTGATGTCTTTCCTGCATTATGAGTTATATGCATCTGATATACAATCCAATTACCTAGTCTCACGGTCTTTGCTAAAGTTATTGTTGATATTTTTTGCTATAATTTGTTTTGCCTTAGTTGAAATTGTTGCCTTTGTTTTGCTTTAGTATAAATTGCTTTAATGCCAAAGAAATTTGTGAGGTTGAAAAAGTGTCTTGTTGGGTTGTTAAATGCCTTGTTTTGTTTAGCAAAGAACGACTTTACTACCAACTGCTTTAATACCAAAGCAAGTGGGCGTTAAAATAGGTGTTTTGTCGTTCTGGACTGGGGTCATGTTTGCTTCTCAGTCGATTGATCCTTCGACCTCAGGACTTCGCGTCTAAGAAGTTCCTAAAGCTCTGTCCTTTAAATTCCGTAAGTGATTTCTGCCTGATTATGGAAAGTGTTTATAAAGCTCATTGATGGTGGTTGGTGCAGTAGATACTACGTTGGCAGGTGGAGTTAAGTTATTTATGCTAGTCCCGTTATTACTTGCATGGGTAACCGTCCGTTAATTTATTTTCTAATGCTGAATCTCTATCCTTTCGAGTTCGATAAATTAGTGCAAATCAAAATGGGAAATTATGAAGTAAGTGCCTTCTCGTTTCTTTGTGTCATTTGTGTATTTCAGCTGAAAGATCAAAACCGCGCTTCTGAGAGCTATTATGTAGGCTTAGACTTGTAAACTGGTGTTGCTTTTTTGTTACGCTTTTCATCTCTGTGCTTCAAGAGAAGCCAGAAAATGTGTAAGCCTACATAACTGCTGGTATAATGTTAATAAAATGATGAAGCGTTTATCGAATTTGAAATAAATGATGATCGTGGAACGAAAGGATCCACGATAATGAGAAGTTTCGATTTTTACAGGTGCTGTGTATATGGATGCATCATAATTAATAAGTTAATTAGTGAGTTGGTCGGTCGGTCGATCAATTAATTAATTAATCAATGAATCAATTAGTTAATTAATAACTTCTGTGTTCGCAGGTGCCTAATGCACAAGGCATCAACCGATGACGCCCCAAAGCCAAGGCGCAATCAGATCAATATCCAGTGGACCAGTCCACTAAGACAGAAAGGCAGCCTTTGCATGTATGTATGTAACATGTATGTCTGTATAAAAAACTTCATATAGCGCCTTTGAAGTACCTCACAAAGGCACTGCCTGCGCTGGCTTAAATGGTGTTAAGTGTTAAACACAGCACAAGTCATTAAGAACAAAAAATTCGTCATTTAGCATGTAGTGTTCATATAACTAGAAATGTCACCAGTAGCACACCCGCGCGCATAGTATACATTGAACCCGACAGACAGGTTTCCATTCCGAGTTGACAGATGGCGACGAGTTCAGAGTTCGTGAAACGAGTAGCGTCAAAGTCGCAGAACGACGACGGGTATAAGTGTCCGCAGTACAAGAGAGTCCAACCGTCCAACGCCGTCCCTAGTAGGTGGTAAAAGACGCGGAATCCAAAGCATAATTTGGTCCTCCATGTCGATCCGTGACGGAAAGTTGTTCGATTGATGGTAGAAACCTTTTCTGCTAGACGGTGGAAAAAATTTCAAAGCAATAGGCGTGATGTGCGACCGTCGATCCGGAACCTGTCATCCCTTGAGTATATAATGAACTATTCCAACAAGAAAATATCGTCCCAAAACTGAAAAACCACAGCGAACTCGTGTAAATAGCACCTGAACGCCAAATCAGGTGCGCATGCAATCTGTCCATTTGGCAGGAGTGGCGACATTATCTAGGCCAGTCGCTTGTATTGTTCCGCAAGGATCAGTGCTTGGCCCTTTTCTTTCTTTTGTTACGTGCAGTATTTGGAGAGGATCATACAAGCCCAATGTCGTGATCTCATTCACCACTGCTCTGCGGACGATACACAACGTTACTTCTCTTGTGAGCCATCACAAACCGTTCAGCTGCTGTGTATCGAACGCATTCACAGTGGATGGCATCTAACCGTCTCAGACTCAATGTATAAAAGTTTGAGTTCCTACAGTGAACCCCCTCCGACATTGTCATCTACTCGACGTCAGTACCTTCGTCATTAGTGATGCAGACGTTTGACCAGCTTACGCCATCCGCAACCTTGTAGTCCAGTTTGACAGCAGTTTGAGCATGTTGGTCCATGTGACTGAACTCGTTCGAGGTTGTTTCTACCAACTGTGTCGCATTAAATCCATCAGCAGATTCATTCTTACCTCAACCGCTGTCACTTTCGTCAACAGCTTCGCAGTATCCATGGTTGACTACTGCAATAGCCTGCTGGTGGGTCTCCAGACTTGTCAGCTAGAGCGGATACATTCAGTGCTAAACTCTGCTGGCCGCCTCATTTATGGTCGGACACCATTCAATCACCTCACTGATCTGCTGCGTGATAACCTACACTGGCTGCGCGTTGCTCAGCAAATCACCTACAAACTGTGCCTAATCACTTACAAGGCTCCTAATGGTCTTTTGACCAGACTCTATATCCGACTTCTGCATTCGAGCAGCAGACAACCAGAACTGATGTCGGCTGCGATCCTCATCGAGGAATCAACTGCATGTTCTGCGGTCTGCTACAAGTTTGGTAAATGTTCCTTTTTTGTCGCTGGACCACTATCTCTGGACAAATTCAACTGAAAAGCTATCTTTTAAAAATATCACGACTGTCGTTGATTTCTGAACTCATGTACAGCTCCTTTCTTCGCCTTCGGCCTAGCTAAGGCGCTATATAAAACGTCTTATCTTTATTAATCGTAGCGTGCCTGGGCAGTATTCTAACGATTACGGGCTCGAGCGTGCTGGGCGGACGCCGGATGACAACCACGGACAAGTTGTTCGCTCACTCTTGCATCGTCACCATGGCAAGCAGTAGAAATTGGTGTCGGCGTAAGCTGGAAAGAATAAATATGGCAAGTCCTGCGATGCAATGGCCCCGTGTCCAGGACCTTGGGATTCGTTCGTTACGGCTCAAGGGCAGAAGAGCAAGAAATGAGTCACTCCTACTTTCCACTGGCAACATGGGAGCGTTACTTACTTTAAACTCGATTAAAATAACTCTGTACATTGTTGGTGGACCGACCATGATGTTTGCTTCCCTATAGGGCGATAGAGATCCTGTAACAAGAAGTTAGGCCTAGCAGCTCCATAATACAATGCTGTACAACTGAAGTAAGGAAATGCCCCCTAACCGTAGTTTAGAGCTGGTGCAGCTTACCTGGCCAGACCCATGCCGAGAGTTGAAATATGAGTGCGAAGTTGAACAATCAGCCGATGATTCCTGCATCTAAGCGTGACAACTTCTTTGGTGCCGTAATCATAATCAATTCTTAGTTTCGAAGTGAAACCATAGTTATTATTCATTATCCGTTGGTGAAGTTCAGTCGAAATTCATTAGGTCATTGAATTGTAAGGCAGTCAGGTGCAATCTTGGATTGTGACCTTAACAAGTCACATTGACTAATAGCCTGAATATTAATTTACTAGTTTTGTTATGAATGAATGTCTGCGTGTATTTTTCTGATAACACGTATTAAATGCCTATATAGTTTTATTCACTGAAACACGATAATAAATAACTCATATAGATGCATGCATTGTATAATCTATTCTAAGTCAATGCATAGTGGCGCTTAATAAATGCAGAAATAATAATAATATAGTCATTTTAGACATGGCCGGAAGGATAAGATACAATGAATAGCTATTACTATGTTTATTATTATTATGTTATTATTTTTATCTTTATTAAGCGCCATTATCTGATGACTAAGCATCAATCGATGGCGCTGAGCAATTGTGAGTGAAGGACTTGCTCAAGGTCCCTGCATATTGACCGTGTCCGGGAGAGCTCGAACCTGTACTATCCGCATTACAAGCCGAGCCCTCCAACCAATGGGCACCGCTCCCCATGATGAAATAAGGATGAAATAAAACCGACAGCGACATTGTAGAGATGACTGGAAAGATTCATACATTATTGTAATACAGTAGTTGGTTCTTAAAAGGCGCGATATAAATTGACCAATACGACACAATGGATCATCCTTTCATCTTTTAAATTTTTCAAATAGTGTTATTCCAACTGATCTAAAAACTACATCCCGCATATAATGAATTGAGAAATTTGACTAAATTGCAAATTACAGCACTTATCAGCTGCTAGCAACACATGTTCAATGTGGCAAATCTACCTCCACAAAGGCAGATCTGTATTGATGGCACTAGAATAGATGGCGCTACTATCAGTACAATTAATCGCTTTAAAATTTTTAAGTGTCAATTACAGCAATTCTCAGCAAAGAAGTTTAGAGAAAGCTTTTTTGCTGTAATTTCCTATCTTGATCTCTCTCCTCGTTTAGTCTCTCTTCAACGATTCATATTCATCTGCATTATCTGCTATTATTCGCTCTCAGTTAATTGGATAAAGATGTGGTCGTCATGGTTGAGTGTAGTGCTCCACATGTGAACGAATAAGTTCTTCTTACTCTGCAGTTCATAGCTTTTCAAAAACTGAGGATCTGTGCAAAGGTCGTTCTACTTCTATCATTCATTTCAGGTCAAAATGGCCTCGTGGTTTCCATTGTCTATACGTTTCCTCCACAGCAAAACTGCTGTCGCATTCGAGCTCGTATATTCTTTTAATGTGCGAAAGCTGGTGATGCAGACAATTGAGTCTGGAAATGTTGGGTGGCTATTCCGACTTTAAGCGACCTTTGCTCCAAATCGAATTTAAGATCTCAGTGGTCAGGTTCTTGAAAACGCCAGAATCGTCATTTCATCCATTCATTTGCCTGATTTCTTGGCTATTTTTATAAAAAATGCTTTCCATCGTTCCCATTTCAATCTTCTTCAAGAAAGGAAAGTCTTGACCGTTCCCCTGATGAAAGTCCTGCAGATGGGGCAGTTACGCAGCGCAGGAGAACAGTTGTTGCAACACACGAGATGACCACACGGAAGAAACACAGTATTAACTTCCGCATCCATGCACACCTTACAAGTCCTCGCCTCACGCAGACGACGGTTTTCCTCAACACACTGAAGAGTTTCTGTGAACAAAAGAAATCCAGTGCTACATTATCAACTAGTACGACAGTTACACAGAAAAATTACATATATGCTATTATTAATCAAACGTTTATATTACTATAATTTACGAATTAACCGTAAAAGAGCTCGTAATTGGTAAAAAATGAGTCTTCGTTTGCGAAATGAAATAAGAGAAATTAATGCAAGAGTAATGTATCAACAAGATCTCAACCTATACAAATTGGTAGCCCACATCAGCTACAGACTATAGACTATAAATTATATAACAGTTCAAGTTTAAACAAATTTGCGAACTATATATAGCCTGACAATGGTAAATATTAAGGAAGAAATAGAGATTCAATTGGCATTAAACAATTATGATGCCAAAGTAGGACACTAGTTTATCCTCATAAAGATCCGCTGTCCCTTTATGCCACAACTGATATACTTCATTGACAAACAGTGTTTAATAGTCAGAAGTGCCTGACAGTAGAAGACTTGACTTATAAGAGCGTACCTTCATCTGGAATCTCAGTGAGGTTCAGCTCGTCCAACTGTGGCAGGTTTTCTGGAACAGTCTGTGCTCTTGACGCGGCTTCTGCCGCCTCATCTTCCTCTCCTATAGCTGCTGCACTGGATGCTGTGGATGTCTTCTTCTTCTTGTTTCGCTTTCGTTTACCTATTACAGGAAAAGTCAGTCTTATTTAAGACTCTTAAAATAATGCAAAAGCATAAAGAATTGAATGATGGAAGCTAGAAGAATCCCGATTTCATTGTTAGGATTAGGTACAGTTTTATAAAAAGAAGCAGTCTGAGACAATCTTGAACGATGACTATCGTCAAATGACACGATCGCTTTTGCAAAGATCATATTTGAAATTGAATTAAAAACTTAAATTTTATAGCTGGATGAACAGAGCCTTTAAACTGATTAAGCATTTTATCTTGGTCTATCTTGGATTAATAGTAATGCGTCAACGTCTGGTCAAAAATATCACTTCGAATTCTTCGTCGACAAATCATTATCCAATTCTCTGATGCGAGTTAAAAAATGTCTCGTGTTCGCGCTTTCTAGTGATCAAAGCATTATTCGCTGACAGATGGACGTTTTGTTCTTAATGAACTTTAACACCAATTATACCAACATAAGCAGTGCTCGTTAAGATAGATACATACATACATACATATATACATAACACTTAAATAAATACATACTTTGCTTTAAAACTATGCAAGCAATAACAAATATACCTTTGGATTTCGATATTACATCTGCTACACTTTCTTGCGGATTGCCTGCGGAAACTGTTGAAGAGGCTGGAAGTTGTTCAAACGGTCTGGAAACTAGTGACTGAAAGACTGATGTGGAAGTTTCGGAGGAGGATTGGTTTGGAGCAGGGAGGGAGTGTGAATCTGCAAAATGCACGGAATTGTTACGCATAGGGGTTGACTTGGATGAGGATGTAGACGACGAAGAGGAACCAGCTGCTGCTGAAGAAGAGGATGGCATCAACAAACGTCGGCCTGTGCAACAAAAGACGTGCGCAAGACACGGTTAAAATCGTAAAAATTAACATGAAATAAATTAACTCTTGCTCACAGAATATAACTAAAACGCAAACAAAATAAGACAATTGACGGAAAGAATAATACCATTTAGAAGTAGCCCCTTTGACACATGCAAAATATTAAAAATAATGATGATGACGTTAATAATAGTATAATAACAAATAATCAAAATATTTTAAAAATAATAAAAAACACTAAAATACATAAAAATTATAAAATAATGAAAACAATAAACTAACATTATTGTCTTAACTGCGTTCGAACTGAAAAATATATAAAAACTCTTTCAGGCAAACAGAGATCTCAGCATTAAAGCAAGTAAGTAAAGATTGTCTTGCGGGTGTCATGCATAGGACAAATCTCGGAAGACTTACCGGTATCGTGGCTTGCGACAGAGCTTGTTGTTGAGGTAAAGCCGGATGCAGAAGCTACAGGATTCGTTGCCTCCATGATGAAAATCGCTTCCAAGAGACTCTCAGCATTTGGAAAATCATCGCCTGTTTCAGAAA
Organism: Norana najaformis; assembly: GCA_964023275.1. Classification (NCBI taxonomy): domain Eukaryota; kingdom Metazoa; phylum Annelida; class Clitellata; order Crassiclitellata; family Hormogastridae; genus Norana; species Norana najaformis. The sequence continues at coordinate 59,274,825 of OZ029913.1, forward strand.
GAATCAGGTGATTTAAAATAATGGCATTTGTGATTTTACTACTCTAATATCTTCTTAGATATCTGTATTTAATTAAATTAAAGATCGAAATGTCAACAATTCTTGGAGCCTCTGGAAATCCTACAGAGGCCTATTCGGAATAGCTCTACAACATTCGGCCACTGATCATAATCTGCTTGTATAATCCTTAATTTAGCTTAAAATATTTTGCCTACTTAATCCTTGTTGAGAAAGAAAACACTAAAATCAAGTGTTCAAATAATTTTAATTGCAACCTGTTGTCGAAAGTTGATCTTCAATTGCTTTGCGGACCAGTTCCCTCGAATACCCCATGTCCAAAATTGCGCGAACTTTTGCCGTATCCATGCGGGCTTTGACTTCTCGAGGCTCAACCCTGAACTGAGCAGCGGTTTCTGTCACCTATATAAGCGAACAATAATAACTGATTCTAAGCAATTTGGTAAAATAAATAACAATAACTGCATTCAGAATTTCTCTTGTGTAAATACATGAGATGTAAAAACAACTTAATGACCTCACTATAACTAGTTTTGCCATATGTTCCAACGCATCACATTAGATTGTGTTGCACCTATATTACATTATTTTACATTGCCTTAAGCATTTAGGCTACTCCTAACACAGTAGCCAATTGGTTAGAGTGTTCGTCTTATAACGCGGAATGTGCGGGTTTGATCCTTTCCTATAACGGATTCTGTGCAGGTACTTTCAGCAAGTCCTTCACGCATAATTGCTCAGCGTTATCAACTGATGTTTTGCTATGAGATAATGACGCTTAATGAACACAGAAATAGTAATTAACAGCGTGGATCGGAACAAAATGGATCGGCCACATCCTGAGAGGGGACACCCTATTAAAAGACATCATCGATGGAAGAATGGATGGAAAAAGAACACGTGGCAGATCAAGAGCAATGCTGCTGGACTGGATGATGACAGAGGAGGGATACAGTGGACTGAAGAGAGAGGCACAGAACAGAGAAAGATGGCGTCATTGGACGTACGAACCTGCCGAGGGGCAGAGAACATAAAGAAGAAGAAGAAGAGCGTAATTACAAATAAAGAAGAAATATTTCTTAGTGTCATCGATTGATACTTTGTTATTAGATAGCGGAGCTTGATAAATAAAGAATTACAGTAACTTTATAATGAATAAATTACAAAGAGTTATTGTGCATTAATTCGTTCTTTAAAATAATTCATGCTTACGTTAGTCTGACGTGTCTGTTCCTGCAACTGTTGTCTTATCGACGCCGGTCGGTGAGTTTTGAAGTACGAACAGTTGCCATACCATCTCTTGTGTTCATCCCATGGATCATCTTCTGGCTCCCAGTCTTTCAGATTACCACCACAGTGAAAGCACTGGACCTTGTCACCTGGTCCTATAAGATGAAAACATCACTCATATGAGGTAGCTAATCGACATTTATTGTTAAGAGAGGGGAAAGAGGCTTGGAATTTAGCTCCCGAGCCATTAAAATACCAGTAGGTTAAATATGAGTCTTGGATTTTAGAAATTCCACTTACATATAAATTTAGCTGACGTCTGATCTAGTGAATTGCAAGATTAATATTAATATTAATTGATTATGTTAAGTTACAAAGATTTATGCCAAATAATTCAGTAAAAGTGAGTTCTTTTATTTCTACTGGATTATAATTTCTCCACTTGAAACGTCCTTATGCATTATGATAACTGTTCTGTAGAAGTATTTAGATTAGATTAGATCAGGTAAACGGGGGCTTCATAAATTCCCACCTCCACAAATGTCCTTATATACACTTACCAATGAAGAACCACCCAGCTTCTGCCAAGCCTTCGGCGGTATGTCCAGGAGCAACTTTTCCCTTCTTGAAAGATTCAATCCTACGCTTCACATCAGAGAACTCTGGATACTTTGGAGGAACGTCAGATGGAGCCACGTAGCGAATCTGAAAACGTTTAATGCTAAATTAATTCATCGGCGGATAAATAAAGCGATTACAAACTTTACCTCAGCATTTTGGGCCAACATCATTTTGAACAAAGTAGGCATAAGGCTGGAAATAAATCCTTTGCCTTAATCAGAGATTGTATGTATATTGTGTACAAATGTAAAGGACTCTAGATATCTCATTTAGCAGTCAGTAGTGCCTAATATTGCAGCAGTTTCTTATGATACTTCATAAAATATTCGTAGCATCTGCGAAATTTGCATATCTTGGTCACATGTCTTTTGGGGTATATGGCAAGTTTTCATACATCTAATTATATGGCGGTGTTTCACTGTGCATTAATGAAGTGGGGCTACAAAAACTATTAGACAGGATGAACTATAAGTTGATGATAGGTTCCTCTGAATTACCTGTTCTCTTATGGTTGACCGAGTACATTCTATTCTTAGAGAATGAACATTCTGTGCATGTTGATGTTTGTCTGCCTCATTCATCTTTCTGGAATTATCGCTGGACGGTATTTCTCCTGTCATCGAAATATTTCCGACGTCCAGACCACGTACAAACGGACAGTCAGGAAAGTGCTTTTTGTGATCAACGGATGGTATGTCTGTGGGTTCCCAGTTCCTCATGAATCCGCGGCAGAAAGCGCACTGGACTCGGTCTTCCATTCCAGTGTAGAATAAACCCTCTCGAGCCAACGCCTGTGGATCAGCTTGAGCTCCTGAAGGCCAGTCGTGGAAAGTACTAAGGCGTAGTTTTTCGTGGCGTAGCTGGTCGTAATCGGGTGTTGAGCGATCGATTTTGTTGACTGGATTTGTCGAAAAGATTCCTCTTCTGGTGGCCCGAGCCACTGCTCCTCTGTAGATTTCCTGGATTTCCTCTGAACCTGGTAGATGTTTGGTTGCAGCAAGGTCCGATTCGGTGATCCCCAGATCGCCAGTTGAGAACGGTGCTAGCGGGATGTTTTCTTTGATTGTTTCACTTAGAAGTTGACAATTGGGAGACTGTTGTCTGTGCCGTTCAACAACATCGTCAGCTGATGTCCAATTGTCAAGCTGGACGCTGCATTTAAAACAGGTCACCCTATCGCCCTCTCCAGAATAATAAAATCCATTTCTAGCCAGCCTTAGTGGACTGAATTGATGAAGCTGAGGCCAGCTTGAGAAAGATGCAACTCGTACTATATCGTTCTCCATTGTAATCTTACCAACTATTGAGCTTTGGCAGATGCAGATGCAATGACACAAATTGAATAACAGGACAAAAATCGATTATAATATTCTGATATGTTCAGATTACACTTAATTAATTGACTGTTGTTGACACTCGCCTAGTAAAATAATTAGGTTTTAGCCTTTGTTAGCTGTAACCGTCAATGTTAGAAAGCTGTAGCTGGTATAAGGCTAAATGGCAATTCCTTTTGGTAAATAACAGTAAATCAGGGCTTTTGCAAAGTCGTATTCTTATTCTCATAAAGAAGAACTCATCTGTGTTCAGCAGCTGAGTTATGCTGTTGTAGGTTTTTTCAGTTTTTCTTCTATCACAAGAACGATTTGCCGATAATCGTGGTCTTGTACGATGGTTTGGGTCAGTACTAGTCATTATGCCAGGTTTCCATTAGTTCTGTGATCGACATTTTTATATATTAGTTGAATTCTTTGCAGCTAATCGCAGTGTCGTGAAGGTCGTTGTTTAAACCGTGAGTGAGTAAAACGTTGAGATCACTCTTCTTAAGTTCGCAGATTTACCTAAAATAACCAAAGCTGTGAGATAGAAACAGAGTAAAGTGTCTCCATCATTAATCTGAGCGTCGGTTTCCGTAGCTTTTCAATATTCCAGCTGTTCTGGATTTCAAACAGCCTGTGGCAGGTTGTATCCCTTTTATCCAGTTTTAATTATTCCCAGAGCTTCTCTTCATAACACCAACGAACAGATATGTTTATAAATATAGAATTCTTTCACAACCTAATAAACATGATTTTCTCATGTTAACTGTAGGGATTCCATCATATCTGCTAAACAGCTAATACATCTTTACGTGTACACATACATCCATCCATTCATACATACATACATACTTACACACTTATATACACAAATATCATCATTAATAATTATTATTAAACATACATTTATAACTCGGGCAATAGGAATGCACAGAAATCTAGGTAAACCTATTAAACATATCAGAAATTAAGCTTCTTTTAAAACTTGTTATTGTATATTATTATATACATATGCATGCATCTATGTAGTGGTGTTAACTAGCCACACGACATGGTGTAATGTAATGTGGGTGAAGACACAAGACAGAATTAGAGAGAGGGGGAATGAAAGAGAGACAGACAGACAGACATACATACATACAGACAGACAGTCAGACTGAGAGGCTGAGAGACGAACGCAGGTAATAAGACACTTTCTGTATGTGCAAGTCTAGGCTTTTGACCGAGCTTATGATCAACCGTTGTAGTGTAAAAATATGTGTGAGTCTTAGCTCTAGATTTGAGCCATGAATAAGCGATGCATTGCCAGTACACAGGATTATTCTTTATGTAATTATCATCTGCCTTAAAATAGGCTGCTCGCCTGTAGAAACAGATAAATCCTAAAGCAATAATTACGTTGTTTTAAGTCTAAAAGCCCAAGTCTATTCGTCACCATTAGATTTTATATAGACCAACGATCGCCATGTGACATCAGTTAACGTTTCGACTACCTAGTATCCTGTTCCCATCGTTCGTCGACCGTCTCGTGGAATAATTTCTCTTACACATACACATTTACATAACTTACATCTATACTTACTTACTTGTTCCTCTGCCTATAAATTTAACTGCTTGCAAATCGCACAGACTTTTAATAGTTTCTTTACCTACTTCCTTCAAGAGCCTAAGATATGTCGAAATCGAAAATAATCAATTCGATTCAATGTATGGTTAACCAGAACTGTATCTCTGCACCGACCACGGAACTTTGACGAAAATATCTGTAGACGCTCAGCTTTTTAAACGATGATTTAAAAAGAGGCATGACACTGCGTAAAGGTCCATACTTTTACCCTAGTTTCCTGTATCGTGTGCCGGTAATAGGCAAACTACATAAACTTAACCAGGAAGATGAGTCACTTCATACATAATCTGTGAAGCCGGTAATTAACCAAAACTTTTTTCCTACTTCCCTATAGGCCTACTACACACACCGCGCTGTGTTAGCCTACTCGCTACTCGCCCATACGCAGGCCTAGCCTCAAAGGCAGTGTGTATAAACCACGCAACCGCACAGCCTATGACGAGTTAACTGTGCCAAGAAATGTAAGTAGTGGCTTTGATAGGTCACGCCCTCTAGTGAAAGCACAGAAGTTTACGTGTGTTTAGGTTTCACCGCTATAGGCCTTAGTGAAAAGCCTACGAGTCACTGCTAAATTTTTATCTTTCGTATTATTATTATTAATTTTCGTAAGAAATAATACCCCTATGGTAGCGGTTAATCGTAACTTTAACAATTAATCAAAGGAACTTAAGAGCCTGGTGGTTTCGTATCTTAGTATAATGCAATCACGAGTTTGCATAGCGCAATTTCAGGAAAACTCTACGGCGGCTTTCGTGAATGCGATACAGTTTATAAATATAGCATTAAAAAAACAAGGTCCTGTAGAAATTTGCGGACTTTTGGATAATATCTTACAGTGAAGGCATGGTGAGTTTATTAAATAAGTAGGCCTACTGCTAATTAAATCGCTGATAATCGACAATTATTGGTCGGTGCACTGTCGGGCGAGTCATTCAGGTGAAATATCCGCTGTCTGGTCTAGATACAGCCTCAGATGGATCAGATTTCATGTTTATAGCATTAGCATTGTGCTAAATCTTGCCTAATTGCGGTTATTTGCCTCGTTCTAGGGATGTTAAATGCGCTATATGAGTAACCAAATATGTCGTATGTGTGGCGGTCGCGGTCTGGAGATACATGTCAATGGGGCACCGCATCTTCCCAAAATTGCACGTCTGTCGCTCCAATTCCATGTGTAGGTGTTCACGCCTCATACTTTTTTTAAATGCACCAGAGCTTACGAAATAAGTTCTTGTATCCGGACTCTGTGTTGGCAGTTCTCGACTAGCTCAATTAATTGTCCTTCTGAAGATAGCCTACTGGAAGGGTCTATATGGAAACTGTCTCTTTCTCTGTCTGTCTGTCTGTCTTTGTGTCTGTCTGTCTGTCTCTCTCTCACCTTCATAACTGACACACAGATCTTCGTTCCGACCTTGCACTTCGGTCAGTTGTGAGCTGTCTGTTGTGGCAAGCATAGACCTATATCAAGCATCGGTATCAAGTTTTTCGAACCCCTTCCGTCTACAAGAATAACCCGATCCTTCCCTAACCAGACGAGACCAAATTGTTTTTATATACGTTGAATGCAGTAACCGCGACTCTACGTCTAAAGCAGCACACGGTGCGACAGGCTGTAGTCAACCGCATTTGCAAAGCTGGCATCTAATTTGGGGAGTTCGGACGAAACTTACAGTCATGCGCATAGGTAATAATAAATAGGTATCTAACTGCTACCGTGCGAAAGACCGCTTCCCACGGCCTCTCGCTCACAGCGAAACTCTTAGTACTAGGGTTGTTAACTGCCTTAAGGTGCCATGGCCTTCAGTTTAGGCTATTAATGGCCTAAATCGAATACTGGCGTCTCTTTGATCGAGTGCCGGCAATTATTAGACAGTGGGGGAGGGATTGAAAAGAAACAAGGACTAAATCATTGATTTGAATTGAAACAAAAATCGTCTAAATGCTAGAAATAAACTAAGGCGAACTGAGCAACTTAAATATAAACCTATTATTTAATCACTATATTATTTAAAATAAGAAAATATTAAGAAAATGCCATTAATATAACCTACATTTAAAGCTTTGTGACCGGTCAGCCACATATGCATGTTTTCCAATGCGAACATATATCCCGCGCCTCAGATTCAGATTTACTGACATCGCGCGCGTAATAAGTGCTTTAAATAAATATGTACATGTGCTACTCGGCAGTCAACACTGTTACCAGAGTGTCCGATAGATTATGTTTATAACACACTGACTTTCTTGCACAGAATTCCTACCTGTCTATATCCAATTTCTTGCCTCGTTCATGCAGGACATACCGGTGCAAGCATTGAATCGGAGATGTTCTCCGACCTGGATTACGCCTGTGATGTGGCTCTCCACATCTAAATACTTGATATCTTGGTACTGTCTCTCGAAATGCTGAACCTGGAGGCACACCACTTTGACAGATAATCACCTGGGCCAAGATCTTAACCCAACCCCCGATGAACCTCCATCAATGTTGAATAAGATACTAGTGGCAGGAAACTGAGTGGAAGTACATTAGGAAGATTCACTTACCTCGGGTCAAATGTCAAGGTCGACGGCAGCAGCGAGCCCAGAGCAATTGCCCGGAACTGTATGAGCAGTAAACTGGAGTACGATTGTTTCGGCTGGACAAAAAGTTGCCTGTATGCAGCATACGTAGTTCCAATGTTTAACGACAGCTTATGACATCAAAGGCCGTTGCCGTCGCCCTCCTCCTTTATCCAGGCTTGGGACTGGCACTACCCCCAAATAAGGCAGTGGCGGAGTTCGCAGCATACATACTACTGGTACTCCTTTATGAAACTGAGACGCGGACGTTCTATAGGGCCTTAGTGAAGAAGCTCCTTGCCTGCCGACATTGGTGCTTGAAAAGAACTCTGTGAATTCCGTATACCGCACGCATAACTAATGCAGAAATATACAGGCGCACGAGACAGACCTCGATCTCAGAGATGATCGAAACTAGAAGACTCCTGGTATTTGGCTACTTCGCACTGCGAGGGTACACAGGACCACGCAATGGCATTGATATCCGGCCCGCCCAGGAGCTGGAACAGACCAGTCTGATGGCCTAGGCATACATAGACACTGGAGGCTGATCTCCGTAGTTGAACTTCAAGCTACGCACAAACTGGAGATGAGATGATGATGCTTGATTCTTAAATTGCAACTTGAATAGAACGACACTTTAGCATAGTGCATGATGGGCAAGTTCGAATGCCAGCTGATAGATAAAGGATTCTACCCAACGTAGTTATATTGAAATTATAATTTTTGTAATAGAATCTTCATATTGGGCCCCTAGGAAACTGATATTCAAGTTTGGAATGCGTATAACAGTCAGGTGGAAATAGGGTGTGACATGAGAATTCGAGAGTGTGTAAAAGCTGTTCGAAATGGAAGAAGAAGAAAAAGATGAAGAAGAAGAAAAAGAAAAGAAAAAATAAGAAGAAATCTTGTACATATTGCGCTCTTTACTTGCCAAAAGGTTTCATGCTTTCCAAAGATGAGCAACGGTAGCCTACGCTGGACTTAACTGCGCTGGATCCATTTCAATACCGTTATTTTTAATCGGTAACTTTTGAAATATCTAGGTCTACAGAAACTTACCTGGCTCTCGTTTGTGTTTAGACGCAGACGAACTTCTTACAAAAGATATTTGTACGTTGAAAGCCATCAGTATAGAGTTGGTGATAGTTGAGAAAATAGTTGGCTTGTGAATAAGATAGACGTTACAAGGTGAACTTAGATGGCAAGCTCATTGAGGGACCGAATTAATTTTTGTAAACTTACCTTGGAAAATAACATGTAAATGTATGCGGTTTTATATAGCGACAGAATTGAGAAATAAAATACACTGAAAGATAAAATGTAATTGTAAATGCATACGGTTTTATATAGCGACCGTATGGCCTCGACATGCTCATTTTAGACAGCTAGTGGGATTTCATATGTTTTATATTCAGATATTCTGCTAACTGTAGCGACTGCTGTTAGTAACACGGTAACCATGGAACGAAGACACTGGCAGGCAAGCAGCATAAAGCCGATGGACCTGCAGAGAAGTCATCATCATCATCACCATCATCATCGTCGTCGTCGTCGTCGTCGTCATTATTATGAGCCTAAGGCCAGTAAACCCGAATCTGAGGCCCGAGATAAGTATGCATAAACAACTTGTGCATCGTCGTTATGCGGAGTCCGCTCATCAGGCTGGAACCAGCAATCGTTGGCTTATAGACCTAACATGTTGCCCGACAGACCATCGTGGCGCACTAATCCGTGCTGCACTTAAGTCCAAGGTGACCTTTTGTCACCTAGAACTTAAATGCAAGGTGAGCTTTGCGGCCACCTACAACCGAAGTATGTTATATCCAGTACACGCATATCTAGACTGCATTAAATTATGTTCACATATTATACGTACGAAAATCCGTCGGAGAGTAACTCAGGTCTGCAAAGCAGTTTGACTTATACTATACTTGGCGACTTGGCGACTACGTGCAGTTCTGAGAAAGGTTTTCTTTTATAGCCCAACGCTGATACTTCTTTTTTTTCAAAAATCAAGAACCATAGGAAACTGCTATATCACTATACATAGAATCGAAACCGAAAGCAGTTAACACAAAAGGCCATCATCGAGAGTTCAGCTCGCAAATCCATGGGTCGTGTATGTGATAATGCTTATTTACACTTTCGACATATGCGTTACATAGGTAATTGCAGTTTTTAAATCCTACCTATGCAGTGTTTTTTTATAATCCAAAGTTCACATCAGTCAATCAATCAATAATTGCATGTCGCTGGTTAAAGAGAAATTCGTAAATCAATAATTGCATGTCGTGGGTTAAACAGAAATTTCGTAAATACACTAAGGTAGAGGGAAACAAATATTCATAAATTTGAGACTGTCAATCTGAAAGCGATACAGTAAGTATGGCGAAAATAAAACAAAATATTGTCGACAGGTAAGTGAAAGCATGTGAAACCATTTAATTGGGATTATGGTTTATATGAGCAAATTTAATACGGGTAAATTCAATCAGGTATTATATACAAACAGTTATAAGTACAGGTAAAGGTAGCATACGCGGTTTTTACACATGGTCCCGTCACACTTTATTGGATTTTCGCTTTCTATCTTTCCTAGCTTCCCTCTTAATTTTGTCTGTTTATTTAGGGACCATAAACGCTTTGGATAGAGACCGACCACTCTTTTACCTTATTCTCAAGTCTGCTTTTCTTATTCTCAAGTCTGCTTTTCTTATTCTCAAGTCTGCTTTTCTTATTCTCAAGTCTGCTTTTCTTATTCTCAAGTCTGCTTTTCTTATTCTCAAGTCTGCTTTTCTTATTCTCAAGTCTGCTTTTCTTATTCTCAAGTCTGCTTTTCTTATTCTCAAGTCTGCTTTTCTTATTCTCAAGTCTGCTTTTCTTATTCTCAAGTCTGCTTTTCTTATTCTCAAGTCTGCTTTTCTTATTCTCAAGTCTGCTTTTCTTATTCGATATTTTCTCTGAGGTCGACTATAGGTACAAGAAGCACGAACTCTCTATAAACAAACCTATCGTGTGCTTTTTTAGTACCGCTCTTTCTTCGTCTTTCTCCTATGTTGGAATTCTTACTTTACCGCCGTCTCTTTAAAATATTTATTTGTGGATATCTTACCTTTTATCGTTGGCTTCATTTCGCTTCTTTCTTTTTTTGTGGCAGGTCGCTCTTCCACGTAGTTCAACGCTTTAGAAACAGATTGATTACATATCTTCTTTGTTCTCGTCTATTCTTTGTTCTCTTTGAATATCTCCTATGCGTTCATTGTCCTAATCTTTTCTTTGTTCTTCGTTGATATTTCCAATGTGTACAATGCTGTCATCTAGTTCCTATTATTTAATCTCCTTTGATGTCTATGCTATTTCTCGCGTCACATGTTTTCGAACCGATACTCTGTCGTCTACAACTTGTCCCAAAGCTTGGTAGAATGACTGTCCATTTTAAATTGTCACTTATGACTCGTCCGTCCTTACATGCTCACTTTTAACTTTTGCAGCTGGATAGTGCTGCCATAATGTGGCGCGTCTATTGACCCTTTACGTTGACTGAGAACATTTCCACATCTGTACGATCAGCGCTTTGAGAGGATTTTATGTTCGGTCCTTGAGCCGGCAATGGACAAATCCAAAGGTCCTGGCACACGTGGCCAGTGCATACATAAGCCGAAAGATTACTTGGCTTTAATGAACACAGTAGTACATTTTAGACCAACTTTCTTGTTGAAACTTTCGGGTTCATTATAATTTATTAATTACACATGTTTAAGTTTGGAAATAAAATAGAGAATAAAAGCAAGAATGGTAAAATATGCTTCAATTAAATAAAGTACTGATTCTTTTCATGTCTAAGAAGTTCTTCAACCCTCAGGTCTTTACAATTTTGGAACTTATATTAGATTTAAACTGTTAGATATTTATGCCTTTGGTATTTCTCGAACAGTATATAAAGTTAGACTTTAAAAGTGATTATAATATTGCATCATTTAAAACTGATTTTGTGCTGCTTTTTTATTGTTTTCTGTGCCCTGCCGTTGTGAAGTATGGGCGTTTTTGCTTGTTCCAATAAATTTTAGAATTAAGGTTAGATTAGACGAAACTTTGGTCTATTCGGGTAGCCAAGGAATTCTAGGTAGCTAGCCAGACCTCCTTGGGTTAGCGCGTTGGTTCTTTAATCGAAAGGTTACAGGCGCTTGCTTGCCAAGCGAACTCTGTATACATTGACCTAAGGGTTCGCAAATTGTTTGGGCACACGTGCTACTGTCACTAAGCAGCATAATTTGGTACCAGCATAAACTGAGAAGAAAACGGCAAGTTCTGCAATGTGCTGGCCAGTGTCCAGGACCTTCGGATTCGTCTATTGCCGGCTCAACGGCCGAAGAGCAGAAAATGAGCGCCTTTCTTAGATTCCACTCTGTAAAAATAGTGTACAGTCGATCCAGCATTGTGGACTTAGGCTCAGCCTCTAATGTTGAGTTTTAGCTCATCGGCAATGTGTAGACTTCTCTGCAACAACTTTTGTAGATGATGGACATAATTTTTCTAGTGTATTCCCACAATTTGTTGCAAAAACATCCACGTTAGTCTAGTAAAATCAGCTCAACAAGAGGTGAGGACAAGAATGGTCTACACTTTTTTAACAGAGCACAATAGACATGAGTGCTTTACTGTGCTTAATAAAAATACTTAATCACTTACTTATTTCTTGCATCACTCTTGATTTCAGTCTGACTGGCAAACCTTCTTTTCACAGCTTTCCACCGTAGCTTGATTTACCATCCGGTTCTCTGGACTTTTATGTAATTTTGGTAACCGGACAGTTCGGCGCGGACAATTCGGAGTGAAAAAGCCCAAAAAGTTTTTATAGAAACTGTTACGTAATGTAGGAGTAGACGAGTCATGTGAGAGGGATTTGTGGATCACGTGAAAAAGCATAAATCAGCGCTCAACGACGTCCGCGTATATTTTGTCTATATTATATATTAGTTAATCTATAACACATTAATATAACAGCAACTGCAATTTCTTTATTTTCTATGATATCTCTAAATGATTTTTTTTTCTTTTTTCAAAAAGTCTACATAGCAGTACTAAGTGTAGACCATATAAATGGATGTAGAATTTTTGGAGTCCGAGAAAGGTAAAAGAAATGCTAACCTATAAAGGTTACCTTTATCACGTGAAAAAGAACACCGAACAGAATGAGATATGGAGATGTTGTGTTTTTTAATTAGCATAGTATTGTGATAAGATTGTATGGTTGCAAGCTGCACTTAGTAACGTTTGGCGTTATCCTGATATAACATGATTAAATTTCATTAAAATTAAAATGTTACTTCTATGTTCGCAAGTAAAACATTCTCCCGCTCCGAATTGTCCGCGCCTAATTGTCCGGCTCCGAGTTGTCCACGCCGAATTGTCCGCGCCTAATTGTCCGGCTCCGAATTGCCCTAGAACCGTAATTTTCACAATGATTCAATGGATCTAACGGTTTGATGTCATATAACCATACATACCCACGCTGCGGTTTTATGCTGAGTGTGTTGGCAAACTATGTTGGAAATTTTCGTCTACAAACTTAGCATAGCAGAGGTTTCTCACAAACCCATGGCCTACGAATAGAACATAACCGCATTAAATTATTATTCGTAATTAAAAATAATAAACTATCCTAATGGCCGTTAACTCAGAATCACAGAACATCAAAATGAAATAGAAAAATTACCATTTAATATTGTTATAAAGTTGCAGTGTTTTTGTAATTATTTACACGGTAAGATTTCAAACCGAGATTCTAGTTTAATAGTTTTAACGAAATTTTGAATTTCCATATTTTGCAGAAGGCCGAATATTTGCTATGCAATAAAGATGTCTTTGAGTCGCCATTTTGATCATTCGTTATAATTTGCGATGGACTTTTCAATTTATACCATAAAATAGCAAATACTTAGGGCATGTTTTATAATATAAACATAAAATATATTGTAGAAGATTGCATTCCCACAATGCCAGTGAGCCAGACCTCAATATTAAGTTGCCGAGCCTATGTCCACACATTTAGACCAGTTCTATGCACTATTTTGGGCACAGTGGAGCACAACCTTCGGCATAACTGCCCATGAACATCAAGATCTTAAACTTGATGCGTTTTTCCATCGGTAACCAGTGTAGTTAGTTGGATATATGCCCAAACTGAGATACGCCGCCAATGAGGTATAAACTAGAAGTCACCCTAAGCGTTAATTTATTCAGATTTTAACATAATTTTCATGTTTTGTCCTAAATTCAGCGTTTTGTCAATTTTCAAAGCTTTGCTAGGGTGATTCATGTGTTTTTCTGGGAGCAATAGGGCTTATTTTGAGCTAATGAAAGTAGTATCACTAAAATAATATTTAAGACGCGAAATGTTAGGACAAGTTTTTTCAAAAATATATTACATAAACTGTTTTATTTTCTGTGGAATATATGCGCAAAACTCGAATAGCACCATAGTCTGTAATAAAATAATTGTTCATGCTCAATGTGGAACAAAGTCTAGCGTCGTATTGTAACGGAAACTGCTATAGCGTCAGGTAAAAACTGCACGCATTAGGGCGTCACTTGCGGGAGTGATGATGATAGTATTATTGATCGATGTCGGCTGTCTGTTTTCACTCTGTAATCGGCTGCTGTATGAGCGCTAGGCTAGACCCGGCCCGGCGACTAACTGCCGCTAGTGATGGATGCCGCTCGCGCCTAAGAGCTGAAGAGTAGGCGGGAACGAGAAGCGCGCAAAACGATGGATGCCGCCTAAAGTTGCCGCTCGCGCCTAGGAGCTGGAGGGAAAGTAGCCCGCCTAAGTTGGCGCGCGCGCGAACGATGCGAGGGAAATAAGAGCCGCGAAGGGCTGGCGCGAAGAAGAGCCGCCAAAAGTTGGCGCGAAAGAATAGGCGCCAAACAGTTGGAGCGAAGGAAGCGGGCGAACGAACAGCCGCCAAAATCGAGCGGGAGAGAGATGGCGCCGTGTAAAAGCGCGCGGATATTTCCTATATAAAGAACGTAGAAGGAGCCCAGTCGGACAGCTCACTCGGCGGTAGATCGCGAACGGAGAAGGATCTCCTAACAGCTCAGCTGGCGCTAGTTTGTCGCACGGAAAGGATCTTTATCGCGCTAGTTCTCGAATTCAGGCGAGTAATTCGTGCCTATTGCGGAGTTGTACGTTTAAGCTGATTTCGGCCGTGGATTATTGTGCCGTCGATGTGCTTAGTCAAAACGCTGTCGTTGGGAAGTAAACGGGATAATTCTTGGAATATACTTTGTCGTCGCCACTGTCAACGACGAGTTCGCCATTTTAATCAGGGAGTCAAACCTTTTCTTTTCTATCTGATTTGTGGGCGAATTCTTTGAGCTCATGTCAGGCAGCCAATTTTCTATTAGATCAAAGGTTTAGAGTTCGATTTAGCAATTGCTGTAACTAAGAACTCTTGAGGCTTAACGAAATTATAATTAGTAAAGGATTAAAATATACTAGCAGAAATAGTTAAGGTTGAATCTTTTAGTTAAGAATAAACTTGTAAAACGAAAGATATGGCTGAATCAGATTTTGGTAAAGTGGTAGAGTCCATACTTGCCTGGATTCGAACCCATTACTGTCACCCAACAAATGCTCAGTTCTTTCCTCCGGGCTCTCCCGACAGCTAACGGTGGCGTCATACCACGCACAACAAACCGTTACAGTATATAAATTATACTACGACGCATAAAATACAGCAAATATCAATGTACACACCTCAGTAGTCTCAGAACGAGTGTTAAGGGCAGAAGCATCGATCCGCAGTATTAAAACTCTCGTTCAATGCTGCCATGGTAGTTCAATCAATCATGCTGACGCGAATTGACTATTGTAACTTCATTTTAGCAGGACTGCCAAAGTTAAGATTACGTCAGTTCCAGTCGGTCCTTAACTGTGCCGCCAGAGTAGTGGCCAACCACTCAAAATGCTCCAATATATTCGAACATAGGCGAGAAAAGTTGCACTGGCTTTTTGTGGATGGACGGATTCAAGGGTAACAGGACTATAACCCCCCGGAAAATAACCCCCGGACAATAACCCCCCATGCAAATAACCCCCGGACAATTACCCCCTGTACTGATATAGTACATACAGTAAAGAGTAGACATGAAAGACTTACCATGCATCAAAAACTAATTATTAGACAATTATTAGACAACTGGGCAGAGAGTAGACATGAAAGAATTACCAAACATCCAAAACTAAATATCGGACAATTATTAGACAACTGGGCAGAAAGTAGACATGAAAGGTTTACCATATATCAAAAACTAATTATTAGACAATTATAAGACAACTGGGCAGAGAGTAGACATGAAAGAATTATCATACAACATGAAAGAGGTCAACTACTATATAATAGAAATGGAAAATACAAAGTTTAAAAAGTTGATCTATTTAATTTCATACTGTGACGTTGCATGGTTCTCCAATATATGTCTAATAAATTAATATATAAACTGTATGATTAATATACATTATTTGTATATTTATATAATTAATATATCAGTATAGCGGGTTACTGTCCGGGGGGTTATTTGCATGGGGGGGTTATTGTCCCGGGGGTTATTGTCCGGGGGTTATTGTCCGGGGGGTAATTGTCCGGGGGTTATTGTCCCAAGAAGCGATTCAAGATCCTCCTACTAAGACTATCGCCGATGGTCGCTACTGCCCCGGCATACATCAAAGAGCTCCGTGTTTTAGTTTCTGAAGGAACTTGGTCGCCGATTTCTGCGCTGTGCTGCCCGTGAAGATTCACAGGTCCCTCGCTTCCGTACATCTTTGGAAAATCATCTGGGTTTTCTTTTACATCGAACCCCCTTTCTCTTAGAAAAATCTTCCTTTAAGTACTGTTTCAACTGATTCAGCTCAACACACTTCAGTTTTACAGCCATGGAAGCATCCCTTTTGGGAGATGCTTGAAAGACGCTATATAAATATTTTGTTACATTACATAGCTAAGGCCACTTTTTTCATAAACTCATTAAACAAATAAGTAAGTAACTAAATGAAATATCGAAACCTTGCGTCACTCCGCAGAAACGCATAGCTACTGTGACAGACTATCGTTGCCACAGGTCGCTGCTAAATAAATGACATCCCAATGCATTATCCCTTTTCGACCTAAATTTGGAGAGGTCAACCATTACATCATCTGGCGATCTAAATTTGGTTACTGATGAATATTAAGTAGTCTTTCTAGCCGGCCGGAAGGTGTCAGTCGAAGCCGGAACTTAGCGGGTAAGTACCCTCAATTCGTTTGCAAGATTTTTCTGAATATTTTGAAGACTTCGCTTAAAGTGAGTCGTAGAACGAGAATGAATGGAAATATTAAATGGTTTGGGTGCTGAGACGGAGCTACCGGTCGTAGTTAGATCGAACTTTTGCAAATTTTACGTTGTCTGACGGGTAACCTTTGTCTGCTGTTACTAGGCGCCATCTTTGTTTCTTGTAGAATGAGCACAGAAATTCTTAAAATTAGGTTGAATTATCGGCAATCGGCGTAACAGGGCGATGTGAACCTAAAGGGGGAATCGCTACATCACCTTCCGGTCAGCCACAAAGGAAGAAACAAGCTTAGTCTGGCGAAGGAGGACAAACGAACCCAGGGTTGCTCATGGAAGCGGACGCCCTGCTCGGGAGCCTCGGACACCACAACAGCTTTAGAAGCTGATCGGCCATCTGGTGAACATATAACGAGATCCTTGCCTCCGCAAGCGCTGACTGTCCCACAGGCTTAGTACTAAAGCTCAGGTCTATTACAGGGATGGAGGCTTCAGTAGTAGGATCACAAGACCGACTGAACGGGGTTCGAATCTTCACCCGCAGAAGGAAGCATCGGTTCTTCCTGCCTCCAAAACCTCTCTTCAGCTCGTCCATGCAGCCTCTAATCCAATATGGCGCCGGTGTACACTACCTTTACTGATTTTCAGCTGAAATATGGCCGAGCCCGACTAATAGCTGGGACCCCATGCATTCTTAAAACATTGCGTGGCCCCTGTGATCGACACTCCGGGTTTAGGACGAAACAATAACAACGAGACATTTAAAACAGCGAACACGAACGTACGTGCACACGTCAATGTATGTAGCCTATGTTTTATGTATGTATGCATGAACTGGGCAGTTAATTCGAAAGCTTTGGAATTCACTGTCCAGTTATGTGCGCTCTGTCAGTTTTTTAATGGTCATGTCTAAACTTTAAATCCATCTGTTTCAACTCGCTTACTCAAAGCAACCTGACCTGCCTATTGCGTTTTTTGACCGGGCTTCTCCAAAGGTTTACAATATTTGGTTACTGCTTAATTTGAGGCGGCTATTGATTGATGCCTTGTGCATTATGATAACGGCGCTATATAAGTCATTAGTCACAATTAGAATATATACTTGTATGTATGTATGTACGTATATACGTATATATATATGCATGTATGAATGCACGCTTATTAACTTTCCGACATACGCTGATGCATATTTGCATGCATGCAGATATGCATACATCAATGAATGCACACAGAAATACATATATACAAAAATACATGCATATATACTCACATAAATGCATACATACATATGTATAGACATAAATGCATAATCATACATACCTATACACGCATACATTACATAAGATACATTTATGCATACATACATGTATTTATATACACATGTATGTACATACATACATAATTGCATACATGCACACATACATATTTGTCTATGTGTGCCTTGCATGTATGAATAAATATGTACATGAATATATAGGTCTGCATATATACATGCATACATACATACGTACATAGATACCTGCGCAGATATTTTTATTTATGCATCCCTACATACATATATGTATTATGAAAGTATACATGTAAATATTTTAAAATGCACTTTGCATATATATATATTATATATATATATGCATGTGTGGATCCAGGTCTCTATAGACAGAATATTATTGATTGCTGTTAGGAGTTTAGAACACGTTAATTATATGCAGCATTTTGTCTATGTTTGCGCTTAAGCTATTGCTCACAAGACTTACTTCCTCGACAAGTCTTATCACCATGTTGTAGTCTACTCTTTCGCGGACCTTTTTCCGATCAATAGCAGCTTTTCTGAGTGTTGGGTGCTAACTCGTCATCCTAATCAGGTGCTTATATATTGTATTTAACCTCAGTGAGGCGTAGATACTTGACGTATATAACCGTCTTTGAATAGGGGCATAGTTTATAGCGTCCGTATATAGCGACAGGGAATTTCCATCTAAATTAGCAGAAACCCAACGTGCGTATTTATAGCAACAAAATGTCATCCGGCATATAGGAGCGTCTGATGGCTAAAGCTAGAATAAAAAATGTTTAGATGCGTGCGAGAATTTATAGCCTTTAGGCTGAAGTAAAAATAAAAGCAAAAATATTTTTTATTCGACGGAAATTTTTCAGTCAACATATTTCCCTGCATGATGCAATGAGAGTATGAATTCTGGAGTCCATCCTACAAGATCATAAATCTTTCAATATAGCTTCCTTCACGGCACGAGTTTATAATAAGCAGGTTTAATAAGTGAACGCCTGTGCGTTGCAACATAGGCATAACTGTTATGATCCTTGACAAAATACAGCGTGCTTCTACTCACAACTTTGAAACCATGTTAAGTAGATCATTTAAAATCTCGTGATAGGATTTTATGCTGATCGAAGTTTTCGAAATCACATGCTGACGTTGGCCAATTATTAAGCATGACGACAGAACATCGTGTGACCTATAATTATGGTAATACGGTCATAAACTATACGTCGCTGTGGATAATTAACACTGGTCACCGTTGTTATTGGTATCTTTATTAGTAATGATCTAATAATGTGGTTTATGAAGTCTATAATCCCCGGTTGCTTAATAATTGCCCTACGTCAGCGCACGATTTTGAAAACTTCGATCAGCATAAGATCCTATCACGAGATTTTAAGTGGTCTACTTAACATGGTTTCAAAGTTGTGAGTAGAAGCACGCTGTATTTTGTCAAGGATCATGACAGTTAGTCTTATGTTGCAGCGCACAGGCGTTCACTTATTGATACTACTGTCCAGGCAAGTAAGCAGCGTGCATAGATATATCTACAGCTTACAGCTTACAGGAAACATTAGTAGGCCTAAATCTGCATGGTTCGCAATACCGATCGTGGCTGTATTTAAGAGATTTGATGCCCGGGCAAGCACGGTCCGTACACGGAGACCTTAAATGGTGTGACATCCATTCAAACGGGCAGCGGTGGCGAAGGATCTCATCCGATAAATTGTGGTTGATTTTGAGGGGATAGAAGGGGAGCCTTTATATCACGTCAGGATGGCACGTCAGCATTGTTTTTAGGCCAGGTGAAGGGAAAGAGCTGACGAAAAACCACCCTTACGTGGCACAGGCGTATATACAATTATGTAGAATGTCCAGTAAACTTCGTCATTTTCATTACTAAATAAACTGTTTAAATATTTGCTTATTATACGTTGGATGTATACAGGTATGGTGTGGTTATTGGGGATTTTTTGTGACGCATTAAAGCCTAGTTGTCTAAATGGTTTTAACCATAGCTTATGATTTTGTGGTGATGGTTTCGATTTTGATAGGTTTAGCGATTCATTTTAAGTCCTAATTGTACCCTAAACAAAACTGCAATTTATTACAGTGGAACATTTCTTAATTAAAAGCTAGTTACAATTTAAACCCATGGCACCAACCTATTCACGAGCTTTACGCCAAGTCAGTTGGGTTGTCCAAAGAACAAGATCCAGTTCCCAGAAAACGACGGTAGAACAGACAGACAGACAGACAGACAGACAACCGGAGTATCATTGCACAGGTAACCAAGCAAAGTTTCAGTGGCATGATGCCTTTCGCTTTGCTGATGGTTATAGGCGATGGTTTTGTAATCGATATTGGTTATAGGGGAAGGTTTTGTAATCGATTTGGTTTTTACTTGTCAGTACTTGCAGTTGTTCTTGGTGATCACAACCATTGTAAAGGATACAGCTACTACTGTAAATACTAACAATTTCGAAAAGATCAAAGAAGAACGCATGCAGACACACATTCCTACACATGCATACATACATACAGAGAGACAGACAGACAGACAGACTGACAGCCACACACATACATAACACATACATACATACTTACACCCATACATACAAACATACATGCATGAATACAGACACACCTACATACACAAACGCACATACATACACACATACATACTTTCATACATGCATGTTTGTACATACATACATATAAACATATATACATACCTACACGCAGGTACATACATACATGCATGCATACACATAAATCCAGGCAGACATTCAGACACACACACATACATACATGTACACATACATACAGACACACAAATACACATTCATACATACATAGATACATGCATCCATACATACATAGATACATACAGAGAGACAGACAGACATATACAAACGTACATACGTTCATACACATAAATACATACAGACAGACATACATCCATACCTACAGACAAACAGATACACACAGACACACATACAGATATAACTCTACATATACAGCGCCATTTGTTGGCTTCGGCCTTACTACGGTGCTCTATAAATCGCCATATTATTATAATTATTATTGTTGTTGTTATTAATATTATTATTTTTATTAATAATAGTATTTTTGTATAAGGCTATGAAGTAGGCCTAATTTAAAGTTCACATTGACATGATTATACATGGGCCCTACTTTATATAGGCGTGTGTATATATATTGACATTAATGGGCGCCATAGAAATTATCATCACAAGTCTCTGCATGAGATACATAAAACGTAATTAGTATTCAAGAATGAAGGCTACTAAGAGATGTACATGTGTTACTCCCAACTAGGAAATTATCGCTTGTCCTGTGATTCTTTTCTCGGCCGCTTTGGCCCGCAGCCTTGTCAGCCTCTTGGCCTAGTAGCCTCCAGCCAACGACGCTAACGCCATTGCCCTAGGTGTATATCTGCGATTATAAAGAACATCAATGGTCAAGGAATTTTTTCTTTCGACGTTTGGCGTTGTACGAGTTGTTTATAGTTAAGAACTAGTTGTCTTACATAAGTTTCATTTCGAGTAAACTCATTCGAGTCACAGATTGCGAGATTAAGAGTTTAGGCGGTTTCGTTATAGACCAATACAGCAACACATTTTGGTAAGTGGATTTATTTGTTTTTAAAGGCTCTTCGTTATTTGTTATTATATATTGTCGTAGGCCACCACAAGCAAATATGCGTTATCAAGACGTTTCGCCATCTGCTACGCCTTGTGCATTAGACACTGGCGCAATAGAAGCTTCTAAAATACAATTACGTTATACAGTAGAAGTTTTGAGGTTTAAATGTGTAGTGTTTGGACTGCTCAATATATGAAGACATTTTAGGTAACCTTTAATGATCATTCATAAAAATGTAAGGTATACCATATCATCACACTTGTCCTGCATGTGGCTAAAGTCAGTGAACAAATGTATAGCACAATTTTTCGGCCTCGGCTGCACTACGGCGCTATATAAATCGTCTTATTTTGTCAACTTTAATAATAATACTCATTCATATCATGTGGTAAAGGCAGAAACTAATGACCTACAGAACACTGTATGTACAGTATGCATGCATGCATGTGCATGTATATATATTTATGTATGCATGAAGAAAAGTGTGTAGGTGTGTGTAGGTGTATGCGTGTGTATGAATATTTAAATGGAGCCTTTAAGGACCGAGAGATCCCAGTGGCTTATAGACAAATTCTTATATACAAACACGATGTCTAATAGGACGTTATATTTAATATGAAGTGTCACAAAAACTATGCTATGGCAACGGTTATCAATTTTCCACGACAGTTCGTGTCACATTAATGTTTTTTTTTCTATAAGATAATACTATATAAAATGTAGACTTTTATTTATGTATCATATTTGACATGTGTGTAGTTACTAAAGATTCATAAAACTTTTATCAGTTTACTATTCAATCAAAATATGGGGAAAGCATGCACCTTAAAATTTTTTGATATGATCGCGTAGATAGTTACCTTCAATGGATTCCTTTAAAACATATATCAATCATCCATCCACCCACTTATAAAATCCATCCACCAATTAATCCAATCATCCATCCAACAATCCATCCCCAATTAATCCAATCATCCATCCAACAATCCATCCATATATGTATCTACTTATCCTATCATCCATCCATTTATCTTATTGTCCATCCATTTACTTGTCAAATTATCCAACCATCCATCTACTCGCTTATCCAATCATTTATCCGTCCAGTAATCCAACCATGTATCCATCTACTTATCCAATAATCCAACCTGCCATCCATTGTCTAGTCGTCCATCAGTACATTCATCCACTCATCCGACAGTCTATCTGTATGCGTCTAAATCAGTTTCTTACTCTTCTTCTTAATGCCTCCTTCCTCGTGTCCATGTGTGGTTGTCTAATTCACTTTGTTTTTCTCTTCTTTCAGTAATCTGGTCAACGTTACGTTCTCCTGTATCACCTTCCCACTGTATTCCACTCTGACTTCGCATCTTTCTTCTTTCTTAACCCTTCTTTTGCACCTATCCCGAATTTAGCAAACTGACATTCTTTAGCGACTTGTCGTCTTTAATTTTCGCTTGACCTCACAAAAATGTCAAGAGAAACACAGGATTCATTCCCAGTGTTTAACGACATCTTTGGCTGACAGTGTCGCTGACGTCGACCTTACTTAAATTTTAGCTAAACTTCCAGTGTCTTCCGGTGAAGCAAATGTTATTTAACACCGCCGTGTGGCACTAACCTAAGGAAACCTTGTGCTGTGCTTATATGCACGACAAAACCACACAGGAAACCTTACTGCGAATTTTTTTCTACGAATTTTCTCTAAAATTATCGAATTTTCCCAAAACAAGTGCTTGCATCAGCATGAGACCATATAGATGATGTCATTGCGTGAATCGTGGAAATTCCAATACATACTGAACAGACGTAATTTCCCAGTTGTAAAACCCGTCAGCATTCGGTTTTTCCGTTGTTTTCTAGAGCACACAGTCATATAACCACTGGTGAAATAGTTTGGATGGCGGGTGACGCCATGCCTACACAAACTTTTGGGTCAACCACGTATAAATCGTTTCAATAACCACTCCTGATAAATGATTTCGCGTGTTAAGCAAGCAGTAGCAGTACTTTCTTCTAGGTTACTTGGTTAAGAACTGTTGAAATATGATAACCGTGGTATTTTCGGGTGTAGACCTCTAAGCTAGACCGAGGCTACTAGCCTCCTCAGGCATGGCTTAGGTTGGCAGGTTCCGGGCAGGCCGTTGGGTATTGATTGCTAACCACTTTGGATTGAACTGGTTTAAATGTTGGACTAAGCATTCAGACAGGCTAATTAGGCACATGAGCTACAATTTTATATAGGCTCTAGAAATATTCAAATGTTTTCTAATTCTTTTTTGATGTCACATCTATAAAAATGCACCCCTTTAGACTAACTACTAGTGTGAAGTTTTCAAACATATCAAATATACCGCTTTTCTACCACAATAGCTGTATAAATACCAGCCTTTTGGTAGAAAAACCTTTTGTTTGAACTTGAACAAACTCTGTGAAGGCTTTTTAACTTAGGTCTACTCCAATATCAATTGCATTCCTAGTGTTTATCCTTTAAAATAAAACAGTTTTAAGATAAAATTTAAGAAAACTCGCCTTATAGTGCTTAATTTTTCCCAGAATACAATCCAAAATAAGCGTTTTCATTCTGCGTAGGAATAGTAAATGTAGCAATGCTTATTTTAACTTTTACACAGTGATAACATTATTTTTAAAATGCAGAATATTATAAAATGATCTTAATTTATTCTTATTCGGTAATTTTCGCGTGAACGGTCCAAATTCAGCATTTTGTCTACATTAAATATTTTGCTCATGACTTGATATTTAAGTTAGCAATTTTAAATTGTTAAAATATATCGTAAGCGTAATCTCTAAAATTTACAAAGCTATACGCTAAGCGCAGTGCACCCACCTTATTCACGAACGATGCGAAATGTCAGAATGGTTGTTCAGATAGGCTATCATGTGAATATGTGTTTGTGATGTGTTATATGTGGCTGTGTACAGTGTTAATTTTTTGTTTATTATGTTACATGTAATTGTGTATAATGTTAAACTGTGCATCTTCCATCGTTTGTTTGCTTTCGTTATATATTTATATTTGTGTGTTTGTCCACGCCTACGATTCCTCGTTCAGCCGATGGACATATGGCATGTTCACAAAAGCATTACTTCATTCCTTACTTACTTATGTGAAGAACAAAGTCCGGTTGCCAGAAGACCAGAGAGAAATAGGACAGAGGAGCTATTACGGTGGGTTGTGTTTAGGTTGAGATATGGGAAGGGATGGATCAGGGTAAGATTTCTTGAAAAGGTGGGACTTCAGTTTTGGATGGAAAGCTTGAGGTGTATTAGATATAGGGGCTTGAGACGGATGATGGTTGGTAAGCAGCAGACGGAATAGAGGGCCGGTGAATTTGCGAAATTCAGGAGGGAGATCGTTCCAGAGTCGAGGTGGAGTGTTGTGTATGGATAAGTTAGAGAACTTAAGATGAGTTGTTGCAGAGGGACGGGCAAAAGTGAGATAAGAGGATGAACGGGTAGAGCTGGATGATTGGATGGTAACGAGTTTGCGAAGATAAGTAGGTTAGAAGTATTGCAGGGAGATATTAGTTAGAAAAAGAAGTTTGAAATGAATGCGTTCAGGATTTTCAGGGATTTAACAACTGGAGTTATATCATGATGCTTGAATGTCCTGGTGACAGCTCCGGCAAGTAAATTTTGGATGTGTTGAAGACGTTTAATTTTTGTAGATTCAAGGTTAAGAAAGAGGCAGTTGCAGTAGTCAAGCTTGGAGTGGACAATTAAGGTAGTGGCAATTATGGTAGTGGCAGTTTTTAAATCGAGCATACGAGGAATGTCACAAATATGAATAAAAGCAGATGCGCTAGAGGTTGGAGATGTGATTTGAAAACGAGAGATGAGAGACAAAATAGATAGATATTTCGTATGTAAACTTTTAGACCAAAGTTGCGTGAAAATGTATCAGCAAACTCCATTTTTTCTAGGATTTGCATCACTGTCAGAAATTGGACTTCTTGCATCGAGAAATGCAAAACTTTAGAAGTTTAATCATGTATTGCATAAAAAGCAAATTTTGAAGATTTTTGTGTTTGGCTAAAAATTATTATTGTTCATTTGAACGCTCTGATTTTCGTGTATAATCGTAATCGTAATCGTAAATTTGTAAAGCGACGCTTCAAGGTATTCTCATCAGAGGCGCTCCCGGCCCATAATCCCAGAACTGGGGAATAATAAGGCTAAAATGGGCGTTTCGGCAACAATAGTCAGCTATGTCTGACAGCACCGGTTTTAGCAACAGCTAATCTAACAAAGTAAACGAACAAAATTCTGCTTACTGCGTTAGCGTAGATAAAAGCGGGACAGAAAGATTGAGTTAAAACGGCACTAGGAAATAAAAGCAGGTGAAATGCATTGAGCTGCTGATCTTTAATGGCGTAAAAGATATTTGATATCTGATGAATTCTCTGTTCATATATTGTAAGTGAACAGTTCTAAGGCTATTGAGCCACCGACATGCTGTATCATATGAGACAGCAGACAGCAAGTATTTATAAACCGGTGATGCTTTAATAAGAAGATTTTAAATAAATTAAAATGTAGAAGATATGTGTTTATTAGGTCCTATCTCGTCAAAAAGCCAGTGCTTAGGGCTACTACCGATCTCTAAGGACAAACCCTAAGATTACTGCGAACGGTCTTAAGAAAAGCTCAGTGCTTATCGCCCGCAAAAAGATTTGATTTTTGGAGATTTAAAATTGAAATTTAGTGGTAGGCTATTGACAGAGAATCTTTGGGTAATTTACAGAAGTATGCTGACAATTGCATTAACTAAGTAAACCATATCTGTATCTTCTATATGAATAGAATTGATATCACTTTTGCTTTCAAGTCTATTTAAACTTATGAAAAGTAAACATAGTGCGGTATAAAACTGTTTGATTAGATCGACCTTCTCACTCAATCATTCAGAGCATTTATATGGTGACCCTTCAAGTTGTGTACTCAGAGGCACCCTCAACCCAGCTCCGACGAAAGAGAACAGCTTGTTACAACCACAGCAACAGCCTACAATGATGTAAGCCGATGTGAAATTTTGGCGTCGGTTGGCCGATCTCAGAACTCTTTGAAAGACTTTCATTTTTACAACCACGAATAAGGCAGTAACAATCGCTTACATGGGATCGCATGAGTCACAATAACCATACAAACACGTAAGAATTGGCCTACACACTAATGCGGTAACCAAAATTTTACTAAATGGGCGGCGTATTACAGGGTCGTTATTTTTCCCGCTGCATAACCATTGACATCGTTGCCCATAATTAATGCAAAAGCATTATTGGGTTTCAGATTGTAAAGCTAGTGACACCATGTTGCATGTTGTTGATAATTGTCCGATATTTCCAAAACTTCAAAAACCACATGCTGAATCATTAAACTTGCAACATGTATTTTCCAAGATTGGAGTAAATGAATTTTCCGAGTGGTTGGCTTGAGAACATGGTTTTTAATACACAGCTTTTCGCAGATGGTCATGAACTGTTTTTGTCAAGTCAGTATGAATGTATTATCAGTATGCACTCTATCGTTCCCAAATCAAGACTTTTCAGTGGAACTACGTTACTGCTAACTTGTTGGTCTATTTTTCTTTTTTTTCAAGTTCCGAAAGGAATCCTCAGTTTAGTTTGACTTCTAGATGGCTTACAAATTGCTTTTGCGCACGGTTTGTGTTCTCATTGTGTACATAACGGTCTTATGTTTAAGCCTATGCCGTGACGTTTTGATTTACATTGATTGGCTTTCCAATTAACACAGATAAAAGCGATAATCCACCTTAGTTTCATAGATATGATTCTGGCAGGCGCAGAGAAGTAAAAGACTTAATCTAGTTTGATTTTTAATTAGATGGGAGACCGTTCGTGGAATATGACGCCAGCTGGAGTCCATTCAGCTATCATCCTTCAGTAGTTGGTGAATGAGTACCAGCGAAAGTTGGGACTTTAAAGAAGTGTTCTGCTGTTGGTTTGATGTGGTCGTGTTTGCATCTCAGCCGCATGATCTTTCGACCTCAGAACCAAGTCTATAATCTAAACTAATGATTTCTATAGCGCCGTTATCATAATTTCCAAGGCATCAGTCGATGGTCGTTTCAAGTGAAATCAAGATCACAATCCGTTGGAAAAGCCAGGTCGAATTCCGATAGGTCAGAGAAATCAGAAGATAGGTTACGGTGGGTAAAAAAGTTGAAAGAAACGAGTCTTACTTTTAGATGTGAACGACATCACAGAACTGATAGAACAAATAGAACTTGGCAGTAAATTCAAAAGCCGTGGACCATCAACCGAGAACGTTCTAGAACCCAACACTGTCCTGGTAAGAGGGACAGCAAGTGTTGTGGTGTCCATTGATCGAGTGCATGACAATGAGGAAGGGAGGGGTAGTAAGATACCGTGGAAGGATGGAAGGATGGATAGAGGAAGGGTGTGAAGGAAGATTGGCCACCTGCTTCAAATATGCTGGGGCTAAGAAAATGAAGTCGCTTGCACTTCAAACCCGTGTTAACTTAAATGACTGCTCTTCTTCGTCTTCTGCTCCTTGTCTTTCTTCATCATCGTCATTGTCATCTTTTTCTTCATCATCATCATCATATTCTTTCCTTCTTATTCTTCCTCCTCATCTTTTTTCTCCTCTTCTTCTTCATGCCCTCCATCTCCTCCTCCTTCCGTCGTCATCTTTTTCTTGGGTCAGCTTCCACTATGGCATTTTTGCGTATTTCCTCAATATTCCCTTCTACCCTCACATCCATCACAAAGCATGTCATTCAGTTGAATTTAACATTGTTTTGTAAAGAAAAAACCGCCTTTTAAAGAGTCTGAATGATTGATATATCGACTGACTGACTGACTGAGCTTAAAGATCTTTCTTCTCTTCTCAGCATGCATTTGTGTTCTACTAATAATCTTTCACAAATCACTTCTTGACAAATGTGTCTAAATGTTTCTTACAACCATCTCAGCCGTATGATCTTTCGACCTCAGAATCAAGCCTCTAATCTAAACTACAGTATACATCTTAGATGTAGACTGTATGGTCTGTAGCACCAGAGAGTCATAATAATTTGGCAATCAGTTGCTGCAAATGGCCATTATACATTTTTCAGATCGACAAGCTTGAATATTGGTCGAACATTACATACAGATTACTCATAATATATCATTTATTATTCTATTATTTTTGTATTTATTAAGCACCACTGTCTAACGATTAAACATCAACCAAAAAGAATGAACAATTGTGTGTGAAGGAGTTGTTCAGGATCCCTACACAGTAACCGTCTCAGGAAGAAGGCTCGAACCCGTACTCTCCGGGTTGCAAGGTGAGCACTCAAACCAATCAGGAACTGCACAAAATGTTTCATTCAGTCCCTTCATAAATGATAAGTTAGTTGCAAAGCTTGTGGTACAAACTTGCATTACGTCATATTAGACATTAACCACTACATTTATTGCATAAACCACTACATTTATTGCATTAACCACTACATTTATTGCATTATGTCATACTTAATATTAGCCACTACATTTCTATCACTGACCGTCTTTTTTTGGCCGCACTGCAAAAAAGAAATTAAACTATTATACCAATCTTTGAAGAAATATGTTGCATTCTCTTTTGAACTGCTTTTCGTAGATGTTATGTACTGGTATTCAGAATACTTTGTTTTTTAGCATATTAGAAGTTAATCGTAGCGAAGATTTGACCAGAATTGAATATCACGACAAAACTTATTGTACCTTATCTTGCATCATTGCCTTAATTTTCTTTGTCCCACACTCCTGATCTCCTTTTTAAACAACTTATTTAAGACATAATTCTACATTTACTTAAAAAGTAATCAGTATACAGTCGTTTCTGTGCATCAGAAGAGGCAGCATCTCCCCTGATTTCTGTCCAGTTACCACGATTTCCTTTAGGTTTATTTAATCATGTGCTATCTACTTGGATTTTCTTTCTTTTCCTGAATCTTATGAAAAGACGACTGAAGTGTATCGGATACGTAGTTCTTAATCAGAAGGACAGAAGAGCTAATCAAGCGATGAATTGGATGGATTTCTGAAGGAAAAAGAAAAGAAGACAGACCAAAATATGGCAGGAGACCATCTGAGCTGATCTGAGATGTCTGGAGATATTAGCCAGACAGCCACGTTCTTCGGTCAATAGCTAGCCAACAGTATCCATTAGTGAGGCAGCGCAGGCCAGCAATGGGCCCAGTGAACGTAACTAATCTAAAGACTTATATAGCGCTGCTAGCAAGGCTACGGTGGGTAAGCAAGTTGAAAGAGATGAGTCTTTAGTTTAGACCTGATTGAGGCACGGAATATGACGATGGGAACAGGTGCATGAAGATGCTGCACTCAACACTGAACAGTGGTCCAGTATGCATATATGCACATATAATTCTAAGTATGCTGTAAGTAAACTCAATAAATGAGTTAATTGTTCTATTTTGTTTTATTTTAGTCTACTCGAAGACGCCGTCTTCCATCAATTGAAAGTCTTGAATGGTAGAAAACGATATCTACTTCTTAAACCTACCGTGTGCAAACATTTTCCGTCATGCATTATCAAAAAAATGCAAAAACCAAATATGTCTAATATGTTAATCTTCTGGACGTGGTCAGCCTATAGGTATCAAATAGAATTCTGTAGCTTTCTTGCAGGAGCACTTTTTCTAACTCGCATATGCCTCGACAAGTGCTCTTGCCTGGCACCTGATTGAGTGTCACCCGGTTCAGTTTTTTCTCGGCAGTTTAATCCGCAGCAGAAGTGTCGGAAGTGGAGATATTTCACCAAAAAGATTCGTGGATTGTAGTTCAGTTGCGTTTTTCAATGAAGAGTTGACGCATCGGATAATCTAACCAACGAAACAAGAAACATTCTCTCGAGACGACGCTTGCCATACCGGAAAGGCCATTTTGCAGAATCTCTCAGTGAAAAACTGAGAACCAAGCCCTCGACTGAACGTAGCTGTTAAACTACCAATCTCTGCTGCATGATGTCGGAACCCATTTACAGATGGATGCTGTACAGGTTGTACTCATTCCTGCGGTACCCAGAAACGGCTTACTTTCGGCCGCCACAACTGGTCAACATGGGATTCTACAGCAGCGGTAGAGGCGAAGAGGTGACGTGCTATCGTTGCGGCGTGAGTCACACCGATTTTCAGCCAGGAGAGAACATTAGAAGAGCACACATTCTCAGGTCACCGGACTGTCCACTGAACACCGGTGGTCCTGTGCTTGAAGGAGATGATGCCAGCCCAGCTCTCAACGTTGTGCCGCAAGTTCTTCCAAATCCCCAGCCGAACCGAAACCGACCCACGGGCAATCAGTCGATTAGCTACTTCTCCTGGGAACTCCAAATTGGAATAACCTTCAGAAGGTCTGATCCAGATTTCAAACTGTTGGAAGCTGTGGGGATACAACTTCGAAGGTACACGTTTTACGACTGGCCAAGACACCAGGGTGATTCGAAACAGTTGGCCCTACTGGGATTCTTTTACACGGGAATATTGGATAAGGTTCAGTGCTGCGTGTGTGGCATTATGTACAAGACCGGGAACTTTCAAACTCCGTCCGAATTACGTGCCAACGGGTGCCTCCCTTGCTGTCGGAGCAATTACTCATGA
Source organism: Norana najaformis (assembly GCA_964023275.1). Taxonomy (NCBI): domain Eukaryota; kingdom Metazoa; phylum Annelida; class Clitellata; order Crassiclitellata; family Hormogastridae; genus Norana; species Norana najaformis. Next base: position 59,306,129 of record OZ029913.1, read on the forward strand.
CAGGAAGATTCTGCTGGAATAAGTTCCTTTCTTCAAACTTTGCTTCAATTATCTCGACTTTTCAACTCCGGGAAAGGAAGGATCAAAATTACTTATTCAAAAAGCTGTGTTTGGATTAAATATTTGTGCAAGGTTCATATTCGGCACGAATTGTATGAAAACGGCTCGAATTACTCTCTAAGCATCGTGTAGGTGTTTAGGCAGCCATTTTCTCTGTTGTTCAAAGTCGTTCATTTGCAGCTTTCTCTGTACGTGTTTGAGTGTGCGCTTCTGTAGTTATTGTGCTCGACTTTTCACGCAATGTGTTCGGTTTTGGGCAATGTTCGGGTATCTGCAATCGTTTGTGTTGTTGCCAAGATCATCTGGTTCGTCTAAAAGATACGAACGCCATGTATGTGCGTGTCAGCAAGAGCCAAGCCGCTGTTATATGTTGAAACTGCAGCAGTTGAAATTACACAATTAGGACAGATGATTGTAAAAAGTGGAGTTCACAATCGACAGTAAATGACAGAGTTACTGCCATCTGGTAGTTGGGCTTCCTTCTCAGCATAGGACGACAGTTGAAATAAAATTAAAGAAAACTGGCATATATTCCACTCGCGAGGTAGATTCGATTCACCATTACTGGTTAAATCTGGAGATTAAGCCAGCATGTGAACTTGTTTCTTGCCAGTATATTGACATATCCTCGCTACCTTTAAGTTGAAGAATCTACCAACCCAGAACCTGTTACTTGCCAGTATATTGACATATCCTCGCTACCTTTAAGTTGAAGGAATCTACCAACCCAGAACCTGTTACTTGCCAGTATATTGACATATCCTCGCTACCTTTAAGTTGAAGAATCTACCAACCCAGAACCTGTTACTTGCCAGTATATTGACATATCCTCGCTACCTTTAAGTTGAAGAATCTACCAACCCAGAACCTGTTACTTGCCAGTATATTGACATATCCTCGCTACCTTTAAGTTGAAGAAACTACCAACCCAGAACCTTTTACTTGCCAGTATATTGACATACCCTCGCTACCTTTCAGTTGCAGGACCTCCCGACCCACCTGAAGGCTTGAAGGACTTAGTCAACTTAACGGAGCAATGAAATGCTGGTTTATTACTTTGTCTGCAAGACAACGAAGTGATAGCACTCCTTCAAAAATGCTGCTGCAATTCAATCTGGCTATAAAAGTCAGCAGCAAAAAGATATTGGACAGAAGATCTCACAGAATCGTGCACTTGGCTAACTATAACCTACACTCTTGGATCAAAATCCGTCCAATCCTTGTGAATACAGGTTGTAATTCAAGAGTAAAGCCTCACAACGTTAGAAAGATATCGTCGTTTAAGGAATTGAGCGTCATCAGGAACCTCGGTGGGAACTGAACATCACTGCAATCGTCTGTCAGCTGGGAACCGAGGAATAAAGAAAATCGAATCTTATAACGACGACCATTCTCGAAGATCTCTTCAGCCTGCTATCATCGGACGCAGCTTTTATGGGACCCCGAGAAATTTACATTACATGACATTACCAGATTTGGATTACTGCCATTTTCGTATTGATTGATAACTGGTATAAGTAAGCTTTTTTATTCAAAAACTATTGGCAGCAGGGCCCGAAACTACGGGGCACCGGGCCCGAATCTGAATTGCCAACTCAGAGCCTGATAAAGGGGTACAACTGAGTAATCTGCGAGGTGGAAGGGAATACGTAGTTACGCAACTGGCAAAGAGCAATAAAATTCGAATAATTAATGCTGTTTTGTCACTTTACAAATTCAAAAGCAAAATAGCATTTTCCATGCGCCTAATTAAATTCTGTAATTGACAAGAAGCAAATTCCTTTGAAGGTCAGGGACACTACACAGGTTTTAGAATCTGAGGACATTCCATTTTCTTGATTCGAGCTGTTACAATACTGCCACACAATTGTTTAATGAAACTCCCACTCAAGTTTTTTTATAAAGAAACAGAAAATATTTGAAGTACTTTAGTGCAGTTTTGTCTTAATTTTATTAAATGAGTTTGGAGAAACATAGTGCTAGAGGGATTGGAAAACTTGACTTGTTGAATTTCTTCTTAGAGACTTACTACGATTAAGCATTTTCGTGGGCAGCAAACGTTCGTAGGTTCTTTTAGGGGATGCCAATAGAGATGAAAGAAATAGTTGTGCTATGTCGGTCAGTTGAATGTAAACAAACAGTAATTGAAATTTAGTTTCCACGCTTAAAGAAGATTTCTTGTTAATATTGGTTAATTGAATGTAGAATTACTGCATATTCGAAATTGATGTATATTCAAACAGTTGACGAATATTTAAAAATTGATTAATATTCGAAGTTTAGTTATGGTAGTTATAGTAAACCTGTTAAGATGGTTGTGATTTCTTGTTAATATACAATTGGTTGCTTGAATGTAAACATTGAAGATTTAAGCTTTTAGCTGTTTGTAGTTACAATCGCGAATAGTAAACAAAGTGGCATATTCAGATGCATTCATTTTATTTACTTCTTTGGTTTCCAGTTTGATCTTTTTGCTTGTAGGAAACGCACATGCATAATAAAAATTAAATATGAACTCTAGATGAAATATTTAGGTCAGTCACCGATACATGTTGATAATTATGTGTGCTTATTTTACTTCTGAAAACTGGCAAATAATGTTCTTCAGAGAAAGGTGCTTTTGTGGTTAATGATACCTTAGCTTTAGCGTTTAGCTTTAATGGTAAACCTGGTTTAAAAACTGTTCTTGATTTTGGCTTCACTTGAACGAAGTTTTTTTCAATTGTTTCTAAGAATTATTTGTAAATATTTCACACAGTGCTGTGATGTAGGTTTTCACGACCTTGAATACGCTGCCAGGTGTTTGCTCCTAAGCAAGGCATTTCAAACCACCAAAAATTGTACATTTTGAACGGGGATTTTTCAAACAGTTTCTCCAGCTGTTTTACATTATGTTTCTCAAACAGTAATATTGTGACCTTTCCTTGTGATATCTGGAGTTAGAAGCACGCATTCATGCGTACATAATATGTACGAAAACGCAGCGGAACTGTACAGTTTAGCGTACGCATGCGCCTTGATGTTCACTGGACGAGTTTTCGGGAAGTTTATCTGGTTTTACAGAGCTAGCCTGTGTACGCGATCTGCTGATTGATTGGTGGAAAGAGACGTTTGGGGTGAGCACAATGAAAGTGGAAATGAACAATATTCTGAAACAATGGGAAGAGAAAGAAATTTTTTCCCTTTGAAAGGGGTAGAAAAGTCTACCTGTTTTTGATTTTACATCGAGAATATTATTGTTTAATGTAAGGAAAATTAAATATCGTAATTTTTCAATAACTGTTTTCTGTTTTTTAACCTCAACACTATTCCTTCAATCTCTATAGGCCTATCTGAAAAAACTGCTGACCTTTTTATGAATCTATTACGCATTATTTAAATATTTTACAATTTATTGATTTAACATAATTTACTGATTCCTTTTCATAGTCTTTTGTTAAGTCAATGTCCACAATTAGTTGGTTTGACGTTTATCCTCCGTTAACTATCTAGAACACTATCGCTATTTTAATGAGATGTATATGAAGGCCCATAGGCTGTGCATCCATTAAGCTTATATCTCTGTATATTTATACTGCGCTCTTACGAAGGACATGCGACAATATTCTCACATGAGCTTCAATGGTATGGTTAGCCATATTTGTTAACGCATACTTCTCTGTGCGTGAGGATCCTAGGTTCGCGCCCGTTCGTGGCTTATTTCAGGATTTGAATCTCGGGCTAGTACGGTTCGTACACGGGAACCTTAAATGGCGTGGCGCCCATTCAAACGGGCAACGGTGGTGAAGGATCTCACCCGATTAATTCATTGAAAATTGAGCAGGATCGAGGCCATACGATCGCTATAGGAAAAGTGTACATTTACATTTATATGTTCTACAATATTAAATCGTATGGGCCCATACGTAGGACATACGAAGCTCGTATGGGAATAGTGTCGTATGTGTTTCATACACCCTACATATTACTTTGCTGTTGGGGTAGGGTTCGAATCTCGGACAAGCCTTATAAAATCGACATAGGTCATAAAGGAAATCAAAGCAACGTGAGGTGATGTAAGGTCGACGTCAAAGGCCCTGGCAGCCGTAAGATGTCGTTAAGCACTTGTACAGTAACTATACTACTGTCAAACTGTGGTTAACCGCAGAAACCACCATCTTCGATATCAGTGCCTCTCTAAATCCAAATCTACTGCCCGACAAATTTGCGCAAGAATTCTATCTTACTCTTTGTGTAATCTTTGACCTGGTTCCTATTTTCGTTGACCCTCCCTGACCTGAAACCAACCAATCACAGCACAGCTTTATAGATGTGACCTAATTTCCATCTGTGCCAATTTGCGTGAGTGCTTTATTTTCCTTTTTCTATCTTTCTTCTAGCTCCTATTTCAATTGACCACCGCCCTCATTTCCGTAGACCTTCCCTGGCGTAAGAGTCCGACCCGTTAGCCTCGGCCGACGTGACGTCATTATAGCGGTCCGCTACGTCATGATAGCGATAGTGAGTGTCTTTGTCGTTTGGCGGAAGGAAATTCGAGGACATCCGGCGGATGTGACGTGGCTGGAGGGCACCGTTAGGCGAGAGGTCAATGGCACACTGGAGGTCAGGGTTGTGATGGGAACACTGCGAACAGCGGCGCCGCAGTCGAGGCTTCTTGGTTGATCCGTAACAGCGGATGGCGAATCGTAGCTCTTCCATCATCTCACACCACAAGGAATTCTAACAGATGAAAGCAAACAAAATGAGGCACAAACTACATCAAAGAAGCAGAAGGAGGCAGGCGGACGGACGGACGGACAAATAGAAGGACGGACGACTGAAACACATGTTGACGAACAGCGGAAGACAGACAAAGACAGACAGCTAAAGAGAGACATACATACGTACAGATGCACAGACAGACTGAGAGATAATGGCCGACAGACAGACAGACTGACTGACCAACAATACGACTGACTAACTGACTGACTGACTGGCTGGCTGACTGACTGACTGACTGACTGACTGACCAACAATACGACTGATTGAGTGACTGACTGACTGACTGACTGACAGACATAGATAGACACAGACAGACACACAGACAGACACACAGACACACACAGACAGACTCAGACAGACGCACAGACAGATACACAGAGAGATAGATGTGCACAGACAGACAGGCACAGACAGACAAACAGACAGACGGACAAACAGACAACTAGTGAAAACAAATATAGAGCGTTGTATAGCAATGGAAACAGAAGAATATTCTTGAGAGACATCCAAGGGTATAAAGCATTAGCGACTTTGTTTTCTTAGCCTTGACACATGAGTTTGGGTGGCCAGTCTGATCGCCGTCTGATCTTACCAATGACAATGTACAGTCAGTGCACTCATTTTACAACTATGTTCGCTAGGTGACGCTAGTAGAACATAAAATTTTGAAACATAAGGGAGTCACAATCACATTAAACAGGTTAAATAAACATACCAGTCAATTTTGCCAAGGATATCTAATCCAATCTAATGATTTCTATAGCGCCATTATCATATGCACGGTGACTCCAAAAGAAATCGCAGTTAAATATCGTTATTCGTTGCAGAAAAGTCAGTTCGAAATCCAACAGAACAAAGGAACTCGAAGTGAAGCTACAGCGGGAAAGCAAGTTGAAACAGATGAATGTATCGATTGAGATTAAAGAACAGACAGAACGCGTGGAATTGGGCAGTGAATTCCAAAGCTTCGATTGACATTAAAGAACAGCAGAACACACAGAATCGGGCAGTGAATTCCAAAGCTTCGATTGACATTAAAGAACAGCAGAACACACAGAATCGGGCAGTGAATTCCAAAGCTTCGATTGACATTAAAGAACAGCAGAACACACAGAATCGGGCAGTGAATTCCAAAGCTTCGATTGACATTAAAGAACAGCAGAACACACAGAATCGGGCAGTGAATTCCAAAGCTTCGATTGACATTAAAGAACAGAGAGAACGCACAGAATCGGGCAGCGAATTCCAAAGTTTCGATTGACATTAAAGAACAGCAGAACACACAGAATCGGGCAGTGAATTCCAGAGCTTCGATTGACATTAAAGAACAGAGAGAACGCACAGAATCGGGCAGCGAATTCCAAAGTTTCGATTGACATTAAAGAACAGCAGAACACACAGAATCGGGCAGTGAATTCCAAAGCTTCGATTGACATTAAAGAACAGACAAAACGCACAGAATCGGGCAGTGAATTTCAAAACTTAGATCAGCTACCAAGAACGCCGAGAGTCCAAAGTTTTTCTGGTACGTGGCTCAAGAGTCAAAGTATCCTTTGACTGAATGCCATACATCCTAGTATACTTCGTGAGCAAGGAGCAGAGATAGGTCAGCTGATTCAAACGTAATACCTCGTGATGTGAAACTGTCTTATAACTTTAAAAGACCCCTCCGCAGGTCTGACCTGCTTCGTGAGTCTATTTCCGGTCGTGTTCTTCCGGGAGTTCCAGACGAACTCCAAGATGGCGACGATGACAGCCAGAGCGAGGCCGACGAACAGGACGACGAAGATTCCTCCGACGTTGGCGACACCTAGCGAGCTGGCCTTGCTGTCCTTCTTCTTGTCATCGCTGACGCAGATTCCTGTGTTCTTCCACCACTTGTTGTACAGCACCTGGATCCGTCCGTTCTCCTGCAGCTTCAGGATCGCCATCGAGATATGGTCACGATATGGGGATCCTATATAACCAAAGAACATGAATGCATGGATGAATGGCTCGCTGGGTGAATGGATGAGTTAACTAACGAATGAATGAAAGAATGAATGATAAACTGGATGAATGAACCAATGAATTAAACGAATAAATGAACGAGCTACTGAACGAAAGAACAAGAGAAGAAACGAATGAATCAACGAATGCGCCATTTATTGCATTAGAACACTGATCGTATAAGAACATTTTTTGCATTAGAACATTTTTTGCATTGGAACATTTTTTGCTTTAGAACATTTTTTTGCATTGGAACATTTTTTGCATTAGAACATTTTTTGCATTGGAACATTTTTGCATTAGAACACTGATTGTATTAGAACATCGATTTCATTTGAACAGTGATTGCATTAGAACATTTATTGCATTGGAACATTGATTGCATTGGAACATTTTTTGCTTTAGAACATTTTTTTGCATTGGAACATTTTTTGCATTAGAACATTTTTTGCATTGGAACATTTTTGCATTAGAACACTGATTGTATTAGAACATCGATTTCATTTGAACAGTGATTGCATTAGAACATTTATTGCATTAGAACATTTATTGCATTAGAACACTGACTGCATTAGAACATTTATTGCAATAGAACACTAATTGTATTAGAACACTAATTGCATTAGAACATCGATTGCATTTGAACATTAAAACATCTGCAGACGATGTCAGACAGCAGAAAGTGAATGTAATATAAATGCCTAATTGCACCACGATTACGATTCTTGCGGATGAACCCTGTCGGTCGTTATTCCAATTATTTTGTCCGATCATGCAGCATCTGAATTGTAAAAGTAAAGTAAACCTCCATTTCTTTATTGCAGAAGGTAGGAGATGTGCTGATTCCTGATCTTAAGCACTTGAGCTTCCAATGGCCGAGTTCCAAGGTCCTGGATACTGGGCTGCGACAACTGTGTTTTATACCTTCCGAACACTTTGCTTATTTTGAATACGCTGGTAATACCGTATAAATAGTATATCAGTAATTGGATTTTCAGTAGACTGTAGCTCTTTCAATTATATTGGAATATTTAATGTCTACATCACAATCAGATAATCTTTAACAATTAGTCAAAAGACCAGTTAATCTACATAGGCATACTAATCTTCAGATCAATTCTTAACAAGCCATAGCAGGGTCCACTTCATGTGGTCGATATATAAAAATTTGTACATTACCTAAACCAGTACCAGATTAAATAATTTGTATACTTAATCTATAAAGCCTTCCTAGTTTACATGCTCGACTCAACTGTCTCTGTCTAGGATAGTCTTTAGCTGTAAACCCTTCGAAGAATGGTAATCTCTTCTGCTTGTCCTATGGGACAAATTGCTGTAGGCTTAGTCTCTGTAGAACTACCCAGGGCCGTATTATCCATTAGGCACAGTAGGCACTATGCCCAGGGCCTACGAACTTTATAGGGACCTACGAAAGTCAAGGCGAAAGATTGTAAAACCGGAAATATTGCATCAGTGCATTGAATAATCAGCATTACAAAAAGTAAATTGAAATTTAAAATCAAATCTGGGTGTGTTCGTGAATCATGATTAAACATGAGCACACATTAGTGACATGACGTCAAGAAATAATGTGAATTTGTGTAGCTCTAATACTGCCTTTGGCAGTTGGGGCCTACGAATGCGAGAGTGCCTAGGGCCTACGTCGACCTTATAACGGCCCTGGAACAATCCGTACCCTCCGTTCTTCGTCTCACCAAATGGTCATCTGCTCCGAATTCAAAGCTCCGCTGATTCACTTGACTTTGATGTTGATCATCGTATCTTGGATTAAAGTTGATCAAACTTATTTCGCATATAAGTTGACCAAACTCCAATTAATTTCAATACAGAACAAAGACTGTCTACGGATCGCAGTTTGCTAATGAACCATCGTTCGACACCACGACACAGACGAAGTGATCGATCGTCCGATATCTTGACAAATTGTCTTTCTATCGACTGAACTGTCAATCTCCTTTCTGTATCGACCTGGAGTTCACCTGCTTCTGACCAAACGACTCCTTGCTTTCCAAATAGTTTTCTGGAGTACACTGAATAGCTTCCCAAAACCTTATATTAATAATTTTATGTTTTATGATTCTGGTACATATTCACATATACATTTATACATTGATGCTGGCCATTACATAATTACCCATACTTATCTAAACATAATTTAGCCTCATTTAATCTGTATATACATATCCATATATAAATCAGCTAACATCTATAATGTAGATTAAACGCGAATACAGGGAGAGCTGCTACATATGCCAGTGCGTCACAGGACTTACCGTATACCTCCGAGCTTGCTCCTGTACCAAATTACACTGTTTGGTGGCAGAGGCACGTGTGCGCAAATAACTTTGTTCTGGGTCGTTACTACTCCCACAGGGAAAGCGCTCATTCCTTTTCTTTAAGCCCTTGAGCCGGCAACGGACGAATCCCAAGGTCCTGGACGAGGGGCCAGCGCATCGCAGGTCTTGCCGTTTACTTCCCAGCTTACGCCAGTACCAAATTATGCTGCGTGGTGACAGAGGCACGGTGTGTGCAACTAACTTGCCCAGGGTCGTTACACGCACTCAAACCCTCAACCGCATGATCATTGACCAAAACGCGTTACCGATAGACCACCGTGCCGCACTGTTTTTATGTAGCGCTTTGAAACTGATCAAATTTACGATTTACAATTACCAGTTTACATGTACCTATCTGGGTTCCGATGCCGTAACCCTTGCTATCGAGGAGACCCCCGACCTGCATCAGCTCACAGTTCCTCTGGATCGTGTAATCTATCATCGTCGACTCCATGAGGAAGGCGTAGTCTCCCTTCATCGTTCGCTCGATTCCCTCCTGCGATGTCTTCACGAAGACACTCGGCTTGTGTTGGGACATGAACGACCACATTCGCTGGTACGTCGGCAGCTTCGACTCCTAAAACCAAGCAATGTAATTCCGTGTTAATTAGCTGAAGGAAAAGCAAATAATGTAATGGGATGCCAAGTGGTGGAATGTAAAGGCAAGTAAAGATAATGAAAAGTTATGTAATGCGATGCCAAGTGGTGGAATGTATACTACAGATGGTGTTAATGTTAGTTAAGAAGAAAAAGTTCATTAGTAAACAAATACTGCTCAGATAACATGAAAAGTGGTCACTCGTAGGCTCACGCGCACACGTAGAGCGCAATAACCAGATTGAGGTACACTCGCTCGAGGTTTAAAGGCTTTAGCAACAACAATGGCTGAAAGATTTATATTGCGCCGGTTTTATACCGTCTTAAAATCAGGCGAGTATTCAACCATCATTGAATGACTGATGGTCTGTACAGTCAATCAATTCCTCCTTCAATCAATCAGCCAATCAGTCAAAGACCAAGCGACTGATGTCTCTGACGATAAATAGTTGCTTGGTCGAGGAATTAGGTGGACAACTGAGAGAGAGTGACCAACTGAATTGACTGACCGATGACCATCTCCGTGTTGTATCATGTAAATGGATTTATATGGCTCCTTTCAATGTTTCGAGGTGGAAAATAAATAAATGTAGTATATTGTTAATATAGCATGACCTGATATGACATAATGTTTCATAACACAGCATAACGTAGCATGACATAACATAACACAACGTAGCGTAACATAACATCCAAACGTAATGTAACTTAACATACTATAACGCAACATAGCACAACATAAAATATCCTAACGTAACGTAGCATAACATAACACAAAGTAACATAACATAACGTCCTGACGTAACATAACATAACATAACGCATCATAGCGTAACATAACATGACACCATAATATAACATAGCATAACACCATAACATCACATAGCGTAACATGACGTTACATAACATGTCCTAACATAGCATAGCACAGCCTAACGCAACGTAACATAACATAACGCTACATAACATAATGTAACATAACATAACGCAACATAACATAACGTAACGCAACGTAACATAAAACAACGTAACATAACATAGCGTAGCATAATCACGTAACAATCATTTATTCACAGCAGCTTCTTGATTCATTCATCCATCAAACCTTACTTCCTTCCTTCCTTCGTTTCCTCCTTCCTTAGCCTCCTGCTTAATGGACAGCTCGCTTACTTAATTAACTTATCATTTACCTACGTGCTTCCTAGCTCTCCTGTCTGCTTGCTTTATGTGTTGTTTACTTATCCACTCAACAGCCAGAAGCGACCGACCGGGAAGTAAAAGTGTCGACATACTTAGGTCGTTGATGATATTAGGAGTGGCTTGTCGTTAGTCCTTATTAGTAGAGACGGTCCCATTTGCCCTAAGTTACGGGTCTGTCTGCCTGTCTGTCTCTGTGTCTGTGTGTGTCTGTCTGTTAGTCTCTGTCTGGATGTTTCGTCCAACTGCGCATGACTCCCGCGCCGGAAGTACTTCGCAGCGCAGCGGTCAATTACTAATTTCCGGTCTGATTAAGTGATAGATCGTCGTCGTCTCCCCAGCTTGGCGCTGGATTTCTGCTCCGTCGGGGAGGCTTTTTCTAAGGATGCTGCTGCTGCTGCTGCTGCTGATACAGATCTAGATCGGATCTTACAACAGGGTGCGGCTTTCTGCGGATCTTTAAGTCGTATGCAAGAATTAATCGAACGAACTAAACCAATCGAATAGAGCATGAAACGAATGACATAAAGTGGCATAGAATAGCATAGGCATTGCTTGAGAACAGTATAATTTAATGTAAAATATCCCATATCTCACAAGTGAAACGTATGGGACGCGCTCATTTCCTTTTCTTTAGGCCCTTGAGCCAGTAATGGACGAATCCCAAGGTCCTGGACACGGGGCCAGTGCATCGCAGGACTTCCCGTTTACTTCCCAGCTTACGCCGGTATCAAATTCTACTGCTTATTGACAGAGGCACGGTGTGCGCAAACAACTTGCCCAGGGTCGTTACACGGAGTCGAACGCACAACCGCATGATCATTTACCAAAACGCGTTATCGATAGACCACTGTGCCGCACATAGTATAATATAAAATAGCATGAAATGACATAGCATAGCATAGCATAGCGTAACATAGCACTCATTTACTCACAAATTAACCTATATTGCAGGTTTTCTAATTAATCCATTCGATTATTCTCTAATTTAATAGTTCTTGCATTCACTCGTCCGTTCGTTCATTCCTTTAGTCATACCGAAAACCATCCTTTTCCGCAGATCCTATCCTGATTCTTCCCCATATCTATCCCACAGATCCAGTCCCAAACACCACGCACCGTAGCCGTCTGGCTGTCTGTTTGCCTGACTCTTGGATCTCGATCTGAAACCGAACTCTTCTTGTCTATCGATTTTATTTTGACTGAGCTCCTGTGAATAAGCTGGTTCCCGTGACTTGGCTTTCGTTGGGCGCTGTAGAATTCTCGAGTTTACGATTGCAAATACAAAGTTAAGTTAACATATAAACACCGAAAAAAACAAGCAATAGCCACAGCTCTGAGTTATGATCCCAGCTTCTTAAAGCATCATTTGCTTCAAGAAATATTTTCGACATTCAATAAACAAAGTCGAACTGAATCCAATTCTAATATTACGTTTATCTCGCAAGCAACAAACTCGAGCGTTCTGGTTCACCGGATTTCGTTGGGCGCTATAGAAATCTCGAGTTTACGACACGATTACCTGAAAGAATGTCATGGTAGACCCTCCATAAAGGGTACCGTAGGCGATTTTGGTCTGCTTGGCAAGGTCTTCGGCGCTCTCGATGGGCGAGACCATTCTCTCGACGGTCAGGAAGGCGGCCAGGTTGGCGGTGTAGGACGAGATGATTATGAGGGTGAAGAACCACCACATGCCCCCTACGATACGCGTCGAAACAGCCCTCGGGTTGATGTCGGACCCCTGCTGCATTAGGGTGCCGACGGCAAACCAGAAGGCGTTTGACAGGGTGAAGATATTCTCGAGTACGTTGTTGTCGGGATTGCACGGGTGAGGGTTGTACCACTCGTAGGGGCTGAACCGGGCCAGAATGTACATCATGAGACTGACGACCAGGTAGGCGGCGATCACGTAGACCCAGATCTCGATTGCCAGGGGGTTGAGGAAGGAGAACAGACCGGGGCTTTCGCGACGGGGTCGTTTGAAGAGAATGCTGATGCCGAGGTTCATGAAGGGCTTCGTGAAATCAACGTACTGTTCGCGAAGGAAGCTGATTGTTAAAGAAGCCACGGCCAGGTCGGCTTGCTGGAATTGAATACAATTAAATACCTAGATACTAAGTATAGCACCTTCTAAGTACCTCGAAAAAGCACAGATTTGTACAGAAGCATATGACGTCGCGTTTGCAAGTATGTCTTCAATGTACCACGAATTAGAGGTCTTAATAAATGCTGTAAACTTCTAAAGAATGACATGGCATAACATAACACATTCCACTCTCAATCTACCAGATTATTCAGTATGTGACTCAATGCAAAAATCCATCCCATCCATAAAGCTAAAGAAAAATCAATTAACACTGCTTTTAGTGCAGCATTTTGCACAGAATAACGCATTTGTTCTATTTCTGTGTCATCAGGCGGGTATATCTCCCAGGAGTTTTCTCTAACAGGCCTTATATAAATGTCCACTTACGATTACGATTATTATTGAAATAGTGGTTTAGTTCTGGGACATAGAACCGGGAGCGCCTCTGGTGAGTTTTATCTTGAAGTGGCGTTTTATAAGTTTTTGATTACTATTACTATTACAATTACAATCATCAGAGTGAAATTCCTGCCTTGTCCATGAGCTCCCGGACCATTCCTGTCCAGCCTGCCTTCCCCGGTGAGCCGTACTGTCCATCAGTGACAAGCTTGAAGGTGTACCGGAACTCGACGATTTCCGCGATCTCCTTCAGAAGGTCGAGGCAGAAGCCTTCGTAAAGGTCATTTCCGGTTAGCCCGAGGTCCGACTTCTTTTGCATTACATATGGAGGCTCCTGGATCAGCAACAGAAACACAAAGCAACGCTTTCTGACTGACTGACTGTTTGACTGACTGACTGACTGACTGACTGACTGACTGACAGACAGACTGACTGACTGACTGACTGACTGACTCCTGGATCTTGACCTGGAACCGAACCCTTTTGCCTATCGATTTTGTTTTGACTGAGCGGTTGTGAATAAGCTGGTTCCGCGATTTAGCTTTCGTTGGGTGCTGTAGAAATCTCGAGATTACGAATACGATTACTTTCGATCGCTTTTGGGTCGGGTCAAAGGTTGACCACCGCTTAATGGATCGGGTCGGGTTTTAACGATCGCCACAGACAGACAATAAGCTGAGATAAAATATGAACACTGTAAAAAACTAGCAACAGCCTCAGTTAAGAGTTATGATCCGAGCGTCTTAAGGCATCATTTGCTTCAAGAAATATATTCGGCATTCAGTAAACAATGCCGAACTGCAACGAGTTTTAGTATTACGTTTATCTCGCAAGCAACAAACTCAAGTGTTCTGGGTCATCTGATCTATGTACGGTCATACGGAAAGACCATTTTACGTCTAGGGTAGAAGGGACATTATGGGGGTGGCTTCCCACTTCTCTCAGCTTAAGCACCGCCCACCCTAATAGCTCCTCTCCCCTTGTATCTCTGGTCTTCTGGCAACTTAATTTGGTTCTTGATATGGCATCTTTGGACAACCCCGTATTATTCCCCAGTTCTGGGATGATGGGCCGGGAGCGCCTCTGATGAGGCTACCTTGAAGCGGCGCTTTACAAATTTACGAATACGATTAACCCCACACTTGCTTGACGCAACGCTCGTGAATAAGCTGGTGCCCTGCGCTTAGTTTTTAAGTAGTGCTTTACAAATTTTGAGTTTACAATTACGATTTCGATTACAATTATGACCTGCCGGATTTCCTCTGGACTTTTCCAAAGGAATTGGATTCCATTTTACTTGAAGCGACCATCGATTGATGCTTTGAGCAAGTCCTTCACACACAAGTGCTCAGCGCCATCGATTGAAGCTTAGTCATTAGATAATGGCGCTTTATAAATGCAGAAATAACAAAAATCTCATAAGTGCAGGGTTATATAGTATCGACAACATTGAAGAGTGCGTTTCAATGGGATGTGGTGTGCTGCGGTGTGGCGAGGTGCGATGTGGTGAGATGCGAGGAGGAGCTTTTTCTGATGAGCTTCTTATGATAATGGCCCTATATAAGTAATTAGATTAGATTAGATTAGATCAGGACACAAACTTGTATGTTCTTTCTTGTACCATAACGTCCTTTTACTTAACACATTCTCGTCAAGCCCAAGCCAACGATTGACTCCTTTCTTCTTCCACGCAAGACTACTTACTGTCTGTGTATAACCTAACTCCACTGTTACCTACTTTCATAGCCCATCTCCTTAATTTCGAATGTTCCAATATTGAAAAACTGTTAAGACATTCAGAACAGTCAACGTGCCTTCTTATATTCAACCGCTTTTGTTAGTTCAATTGCAGAAGGTCAAAGCAAAGTTTTATGGCTGTGTCATATTTTCCACCCTGCTAGCGAAATTTGCATTTTTAGCAAAAAACAAATGTCTGATATTCGGTATAAAATGTCTAGAGTGTGTTTGATTGCAAGTGTGGAGTTCAAAATAACGTAAAGCAGAAGGGATATTCCAGAATTCCGATTTTTTCTGTTTAAGAATTTATAGGATAATCGAAGGAAAAAGCGAAGATGAAACTAAACAAAAGAGACAAGTAAGCAAAAATCAGAAAAGTAATCAACGAAGGAGGAAGATAATAAAAATTCTACAGAGTTAATCCTGCAAGAAATGTTCCTTTAAAAAGCAGTCGTTGAAATCACCAGCGAATTACGTTTTTGCAGTCAGGAAGGAAAGAAATATATCATATCCTACTTTTTTGAGAAGTCCACTTGCGCCTTCAAGCGAAAAGGCTATAGAACGAGTAAAATGATTAACCCTCGAAAGATAGACAGACAAATAGATAGATAGATAGATAGATAGATAGATAGATAGATAGTATATAGATCGATGGATAGTATATATATATCAATTGATATATATCGCATATATTTATATATTTATATATATCAGATCGATGGATAGATATAGTATATATTTCAATAAATGGATGGATGGATAGATAGTTAGACAGACAGATAGATAGACAGATAGATAGGTAGGTAGGTAGATAGCTAGAGAATGAGAGAGAGATAAATAGATAGCGGGAGAACAGTCGTCATAAGCCGAGGCTAAAACACGAAGTCTTCCACATTTCAGACCGATGGTCGCCTCCTCAAGAGGTTGGTCGTTGGCCAAGGGACTTATCATATTCTCCTTCTTCTTCTAATGATTCTAAGAAGTCTTTTCATGGTGTCTTCTCTCTTTTTCTGTTCAGGAATCTTGGCTATCGATGTCGAGTCGGCTAATCTTTGGCCATACGGACCATAATGTCATGTCCATTTCAAAATAATATTCTGCAAATGATTCTAATGATACTTGCATGTATACATAAATTAATACATACATACATACATTACATACATGCATATTTATACATATATCATATATATGCATATACATCTATGCATACACACATATCCGACGCTCAAATTGATTCTGATCACAAGCTAGTTATCGGCTATTTGAATATGAGGCTAAAGAGAGGTAATCAATCAACAGCGAACAACATATACGATACCAAGACACAAGAAGATAAAGACAGAGACAGACAGACAGACAGACAGGCAGACAGATAGATAGATAGATAGATAGATAGATAGATAGATAGATAGATAGATAGATAGATAGATAGATAGATAGATAGATAGATAGATAGATAGATAGATAGATAGATAGATAGATAGATAGATAGATAGATAGATAGATAGATAGATAGATAGATAGATAGATAGATAGATAGATAGATAGGTAGGTAGATAGATAGATAGACAGATAGATAGATAGATAGCTAGATAGATAGATCCGACAAACGGAGAGGAGATGGAGAGCAACATACAGATCAGTCATCAAAACGGCATAGAAGGCTTGTGGGAAAACATACATAAAGGAATAGAAACAGCGACCAGCAACGTAACTTGACGGGTTTGCAAAAAGCCTAACGACCAAGGGATGTCATACGAAGTGTCAGAACTCATCGAGGAAAGAAAAACCATTGCCAGGCAGCAGACTAACACTACAGACCAGAAAAATTTTTCCACGACTCGTTTATCCTGTTTTTCTCTTTCTCCTACGTTCCGGAAACATTGACCTTTGTTTCCGGTGGCCATTTTCAATAGAAAACGAATCCAACAATAGTTTTCCATATTGGATGGAAGGAAGAGAGGAAGAATTAAGAAAGGATAGGAAAGACAAAATAAGAAGCAGGAAGAGTAAAAAGTGAAGAAAGAGGAGAAAAAAGTAGCAGAAAGGAAGAAAAGAAAAATAGAATAGAGGATTGGCAGAGGGGTTGAAAGAGAAAGAGGAGGAGATAAAGGAGCAGAAGGAAGAGGATTGGAGGAGGAAGGAAGAGAGGAAGAATGAAGAAAGGATAGGAAACACAAAATAAGAAGTAGGAAGAGTAGAGAGTGAAGGAAGAGGAGAGAAAAGGGCGAACAGTAGCGAAAAGGACGAAAATCAAAATAGGAAATAGGATTGGCAGAGGGTTTGAAAGAGGAAGAGGAGGAGATAAAGGAGCAGAAGGAAGAGGATTAGATGAAGTAGGATGACAAATAGGAATGAACGCCGAGGTCATATCAGCGAACGATCGGACCAACGAAGCGTGCTCCATAAAGCAGCACATGCGCCCTCAATCGGTCGATCTTAATCGATTTCTCCCAGATTTTGATGTCGCAACATCCGGTTTAATCTGTTTTTGTAGGAGAGTAAGATAGATAGCATCTGCGAGACACAATGCGACTTTGACGGGAAGGCAGATACCAACTTGCAGTAGCTATATTCTTACTTATCTGTCATATTCTTACTTATCTGTTCACCTATTCGTTATGTTTAGTTAACTCTGAATTTGTTCGACATTCCTGCTATTTTTCACGTTTCCTTTCTCTTCAACAAGCCTTATTTTAAAATTTACTATATGTCCTTGGTAACCAATTTACGAATTTATTACAATAAGTCGACTCTGAATTTGTTTGACATTTATTTTATTTTTACAATTTCTATTTTCTAATCCTTATTTATTTGTCTTATTAATGTATTTGCAAATTTATTAAATTTAGCTAACTCTTAATATGTTCGAAATATCTTTTATTTTACAGTTCTTTATTCTTCTAGTTTTATTGAGAAATTTATTAAATGTCTTTCATCATCTACAGTATTTATAAATTTATTACATTTAGTTAGCCCTTAATTTGTTCGCCGATCTTCTCGCTTTTACATTTATTTCTTTGATATAAGCCTATTGTTCTTTTTTATTTACAACATATCCATAGGGTTTCTTATAATTCTATTTGCTTCAAACATTTAATTAACTATGACTTTGTTCGCCATTCTGTTCATATTATATTTCGTTTTATATATTTGTTCTAGAAATGAAAAAAATCTAAAGCTATTTAAAGAAATGAAAGACGTGAATAACCAAATTAAGCAGAAAATTTAAGCACAGAGATCGCTAGACGAGAATATAAGCAGTTCAAACAAAGTGGTGCAAATATTGTAATTGTAATTGTAAATGATGTCATTAACAATTTATGTAACACCCATACAAGATAAACTGTCTGGTTACACATCTACGAACATCCATACAAGAATACAAATGTATTTACATATATACATACATACACTCATGCATGCATATATATATATAAGTACGTACATACATGTATATACACACTTGTGTCACCTTTAACTTAAACACTGGGGTACGTGTCTCGCAACCCCTAAAGAATCGACGCCCTTCGTTAAGTCGTGTAGATGTTGACCAACTTACCATTATTGATGTGACGATCAGTGATTTGTTGCCAAGTGTCAGAGGACTTTGAACGTAATCGAGCGACTTCGTGAAGTTGATTCCCTCTTCTGAGTCCCACTGTCCCACCTGCACACCCACATTCCATCAAAACACCCGCTAAAACATTTCATTCAATAGTTCGTTCGTCGTTCGCGCGTTTGCTCGTTCGTTCGTTAATTCAATCATTCGTTCATTCGTCTTTCAGTTGTTCTTTCATGCGATCATTCCTTCAATCGTTCAAGCAAACAATTACAAAAACCCCTGAGTATTTTTACAAATTACAAAATATGTCTCGCTTTCAGAAGCAGACCAAATACATCATCATCATCATCACCGGCACCACCACCAACATCATCATCATTTTTATTATCGTTATTATTATTGTTATTATTATCATCATCATCATTATCATCATCATCATCATCGCCATCATCATCATCATTATCGTCATCTTCGTCGTCATAATAATCATCACCATCGTCATCATCATCATCGTCATCATCATCATCTTCATCTTCGTCATCATCGTAAACACCGCCATCGCCACTGTCGTCAGCATTGTCATCATTCTACTCACTGAAACGGTTAGATCATCGCTTGCCTTTTCAATTCCGTTGGAGCGCAGTTGAAGAATGTCGAGCCGCAGATGTCTCCTTCTTCCGCAGTCAAAGGACAAAGAACCACCTAGTCCTTCCATCTCCACCTGCAAACAGCCATCCTCACAGTCTTACAGAGAGAGACAGAGCCAGGCAGAGAGAGATATATAGATAGAGACAGACAGACAGACAGTTAGACAGACAGACAGACTGACTGACACAGAGAACTCTAGACGAGAATACAAGCCTGGAACACTCCCACTATTAGTACCACAACAGCCACGCCACTCCATGCCTGACTCTTCGATCTAGACCTGGAACCGAACCCTTCCTGTCTATCGATTTCGTTTTGACGGAGTGCCTGTGAATAAGCTGGTTCCCGCTACTTAGCTTTCGTTCGGCGCTGTAGAGATCTCGAACTTACGATTACAATTGTGCCACCATCATAATCCTAATACCATTAATACCAACCCAAAATATCATTCCCACCAACCGTAATACCACTATCACCAACCATGATATCATTACCACCGACATAATGCCTTTGCCAGCAACCGTTATACAATTACCACCAACCATAACACTGTTGCATGAACAGTTGTGTTATATTACACATACCATTCCGCAATGACTATGATCACCAGTGTTGCTGCTATTGTTCCGACATTTTCCATTGTTATTTTCATCATCATTATCTTCGTCGTCGTCATCATCATTTTTCGGCTTAGGCACAAAGAAACACAGAAAACTTGACAATTTTCCAACTGACGAGCGCACACGAGGATTGGAACCAATGGGGATGAGTGCGGTTCGCCGTCACGCCCCTCTTAGTTTTATGCCGGCATGATGGTCTGCCAGAATGTGGCACCACTTCGGAAATGCTCTTGCCCCCCCCCCCATTCAAGCAATCCTGGGGCCGCCACTGTTGTAACCCGTGTCCTTAGCGTCCCAATCGGTCACGTGTCATTCGAGCTATTAGCCGACTCTGGGAAAAAGGTCACTGGTAAGGTCAATCTGAATGATTGTAGTTCGTGTCTGGATCGCATGATGGCGCTTTAATTCCGACAAACGGGTGAATTTGCGACATCCGGGTGATTCATGGAGACTGCGGACTATCGGATGCTGCTGCTCCCCAAGCAGCAAATCGATGAGTTTACCGACGCCTAACAGCAGTTACCTTCTTTACCTTCGCTTCTCTTCCCTTCCGTCTTTCCACTGCTGACCCCGTCCTTCCGTCCGTCCGTTTGTTCCTTCTTCCGTTCTTCCGACCCTGCCTTTCTTTCTCTGGCTCCTTCCTTCTGCTCCTCCGTCCGTAAGTCCGTCCCTCTGTCTCTTAATCCGTTCCTGTCCGCTTGTCCTTACTTCCTGCTCTCTCCTTTTCTTTTTTTATCCTTGCCTCTCTGTCTCTGTCTCTTTCTGTCTCTGTCTGTCTCTGTCTGTCTGTCACTGTCTGTCTCTGTCTGTCTCTGTCTGTCTGTCTCTGTCTGTCTCTCTCCCCTCACTATCTATCTTTGTCTCTCTTTGTCTCTCTCTGTCTCTCTCTCCCCCTCACTATCTATCTCTTTGTCTGTGTCTCTGGCTGTCTCTCTGTCTCTTTCTGTCTCTCTATCCCCTCACTATCTATCTATCTCTCTCTCTGTCTCTCTCTTTCTCTTTCTCTCTGTCTCTGTCTCTGCCTGTTTCTCTGTCTCTCTGTATCCGTCTCTGCCTGTCTCTCTGTCTCTCTGTATCTGTCTCTGTCTCTCTCTCATTCTGTCTCTGTCTCTCTCTCTCTGTCTTTCTCTCTGTCTCTCTCTATCCCCAAGCTGAATTCTGTGCCTGTTACTACAGCCTTTTCTTTTGTCAAATGTTCTGATGAGCAACCCCGTCCGTTAAATAAAGCGCCGCGTAACCTCGACGCTGGCAGCCGATTATTGCCAAACGGGACAGAACCGCCAACACAATGGACTTTTTTGCCTCAACGGCTGCCCATCTATGCAGGCGTTCTGTCGGTCTGTTAGCGATGAAGCTATGGAACGCCGAGAAGAAAAGAACGTACGCGGAAAAGCTGCAACGTTTATAGGCAGACCATGGACCAATTTTGCACAGTTCGCCGAATTTGAATGGCGCCTTCGATTAGATCTTTATCCGATTGAGTAATAGGCTTCTGGACTCCAATGGTTGAACTGACACAGATATCGACTCCAGAGAAATAGGTTTTTCTAAGGGTCACATGGTTGAACTGACACAGATATCGACTCCAGAGAAATAGGTTTTTCTAAGGGTCACATGGTTGAACTGACACAGATATCGACTCCAGAGAAATAGGTTTTCTAAGGGTCACATCGTTGAAGTGACACAGATATCAAGTCAAGAGAAATATGATTCCTAAGGCTCACGGGGTGAACTGTTACAAATTTCAAGTTCATAGTCATAGATGCTTCTAAGACTGACCAAGGTCAAACTGACGCAGACGAGATTTTCCTGTTATAGATAGCGATAATTAGGCTGCTACCGCTTCATTATCTGCAATCATAGAAATCTTGCGTTCATCAAAGAGTCTTCCGTTCAGTTCAGCTAACGGAAAGGACTCGAGACTTGGAAGAAGACTCGAGACTAAGCGTGTGAAGAAAAGCAGAGTGCAATTTATGTACCGGCTGAAATTATAGTAAGAGTTTATTCATTCCGTCAGAAACTCCATAGCCCAGAGATCGAATCGCTTTTGAAAGCAACTTAAAAGGCGCTATATTGTGTGTCTATATGAATACATATATGCATACACATACATACATATATTCATACATACATACATACATCTATAAATACAAACATTCATTCACACATACACACACCTGAATGCACACATACGCACATTCGTACATTCATACATATATACATGCTTACATACATATATACATATATACATGCATGCATACATACATACATACAAACAGACATACATACAAACATACTTAATATCTAGCTCATATGTTCTCGTACATCGTTTGAAATTGACTTTCATCAGCCAGCAATAGATGACAGCAAAACCCACGCACCATTTGGCAAACGGACGAGACAACCCTATAGACTTTCGATGTTGATGATCCGTGAGCGCATAACTCACACTGATTGATCGCTTGATTGATTACTCAGAGAATGTTGCGAGAGCACGAAGTAATAGAAGGCCTTCAGGTCAATGGAATAGACGGTCACGCATGATCGAGCAGCGCTGGAACCAGAACGTATCACCCTGTAATCGGTCAGGCTCGACTGAACGCGCCAGAGAATTTTGCACGTCGCCGAATAATTTGAAATTTTTCGACCCGCTAAACACGGGAGCCACGACGTCGCTTTTCCAATGGCAGCGACAGTAATGAAAAAGAGGCTTTCTCATTGGTGACACGACGTTCGGCCGGCCTCCTAGCGGCCGGCAGTGAAACGAGACAGGACCCGGATGTTGGCGATCATTTCGTCCTATAATTAAGCTCACGTCTTTAATTAAAAAACCGTTCGACTTGGATAATATCTTTGTACACGGTTTCGTGGACTTCTAACGCTAGATGTCGTGATCAGTCGGTCAAGACGGCGACCCCTGGTGATCGCGGACTTGAGACGGGAAGGCGGTCGAATAGACCCGACTGAAATGACGAATCCTAGCGCCAGCTTTCGACTCCGTTTAGAACGGAAGGATTAGAAATTGAATGCCAGCGAAACCATAGAATCGAGTAGTTTGCCAACATGAAGACATTTCATTTCAGACTGTATGGATGGATGGATGGTTGTATGTATGTATGTATGCATATATGTATGTATGCATATATGTATGTATGCATGAATGTATTTATGTGTGCATGCATATATGTATGTATGACTGTATGTATGTATGTATGTAGGTATGGATGTATGTATGTATGTATATATGCATGTATGTATGCATGTATGTATGCATGTATGTATGCATGTATGTATGCATGTATGCATGTATATATGTATGTATGCATGTATGTTTGTATGTGTACGTATGTAAATATATATGTTTATATATACATGTGTGCATCTACGTATATATTTATGTACATGTATATATGTATGTGTGCACTTAGATATTTGTATAAAGAAATTTTGCGAAAACCAAAGGCGTTATATAAATGCACATATATGATGAATATTCTACATCCAACATAGATAAAAAGATGGACGGGTAATAACTAGATGGAAGTTGGTTGATGGATGGATGAACAAAAGAATGAATGGAAAAGTGGAAAGATAGATGGGAAGATGGATGGAGTTTGTTTGTTTTGTGGAAGTATATGGATAGGCTGTGCGAGTGTGCAACGCTGTATAGTTTGATGGAATGATGAATGCATGGATGCATTGCTGAATGGATAAAACAACTGTATATGATGATGCGTTGAAGCAACGCTTAATACACGCACAATGCATGAACTAATGAGGTACTTTATCTTACCTTACCTTTATTAGCCTTGCATTTGCCATAATATTCCATCATACTCACCAGCTCTTCATCTCTTTCAGTTTCTGCGCTGGTCTTTCACTCAAGACTGAAAACATTTCTTTTCCAAAAAATCTTATCCTGATTCTTCGTCTTCACCTTATCTCTCTTCCCGCTTCAATTTCAAACACCATCCACCGTAGCCGTCCGACTGTCTGGCTGCCTGACTCCTGGATCTTGACCTAGAATCGAAGCCTTTTGCCTATCGATTTTTGTTTTGACTGAGCGCCTGTGAATAAGCTGGTTCCCGCGACTTAGCTTTCGTTGGGCGTTTTAGAAATCTCGAGATTACGATTACGATTACGATTATTCCTTGCGGTACCTTACCTTTACGTTACCTTCCCTGATCTTAACATAACATAACATAACATAACATTCTTTTTATTGATCCAAAAAGAGAAATATAACAGCGAAAAGCATAATATTCACAATTGTTTTAGGAAACAAAAGGAGAACCCAGAAGGGACCAAAGTCCCGCTTATTAGGGTCCCCTCTGTTCCAACAGCTATTGTTAAATGACGAATGATTGACAGCATCATTAACTGAAAAAAACATAGTAGAATCTGAACGAGTTGTAATACAGAAAAAATGAACCAAACAAGAATAAACCTTAACTAGTGAAAAACTAAAAAACAAAAACATATTTTTTATTTATTTAGATCATTAAGGTACGCGCGCATTGCTTTCTTGAACAATATCAAATTAGGCTCAGAACGAATATCTTAAGTTACCTTATCTTACTCCTCTTTACCGCTGGTTCTTTGACCTGCCTAATACATATATTTGAGTCAATATTTCAGTCAAATAGGATATTAGATGTATTTAAATTCCGTTACCAGGTTGAGGTAGCTATATAGGGTACTTCCGAAGGCCCACGCTTGTTCTCCGTCACAACTGAGGTTAACCAGACGCAGTCGGGTGTAACTCGGGTCGACACGATCCATTGCGTTCGCCAGTACATACACAGCATCGTAGATCAATGCAGTCTCAACCTGGACAGAGAAAGAGAAGCAAGTTAAGGTAAACTATTGTAAGATACGGTACGGAAAGATATTGTAATCGTAATCGTAAATTTGTAAAGCGCCGCTTCAAAGTAGCCTCTTCAGAGGCGCTCCCGGCCCGTCCCAGAACTGGGGAATAATATGGTATGGTAAGGTAACGTGAGTTAAGGTAATTTATGGTAACGTACCACGTTGTAAAGTAAGACAGGGTAAGATTAGATAAGGTATGGTAAGATAGTTCTATGATTCAGAATCTTACGCACAACCGAATTTAAAGGGAATCTTTTAGCGACGTATGTATATGCATGCAAATATATATGTTCATCTATGTGTGTATTTAAGTATATATTTTTGTATATATGAATGTATGCATTTAGATATTTGTATAGCGCATTTTGCGAAATCCACAGGCGTTACCTTTATGAGGAGGTTTTCTGTCGAGTTGAGAATTTTTGAACCAGTGTGTCGCTCATAAAGCTCCATCTGTCTGAGAATGTCCTGTACTTTTCGGTTGGTTCTGTCGATGAGACGAAATCCGGTTATGTTGGCGAAGTTGTGTCGGAAATCGTCGAGGTCCAGGGTTTCCATGTCCTGTGGTGGTAAAGCCAGCGATACCTAAACTAGAACTTTATAAGCCGTTATTGTAATGGCTCGTAATCGTGATCGTAATTCGAAGATTTCTACAACGTCCAACGAAAATCGCGCCGTGGAGACCAGCTTATTCACGCTCAGCCAAAACAAAATCGATGGGCAAAAAGGTCCGGTTCCAGGTCAAGATCCAAAAGTCAGACGGAGAGACAGCGTGGCAGCTACGGTGGGTGATGTTTGGGGCTGGAGAGCAGAGGCAGACAAGAGGAAGAAGGGGTGTCAGGATAAGATCTGTGAAAGAGGAATGTTTTGAGTTTTGAGTGAAAGGCCGAAGCAGAAATTGCAAGCGGTAGAGCATCGATGAGTTTGTGTGATGGGTCAGAAAACTGTCGCAGTTCTGGGGGGAGTTTATTCCAGAGTGGTGGGGTTGTCGTTAAGAGAGATGTATAGGCGGCGGATTGGATGGATTTACTTTACTTTCGTGTAAATGACGCCAATCTCGTTTTATTGTGTTTTTCTGTCTGTCTGTCTGGCTGTCTGTCTGGCTGTCTGGCTGTCTGGCTGGCTGTCTGGCTGGCTGTCTGTCTGTTTGTCTATCGCCTCTCTACGTCTGTCTCTCTGTCCGTATGTCTCTTTCTTTCTGTCTATCTCTGTCTGTCTGACTGTCTGTCGTCTTTCTATGTCTGTCTGTCTGTCACTGTCTGTCTGTCAGTCTGTCTGTGTGTCTGTCTTTCTCTCTCTTGTGATTAGGCACTTCTGTTAGATGCGCATGGAAATCCCAGACCAAATAAAACTTATTTGAACTTCAGTTTTATGAAAAATATAAATCGGATGCTCTAGATTTTAGCTAAAGTACAAAATCGCTATAAAATAAAGCAATCAAAAAATAAAATAAAATAAACAATAAAATATATAAGTATATAAATACATAAATAATATATATAATATATATAATATATATATATAATATATATATATAAAATATATAAGCTATAAAATAAGCAATTAAATTATAAAGCTCTGAGAATATAATTTTTAGGATGCCTTCTCGGTAAGCATTTAGGAAAAATATTAATAAAAAACGTGATAGGTGTCTTGGCTTCTCTTGGTTGCCGGTTATGTATGGCAAGTTAAGTAAGAGCATATTTAGTCCAAAGCTCAGATTATGCATGTTTTTCAGGGAGAGGTGACAATTGGTCTAAAAATACTGACCAGATTAGTGATGATATATTGATGTTTCTGGTCAATCATTCCAACCTGTAAAGCCTAACAGAAGTAAAGAAAAACGGAATATGTATTTAGAATCATAATCAGAACATGATGCCTTAATTGTTAACCACCCAAATTACTAAACACCCTAAGTACTTAACGTCCTAATTATTAAATGTCCCAGTTATTAAACAGCTTAGTAATAGAGCAAACTAATTATAGAGCTCCTTTATTACGAAGCGTAATTACTAAGCGCCTTAATTACAAAATGCCATAATTAATAAGCACCTAATTCGCATGCGCCATAATTACATAACCTCTAATTAAAAAGTGAACTAATTACTAAGCACCTTAACTGTATAAGACGTCCCAATTACAAAAGTCCTAATTAAAAATGATAAAAGGAAGAAGAAAAAGGAGGAGGAGGAGGAGGAGAAGAAGAAGAAGAAGAAGAAGAAGAAGAAGAAGAAGAAGAAGAAGAAGAAGAAGTAGAAGGACGTGCAGGAGGAGAGAAAGATGAAGACTGAAGCTTCATAATATGAGAAGACTTATATGGGCCAGCGAAAGATTGAATGTCGCAAATACCAAAACATGACAACGAGAAAGAGAAATAGACAGAAATTGAGACAGATACAGACTAAGAAAGAGATACAGAGAAAGAAACAGATAACGAGAGAGACAGAAAGTGAGAGATACAGACTATGAAAGAGATACAGAGAAAGAAACAGATAACGAAAGAGACAGAAAGTGAGAGAGATACAGACTATGAAAGAGATACAGAGAAAGAAACAGATAACGAAAGAGATAGAAAGTGAGAGATACAGACTAAGAAAGAGATACAGAAAAAGAAACAGAGAAAGAAAGAGACAGAAAGAGATAAACAGAAGGGACAAGTAACAGAAGTAGACACGAGGAGAAAGAAAGTCAGAGGCAGAGACAGAGATAAACGGACTGAGACAGACAACCACAAAAGCACAGAGAGAGACAGAACCACATCAACAGACAGATTCCATGTCCTACAAGAAAAAACCAAATACGAACACAGTATGACAGCCAAGCTGACAAAAGGACGGACAGACAGACGGACAAATCCTTCTTTTAAAAACCAGATGAAAGAAATAAGGGATTACGGAGGAAGTCGAGCAGAAGAACTAATGACCAAAGGTCGAGTGATAGCCTCGAGGAATGACTGAGCGACTGAGAGCCGGCGAAGAACAGCAGCATAAAGATAGATAGCACGTTACGATTCAAGCGCAATCCCGGTTTCGAACCGGCAACCTTCCGACCCGTTTTCACAACAGCAGGATATGAATAATGGCGGTGCAAGGCGCAGGGTATCGGAACTTGCCGCGCGGAGTAGATAGTATGTGTCTTCCGTCGTAAGATGAATGAGGATGTTGTAGATTTCCCGTTGATGGATCTCCTTCAGCGTTTCCCGCATGCTGCTACGAGTTGCCTGCCGGATAATGATTTCGACGTCTGAGCTCAGAGGGGTTCGAATGATGCCTTGTATCAGCAGCAGGTCTACAACGCAATTCACCAGACGCACACAATGGTAATTGGTAAGGTAAGGTAAGGTAAGGTAAGACAAAGCAAGGCAAGGTAAGGTAAGGCAAGGCAAGGTAAGGCAAGGCAAGGTAAGGTAAGGTTATATAATGTAAGGTCAGGTCAGATAGAGTGATATAACGTGAGGCAAAGTAAGGTAAGGTAAGGAATGGTAAGGTAATATACCATAAGTTAATGTAATGTAAGTTAAGGTAAGACAAGCTAATATAAGAGAAGGTAATGTAGATTCAGTTAATGTAAGGCAGGTAATGTAATGGAAGGTAAGTTAAGATAAGAAGAAGGAATGAGCGGTAAGGTAAGATAAAATAAGGACGGCAAAGCAAGTACCGTAAAATAACGACAGGTAAGGTCAGATCAGTGAAGAAAGGTAAAGTAAGGTAAAGCCCGGCAAAGCAATGTTAGATAAAATAGTAGGCAAGGCAACGAAGGATAATTTGTTAAGATAAATTGGTAAATTGGTAAGATAAGGTAAGGTAGGTTGAGGTTAAATAAGGTGAGGTAACATAGTTAGGGTATGGTAGGTTAAGGTAAGGTAGGCAAAGGTAAGTTAACGGAAGGACGGGTAAAGGATAAAGTAGGGTCAAATAAGTGAGGTAAGAGTAGGTAAGGTGAGGTAAGGTAAGGTAAAGCCAGGAAAAGTAAGTTAAGAAATCAAGGCAAGGCAAGGTTAGATAGCCTAGTCTAATCTAATCTGGTGACTTCTATAGCGCCGTTGTAAATACCCAGGACATCAATCGATGGCCGTCTAATGTGAAATCCCAATAAAAACAATAATCCGTTGGAAAAGCTAAGTCGAAGGTCAGAGAAGATAAATGAAGTACGGTAAGGTAGGGTAAGGTAAGGTAAGGTTAGGAAAGGAAAGGTAAGGTAAGGTAAGGTTAGGTAAGGTAAGGTCAGGTACACGTTTCGTGAGTTTGATGGTGTGATTTGAGCTGTATTCAGGCTGAACTCGACCAAGAAAGACAGAAGTTGAGGTAGCTGGAATCGAACCCGATGATGCGGGTGTTAACTCCTCTAATCCTTTTGACCGAGTTCTCGGTCGGCTCTGTAATTGGCTTAAGTGTAACTTCATCCAATATTGAGGCTCAGATTTGATGGCAGCAGACACGTTGGCGATGAAGGCAATTCCCCGTAGACTGCCTCCGGCTCACTTACATTTATAATGACCGCACATTCTTACAAGTGATGTCTGGTGGAAGTCGACACTAATGTGGCTGTGTAGAATGCATAGTTATTGTATGCATGCATGTATGTATGTATGGTCAAGTGTATGTGTGTGTGTTTTTATGAATCTATGCATGGAGGACCTCTCAAAATGCTGTAAAAATGACTACTAGCACAGCGGTTCGCAAACCTTTCGCTCTCAGGAATCTTTATACTCTTAAAAATTATTGAAGACCCCATGGAGCTTTTGTTTATGTGTTATATCTATTGATATTGCCGTATAAGAGATTAAAACTGAGAAATTAATGTATTAACTCATAACAAAATAACAATAATAAACCCATTACATGTTAACATAAATGATATATTTTTATTAAACGTGACTATATTCTCCAAAACAATAAATTAGTATATATGAAAATAATTTAGATCTCGCGGAACCCCTGAAATGGTCTTGAGTTTGGGCCGGAAGTCAATTAGTGGAGTTTGAGCCGGAACTCTGAGCCCAACGATTTTACAGTTAATAGATTTATATTGAAATTCAAACTTTTTGAAGGGTCAATATCAGTAAACCACTGGAGGCTTCCTCTTTTATGAGGATTAAACAACACTCCGACTGAAGTGGCTTACAATTAGCTAATTTTGCTTCGCCATAATGAAAGACACATTACATCCTATATTTACTCTCCAGCATCCCCGTATAAGTTGTTTTGCTGCACTCATATCTATTTTGGAAGACTTTACTTCGAAGAATGCAAGCCAAAGAGGTTGTGCTTCACGTCAGACACTTCTGTACGTTCTTAGCGCACAATTCCATCGTTAAAAGTTCTTTTTGTCTGGCCTGTGAATTGCAGGCACCTGCCAAAATTCCTAAGGTGCCCTCTGCGACGTCCGTGCGACTTGGCATTGCATGCTGCTGGAGAACTCTCCTAGGAAATCATCGAATTTCATTGTCTCAGTCAACTGGTGGAAAGCCGCCAATCAGCATTCTGTCACTGTTCCATTAAGATAAACTCTCTGGAACCCGTTCCCTGAAGCCCATTAGGTATTCCACCCCTCGCCAGTCAACGTCACTTTAATCTTACCTCCCCTTGTCTTACTAACTCCTCGAGAGTTGTTGTAAAAACTGAGCTATTCAAGCCTTCAGAATTGTGAAACCTATTATTCACCGTCTTAAAAATATCCAAACTTATCATCGATCACGTTAGTCAGCTTTAGCGTCTCATTAGCTCTGGTGTTAAATTGGACTGGCGTTTTTCTTGCCGAATGAGCACAAATTCGTTATTGCTATTATTGTACCCAATTGTGTTCAAGCCAATTTGGTTTCAAATTCATTGAACCAAAATGTAATTTTGCCAACTAAGCCTACATATGTGCTGCCCGCTTGGAACCAAATTAGTCTTTGCAGAAATATCCAAAATCGTTTTTGCCGATTGGAATCAAATTTGTAATGGTATTTGTGCTTGTAATTTGTAAAATTTTTAATAGTGCTGTTATCATAAAGTACAAGATTCCCGTCTTTCCATTTCCCTCAGCTCAAACACAACCCACCCTAACCTCCTCTCCCCTCTTCTCTTTGACCTCCTGGAAACCGGACTTGGTTCTTCACATGGCATCTTTGGACAACCCCACGCAGCTGACGCTGCGCTCGTTAATAAGCTGGTGCCCTGCGCTTAGCTTTTAAGTAGCGCTTTAGAAATTTTTAGTTTACGGTTACGATTACGATTACTATCAATTGCTTGTGAAACCGCTGTCAAAAATAGAAAACTGTTTTGGAAGCCAGGTAAAAACCAGATAGGTTGAGATGTTCTTAAAAGGAAACATAGGCCTACCTGCATTTTATTGATTTTTACGAGAAGGCGATTACTAAATGGTTAAGTCACATGAATGTGCCAGGAATTCGAATCCTGATGTGTACTATGAGAATGGCAGTTCGTTGCTTTCTGAGTCATTTAACAGGGTAGGTTGTCATGTTGATTATTTGATAAAGTTTAGGTCTTTGTGGGTAGGTTTTGGTTGGCGTGGGTAGCGTTGGGTTATTTTCGTATATCTGTGGTAACTTATGTGTAGTGTTATTTTTGCCTGCGTTATGGTAATCTTTAACCTTATTGTTGAGTTCATTGTATTTAACTTCATGGTCCTATTGTTTTGGTGTTTGTGTCCAACTTTGTAATCTTATTCCTTTGGTCTTTGTGATCTTATTTATTTTGTGCCTAGCTTTGTGGTCTAATTGTTTTGGTCCATGTTGTAAATAAGTATATAAGTACTTAAGTAAATAAGTAAAGGAATTAAAAGGAAGGTACGGATGTAAAGGGAAACACAGTAGACCGAAAAGGTAACTTTGTGGTATTATTGTTTTGGTCTATTTTGTGCCTAGCTTTGTGGTATTATTGTTTTGGTCTATGTTGTACCTAGTTTTGTGGTATTATTGTTTTGGTCTATGTTGTGCCTAGCTTTGTGGTATTAATGTTTTGGTCTATGTTGTGCCTAGCTTTGTGGTATTACTGTTTTGGTTTATGTTGTGCCTACCTTTGTGGTACTATTGTTTTGGCCTATGTTGTGCTAGTTTTGTGGTATTATGGTTTTGGTCTATGTTGTGCCTACCTTTGTGATATTATGGTTTTGGTCTATGTTGTGTCTAGCTTTGTGGCATTATGGTTTTGGTCTATGTTGTGTCTAGCTTTGTGGTATTATGGTTTTGGTCTATGTTGTGTCTAGCTTTGTGCTATTATGGTTTTGGTCTATGTTGTGTCTAGCTTTGTGGCATTATGGTTTTGGTCTATGTTGTGTCTAGCTTTGTGGTATTATGGTTTTGGTCTATGTTGTGCCTACCTTTGTGGTATTATGGTTTTGGTCTATGTTGTGTCTAGCTTTGTGGCATTATGGTTTTGGTCTATGTTGTGTCTAGCTTTGTGCTATTATGGTTTTGGTCTATGTTGTGCCTACCTTTGTGGTATTATGGTTTTGGTCTATGTTGTGCCTACCTTTGTGGTATTATGGTTTTGGTATATGCTGTGCTTACATTTTTGTGAAGGACCTCACCCGATTAATTCATTTTAAAATGAGCAGGGTCGAGGCTATACGGTCGCTTTAGTAAAACATGTAAATTACCTTTGTGGTCTCCATAGATGACGCAGACCTTGGTCCACTGGAACTGTCTGAGCAAATCGAGATAAGCTCGACTGAGCTGGACCGACTGAGGGTAGACGTTGAGCGAGAAGATCTGATGATCGGCGTCGGTCCTCGGTTCGAGGCGTGACTCGACGTGTGGTATTTCCAGAGTGTTGCATAGTGAATTGATATATCCTGCTAGGCCACTGCTACGTGGACCGAAAATGGCCGCCACGCCAAGGCTGGCCTGATTGCAAACTCAAAAGAACAAAATATCTTACAATTGGTAAGGTGATTTAACGTCTTGATTGCAAATTCGAAAGGACAAAATATCCAAACATTGGTTTGTAAATGTTAGGACTTGATTGCAAACTAAAAAATCAGTCATTGGTAGAGTAATGTAAGGACTTTATTATTAACTCATAAGAACAAAACGTCCAGTTACGTATACTGTTAAGCGAGAAGCGTCTTCGAATGGTACCTGGAAGGCTTATATGAATTCAAGTCAAATGAAAGGTAAAGCAAGGGCATGATTGCAAACTCATAATAAGACATCCGGCCATAAGTATGGTAACATATCATTAAAAGATTAAGGATTTAACAGTCCATTTTGCTCCTAATCCTATTGGAATGCGACCCGGCTTCTCCAACGGATTATGATTTTGATTGCAATATTCACTAGAAGCGACCATCAGTTGATGCCTTGGGCATTATGACGACAGTGCTGTAGAAGTCTTTAGATTAGATTAGACTTAGCTTAGGAGACTATTACATACTAGTTTTTAAGTCCTCTAGCCACTCTAGTAATTGCCAATTTTTTCACTCGTGTGAGTAATGTCGAGTAACATCAGACACTGATGTGACAAAAATTAAAGTAGTACACACATATTAGAAAATTTAGCTAAGTAATGAGTATTGAAATACAGTGCAATGTCCAGCAGTAATACACGATTAATCAACTGAAGCTACTGCTAAAAGGTTGCACGGTAAAAAACCGAGAAATTGGCTGGGCCGCATACTTCGATGGTTTTAAGACCCTTGGTCGATCGCAGACAATGAGAGTCTATTGTCTTAATAAGGATCGTGGAATCAAACGGCAAGTGCATAGTAATGGTCACAAATGACCAGGATCTCGTTGCAAGACATGTAGAGCCAACCACGCAGAGCACATAGAAGGATGAACGGTTCAGTTGTCACCCGCAGCCTGTATTGCATTTGTCCTTTTCTTGTTTAACTAGCATACTCATATAGCTCTGGGTATTATTGCTTTGGTCTATGTTGTGCCTTGCTTTGAGGTATTATTGTTTTGGTCAATGTTGTGCCTTGCTTTGAGGTATTATTGTTTTGGTCAATGTTGTGCATGGCTTTGTGGTATTATTGTGGTATACACACCATCGCTAGTTGTTTCCTTCCTGATTTATGGTGCATTCTATTCATCAGGCAGCGGTTTTCCAAGAACAGTGGACAGTGGACGATGTGGGGAAAAGGCGCTAAAAAATGGGTGTCCGTTCTTGATGATATTATACGTGGGTCCATGGAAACCAGGAGAAAAACACTCGCATTGACAAGGAAGAACAA
Source organism: Norana najaformis (assembly GCA_964023275.1). Taxonomy (NCBI): domain Eukaryota; kingdom Metazoa; phylum Annelida; class Clitellata; order Crassiclitellata; family Hormogastridae; genus Norana; species Norana najaformis. The sequence goes on from OZ029913.1 coordinate 59,340,203, forward strand.
TGTGTTTTACGCCAGAGCTACTATTCCTTTTGCTGATTCGTCTTTGAAAGATAGATGAAACAGAAGCAGTAGCGGATAGTGCAATTTTTATTAATTAGAAACTTCTATAGCACCCGTGTCTAATGCACAAGGAATCAACCGATGGCGCACTCTAATGGCAATTAGAGAGATAGATGGTGTAGATTATAAAACGGTCATTTACTGTAGAATGATATCAGCTGGCAATGCTATAATACAAATGATACAGGAAGACAGTACAATAAATCAAGAATGCAGTGCAGTAGAACATATGGGTAGTGTAACGATACAAGTGAGTGACACAACTGGGCAGGAGAAAGATGCACTGGGTAGGATAAGACAAACTGTACAGTTCAAAAACAAACTGAGTAGAGCAGTAATGCAATTGGGACGTGTAAGGATACTGGGCAGAGATAAACAAACTGTACAATTCAAGAGCAAACTGGGCAAGCAGTTATACAGCTGGGAAGTGCAAGTATAGACTGGGCGATGCAGAATTTGGGATGTACAATATCAGATCGTTCCAATCGCGGACGAGACCGTGATATCCGTTGCGTAATCCGCTTCGAATTGCATCACCGCCGCATTTCATATTACTTCGGCTCTCGGGGTCGATTTCAATCGAGTAAACAGTCAACATTGTTGATATAACCTGTTTTTCTCTCCTCCGTTTTCAGCACACTTCTTTCCAGGAGTAAACGGCACTTAGATGTTGTGCAACACTATAGCCAATTGGTTATAGAGCTCGCCTTCCAACGTGCAGTGTTCGGGTAAGACCCTCCCATAAAACGATTACAGCGTAGGGACCCTGAAAAAGTCCTACATGCACAATTGCTCATGTCACTATCCTAAATCATTGGCTAGTTCCCATCTGCATGCTTGACCTTTAAGGCTCAGAACACTGGCCTTCCATCTTATCCTAATACTTTGCTGACTCCATATCGCCCTCCCAGATTCTTCTGATACTGGTTTGTTGCAAGAACCTAGGTTCAGGACAATTGTAGGATCACGTGCCTTGAGCTGCTGTGCTCCTCGCATTTGTAATCGTCTACCACAAAAGGCCTGACTTGCAAACTCGCTATCATCTTTAAAATCACTTGTTAAGACTCACACTTTACCCTAGCTTTTGCATGACTCCATCTTGGCTCCTAGCGAACATATATCCGCTCCTCAGATTCAGGTGTACTGACATTGTGTGCGTTACAAGTGCTTTAAATAAAATAAATAAATAAATAAATTTGACAACCTGGGGACAAGCCAGTGATCGTCGTGCAGGTGTGGCTCGGTGCAGACTATGGCACGCATTGTCGATGGCTGTCCGCAAACACGTTTCATTGGCCTTAATCTTGCTGGTAATGTCGTTTGCAGCTGGCTGGACACGAACCGCATAAGCTGAAAGAAGAATTACTCAGCACCATCATCAATTTATGCTTAGTCATTAGGTAATGGCGCTTAATAAATGCGGAGTTGGTCGGTTACCTTTCTTTGCGGCGACGAAGCTGTTCAAAGCCGGCAAATGCTGTATATCATATACGAGCTTCGTGCTGGCCAGCAACGTCCGGTCTTGATTGACTCGGAATATTGCGTAGCGGAAAGCACTCTCGACGCTCGGGTCTTCTGTGTCGTCAAATAAACCACCTGTCAACAACACAGTCCGCATTGAAGAAACCACCTGCTCGAATTAAAAGCAAACACATACACTAAGCACAAGCTCGACCACATTAAGAGATTTTGTGAATGTTTTTGTATTTATGAGGTACTTGTGAGGTATCCGTGATTTTCGAGACACGCAATACACGCTTGCATACACTAATATAGCGGCTGAGTAAGGTTCTGTGAAAGGAGCCATGGATAGTGTCCGAAATAAATGAGCATCAATTAAAAAATTAAAAATTAAACAAATAAATAAAGAAATACGTACATACATACATGCATACACACTTAGATATATATGCATACATACAGTCACACATTCATACATACATATTTACATACATACATTCATATATACGTACATACATAGGGGCTTACATTAATACATACCGTACATACATAAAGTACATACATATATACAATGTAATACATACATACATTAATACTTACAGTCATAAATACGTACATACATACTTACATATGTATATACATACATACATATTTACTTACATACATACATACATATATACATACATTTATACATGCGCACATACATATATACATACATTTATACATGCGTACAAACATAATATGTACATATATAGAAAACTGAGTTTTGTAATGTAAGACTAATTCAATAATTGACCGTTCTCTACTGGGGCTACCAAATTTCTTCACCCCTTATTATGCTGTCTCCTTATCAGTAATGTTCTCCAATGAAAAGAAACGTCCGCATAATGATACGACTCTGGCCAGAAATGTTCCCAGCGACAACGATATGAACCATCGGAAATTGTAATAGCAATTTTTGAACAGGACGGTCTTAATGGGTGACAGACTAATTTCAGTGGACCCTACATCAAGGAACCGAATTAAAGCAGACCGAAACAGGTTATTAATATTAATTATTGATGATTTAAAGATTCTTTAACTCCGGTGTCTAATGCACAAGGCATCAGCCAATGGCGCACCAAATTCAAGCCACAGTCAGGTCAATATCCGACAATTCAGTCCACAGAAACAGGCGGATACAGTAAGTCAATTGAAAAAGACTGAAGCACATCAACGCAGATCAAAGCTGACCGAAACCTATTACCACAGATCGAAGCAGAATAACGCAAACAGGGCATAGGGATTGAAAGCAATCGGACGGACAGACAGACAGACAGACAGACAGGACAGGACAGGGCAGGACAGGACAGGACAGAAGAGAACTATGAAGGATTACAATCACTCACTTTGGCCAGTGTTCAAGCTTATAAAAGCAACAGACTTTATCAAATCAGATCAAATGAGAATGAAATTGATCGAAAAAGATCGATAAAGATCAGCAGACAAGAACTAAATCAGGTAGATCGACAAAGATCGATGCATTCGAAGGTCGCTTTCTGAGTTCGACGCAGAACAAACAACCTTTTGAAAGGAAAAACTACTATATAAACAAGCAAGTTACAGGACAAGCAAAAAATAAATATTTGTAGAAAAGTTGAAAAATCAATTCTACCTCTGATGAATAAATGATAAATACACAAGTAAATATTAAACAAACAAATAAATGAGTAGATAATTTATGTATTTTATAAGTGCAAATGCGAGGCCCTTGACACAGCCAATAGTTCTTCTCATGGGCTTTTTTGCTTCTGAGACCAAGCCGAAAAACCAGCCACGCGACCCTCAATGACTTAATCCGTGGGAGACTTATTCGGGCAGGTTTCCCGGTAGTGAAAGAACCGCCCCGACTCAGTAGAAAAGAAGGGAAAAGGTTTGACGGTCTAACCCTCATTACTTGGCGGACGTCACGCGCTTTTATATGGTATGCCACTGTAACTGACATTCTGGCTGCATCTTACTTCCCATCCACATCGTAATCGTAACCATAAGCTCGAGATTTCCATAGAGCCCAACGAAAGCTAAGTTGCGGGTACCAGCTTATTCACAGGCGTTCAGTCAGAACAAAATCGATAGGCAGGAAGGGTTCGGTTCCAGGTCAAGATCTAAGAGTTGGCAGAAGATAGGTAGTGTGCAAAATACACCACTCTCGCATTGAACTACCACTGAGTCCGGTTGGCGTTTGCGACTCTCGGCCCAATTAAAAGCAGTGGCCTACTTTTCATAACAGACTTAGGTCGCTATCTCTCTCGTATAACGGTAACATCTTTTCCAGCGCATTGCTATCACAATTCAACGATTCAACGCGATTGCCTTCCATGTTACTTTTACACCGCCAGGTCTTGACGAATTCTAACTGTCCCAGTGTTTTTTAAAATTCTCCGAAGATTTTTTAAATCTTGAGGATCACACATGAGTAAGTAAGTAAGTAACTAAGTAAGTAAGTAAGTAAGTATATTCTGTATTAACCAATAGCTAATCGCACATCAGTTTACAAGTATTTAAGAACACAAGAAAAACTTAATATGCACACAACACCCTGATAATAAAACATTTACATACCTAAGGTAAAGAAAGAAAATAAATAAATAAATAAATAAGTAAGTAAATAAGTGCTTAAGTAAATAAGACAATAAATAGAGAGGAAGTGACGTAGGCAAAGAAACACAGACAGAAACACAGCGGAAACCAATTATAAGATGAACCGCTTAAATCCATTACGACTCGCGACATCTGCGTAAACATGGGCGTTTCCACGGCAACGTAACTGGCGCTAAATCATGAGTGCTGTCAGACACGGCTGCTGATGCTACTACTGCTGTTATGGCGACATTTTATTCGGTTCGTTGAGAAGCGCTTAACTGACCGGCCAGGGCTCTGGTGGCCCGTGGAAAGGCACGTCTTCTGGGAGGATAGGGGAGGCAGGGCTTTGGCAGGGAGGGGGAGTTGAGGGAAAGGAGAGAGGGAGGGGGAGTTGAGGGGAAGGAGGGCGAGATGGGGTCCTTCGAAGAGCAGGAACTACAACAAGTGTATTAGATGTATAGATGGATGGAAAAACAGCCGAGAAAATGAATGCCGCACCTACAGACAGACAGACACACAGACAAACACACAGACACAAAGACACACAGACAAATAGATGGATGGAGAGAGCTAGAGAGACATAGGCAGAATAAAACAAGGACGTTCGGATCGGCATCAACGTCATCTTCTTGATTTAAACAGCGCAGTATACAGCACTGTCTCATCAAATTTCATTTTGATAATAGCATCGTAATCGTAATCGTAATCAAAAACTTATAAAGCGCCACTTCAAGATAAAACTCATCAGAGGCGCTCCCGGCCCGATTTCCCATGACTAATGGGGAATAACACGGTCTTCAAACGCTTGCGGAAAAGAGAGGGAGGAAGAGAGAGGAATTCCCGCCTAAGGTCACCAGGGAGGTTGTTCCATGAGGCAGGGCCAACAACGGCGAAGCTGCGACGCTGTGCAATAGTAGTGCGAGTCATAGGAACTACTAGGTCTCCCTGGACTGCCGATCGCAGCAGTAGGCGGCCAGGGACAGAAGAAACAGGGACACAGAACTCCCTTAGATAAATAGGTGCACTGCCAACAAGGCAGCTGCGTACAAGGGCCAGACTATTAAACTGGATGCGTTCTCGGATTGGAAGCCAGTGGAGTTTTTCCAGCACGAATAAGGAGATATGGCCAAACTTTGGAATGCCGCCAATCAAGCGAGCTGCAGCATTTAGGACAGAATGAAGTTGGGAGAGGGAGGAGGATCCAAGACCGGGAAAAACCATGTTTCCAAAGTCAATTCTGGAGCAGATAAATGCGTGGACTAGAGTGCTGGAGGCCTGGGTTGAAAGGGAGCGTCGGATAGTGCGTATTTGGCGAAGGTATTAAAAACAGGTACAGCAGACATTATTTATGTGCTCCCGCAACGTGAGCTCCCGATCCAGGGTCACTCCCAGGTTACATATCTTTACTGCAGCAACATAGGGCCTACGACAGTAAACTTTTTCATTCTCTTCCCAGGGATAGTGTACGATCAGTGTACTCATTTTACAGCCGGTGCAAGTAGAACAGGGATCTCGAAAAAATTTCTTTCCAGGCTGGGATTGGAAAGCCTGACCTGGGGATTGAAAGTCCAACACGCTAACCACTAGACAAAGGCACACAAAGAAGGCGTGGATGGAGAAAATTGATTTAGGGAAATTTTAAAAAGGCGTCAGTTGAAGAATGCGAGGAAAGGGTTGTGTGGTGAGAAGGAAGACACGAGAATGTGGAAAAGAGGGAAAAGCAGAATCTTTCTATCCATCCCTCTTTCCCTTCAATCCTTTCATCAATCCCTTCACCCATTCCTCTTTCCAGGCCTCCATCCTTACTTCAGTCTTTCTATCCATCCCTCCTTCCTTCAATCGGAGACACGAGAATGTGGAAAAGAAGGAAAAGCAGAACCTTTCTATCCATCCCTCCTTCCCTTCAATCCTTTCATCAATCCCCTCATCCATTCCTCTTTCCAGGCCTCCATCCTTACTTCAGTCTTTCTATCCATCCCTCCTTCCTTCAATCGGAGACACGAGAATGTGGAAAAGAAGGAAAAGCAGAACCTTTCTATCCATCCCTCCTTCCCTTCAATCCTTTCATCAATCCCCTCATCCATTCCTCTTTCCAGGCCTCCATCCTTACTTCAGTCTTTCTATCCATCCCTCCTTCCTTCAATCGGAGACACGAGAATGTGGAAAAGAGGGAAAAGAAGAATGATGGAACGGGGAAAGGACGAAGGGAGCGGTGGGGAGAAAGGATTAGGTGCACAACGCTCCATTCTCTGTCGCCGATGATGGACTGAGATCTGGTGGGCGACGGCTACGGCCGGTCAAGACGCATGCGTCCTCCGAAGCCGACATGCACCGCCTCGGTCCATTCCTCATTGCCTCTTTCCATCCCTCCTTCCTTATTCCCTCCCTCCATCCCTCCTTCCGGCCCTCTCCCCTTACTTCAGTCTCTCTATCTATCCCTTCTTCCTACAATCCTTCCATCTATCTCTCCTACCAGCACTCTTCTTACTTCAATCTCTATATCTATCCTTCCTTCCTTCAATCCTTCCATCTATCTCTCCTTCCAACACTCTCTCCTTATTCCAATCCTTATTCCAATCTCTCTATCCATCCCTCCTTTCCTCAATCCTTCCATCCTTCACTCCTCCTTTGAGCCCTCCATCCGTACTTCAAACTTTCTGTCTATCCCTCCTTCCCTCAACCCTTCCATCAATCCCTCCATCCATTCCTCTTTCCAGGCCTCCATCCTTACCTCAATCTTTCCATCTATCCCTCCTTCCAGTCTTCCCTCCTTACTTCAAGTTTTCTATCCATCCCTCCTTCAGTCACTCCATCCCTCCCTCCCTCCCTACATCCCTCTCTTCTTCCCTCAGATCCTCCATACATCCCTCCATTTCTCACCCCCTCCTTCTCCACTTCCCTTGGCAGTTCCTGCATCCTTCCCAGGCTCCTCCGTTCCTGCCTCTCTTGATTCCATTCATCAGTTCCTCTACCATTCTCTTTTTTCCTCTTTCCCCGATTCCCGCCCCTCATCCTCCCTCGTTTCCCCATCGCCCTCCCGCCCACTTACTACCAACAACTCACCCCGCCTGTCCTTCGCAGACCGAGACTGACGGACGACGCTCGCTGCTTATGCTGATGACGCCGGCCTTGTTGGAGCCACGAGGGAGGGAGAGAGGGAGGGAGAGAGGGAGGGAGAGAGAGAGAGAGAGAGGAAAGGAGGGAGGGAAAGAGGGGAGGGATGGCCCCTGGCGGCTGCAGCGACGGGAGAAATGAATGGGGCCGCTCCCGGTACATTGTGTGCGTGTGTCTGTCTGCTTGTTCGTCTGGATGTGTCATTCTGCTTCTTTCGCAATCGTTTCCGCCACAATCGCCGTTTCTCTTGGCTGTCTTCCCCCCGTCCGAGCTCACGAGCTCCCCGTCCAATTCATTGCCTCCTCCATTACGCCACTCTCTCTGTCTCTCTCTCTTTCTCTTTCTTTCTTTCTGTCTGTCTGTCTATCTCTGTATGTATATCTGTGTCTGTCTGTCTGTCTGTCTGTCTGTCTGTCTGTCTGTCTGTCTGTCTGTCTGTGTATGTCTGTCTGTCTGTCTCTTTCTCTATTTCTTTGCATCCATTCGAACAGCCCTTCCTCCTATCCTCTGTCCATGATTTCGTCCGTGGATCTCTTCTCCCTCTCTTTCATTCACGTGACCTCGCTCAGTCTTTGTCGCTGTGCTTCTATTCTTCTATTTACTTATTGTTCTTTCTGTATGTACATCAACATCCCTCTTTCCCCTTCTGTCTGTCTGTCTGTCTCTGTGTGTCTGTCTCTGTCTCTCTGTCTCCCTCTTCTCTCTCTTTTTCTCATCTAACTCCTCCATCCTATTCTTTCTTTCTCCCTCTCTCCCTCTCTCTGTCTCTCTCTCTCTCTCTCTCTCTCTCTCTCTCTCTCTCTCTATCTCTATCTCTATCTATCTCTCTGTCTATCTATCTATCTACCTACCTACCTACCTACCTACCTATCTATCTATCTATCTATCTATCTATCTATCTATCGATCTATCAATCTCTTCCTTCTCTCTGCTTCTTTCCTTCTCCCCCTCTAACTCTGTCTTTTCCCCATCCCCTCCTTCCTTCATGAAATGAATGGCTAATGATCCATCGAATTCCCTTCCGTTCCATTGTGTTCTTCATGCCGGACCCGAAGAAGAATTCCATTAAGAATGATGGGCGATGGCGGATCCAGGCAAACAATCTACATCCCAGAACCACTGCTGATTGCGACCATCCATTGCGTTTTGGGGAGCTGGCAAGTAAGTAAGGAGATAAGTAGGTTGGTGGTAAAATCTGTCTGCCTGTCTGGCTGTCTGTCTGTCTGATTCATGCATACATGCATAACAGAAATGCACACACACAAACACACATATATACTATATATACATACACTCATACATACATGCATACACACATATTATATATACATAAACACATGCTTGCATACCTACATGCATACATACATCTATACATACATAAATATATACATAATACATATATATACATACATATATACATACATATATACATAGATGTATACATAGATACATACATATATACATATATGCATACATAAGCATACATAAGCAACCATTTATAGATGAAAACAATCTTTCTTTGTGTCTACATACGATTTTCAATCGCCGTCAACGTTGTAATAGTCATTGGTTGAGTCCGAAAGTTAGTGGAAGAAAGCAATTTTTTAAAAATTAAACAAATAAAAATTATAATATAATATAGTTTTCCCTTATCCCATTTGCATTACATCCGTTGATATCCCATTAATCCCATCTGCATCTCATTACATCAAATCAAGTCACATCCCATTCCAGTCAATTGCACTCCATTACATCACATTATCGTTATCGTTATTGTTATAATTGGTGTTGTTGTTGTTATTATTATTATTATTTATGGGAACGAGGAGTTAACAACTTAATTTCTTGGCCTCGGCATATGAGGGTCTTTACCTTGCTTTCTAAACTTTCGAGCTCCAGACGACTATGTACGATCAGTGCACAAATTTTAAAGCTAGGTTACTAAGGTGCGTTGTTGGAACATATATATTAGAGTATCTTTTTCGTGGCGAGAATTTGAACCCCAGCTTCTTGTTTGACAGCCTACCATTCTAACCATTAGACCATTGCGCATCTTCATGTAAATATTATGACGAATTACCAGCAGCTTCTCGTTATATTTACTCGAATATCTCCTTTTTGGCTTGTTCTTGATATATAGATGCTTTCTGTAATACGATAGCGGTCCTATAGAAGTCCTCTGATTAGATTAGATTAGATTAGACCAGAGCTCTTTTCAGACAGAACGCTTCGGAACGGCGTTCCGGCACTTTTTTCGGCTAATAAAAAAGAATTTAGTTTTAAATAAAATAATTGTGTTATTAAGTTATTTTAATTATGTAATATAATGTAAATTGTTTTAATTCAATTTCAGTGTTTACAACTTTACACTGTTTTCAGTTTTTATTATTGATAAAACTAATGAAATTTTAGCACAAAATTCCATAATTGTTCAGTTCCGGAACCTTTTTTCTATACAAAAAAGCACTTGATTAGACTATACTATATTTGATTTAATTAAATTAAATTAGCCTTTAAAATAAGGAGTTGGGTTTCGAACTACCTACTACAGATCCTCGACACTTAAACCTTAGTTTTCCTAATGCGTCTTCAAATATTTAAGGCATACTCTACTCAAGATGGGTAACATCAACGCTAGCTTCTTACCCATTCATGTATACGGATGCCACGTCCAATGACTAATTTAGTTTCGGCGAATCGAGGTCGCAACGATCTACTAAGGTCGGGGGGTCAAGCATTTGTCGCCCACCCCCCTACACCCACCGAACGACTTCCAAAAGACATTCATAATTAACCTCCGTGATGCTTCGGCAATGAATTATTTTATCTGAAATCACGGCTCATCAGCTTCCGGGCTCCAGAGGATAACCTTATATGTCTGTCTGTCTGTCTGCCTGTCTGTCTGCAAGTCTTTCTGTTTATCTTCCTGCCTGTCTCTGTCTCTGTTTCTTCCTTTCTGTCTCAGTGTTTGTCTCTCTGTCAGCCTCTGTCTGGCTGTGTATATTGTTCAGTCAGTCAGTCAGTCAGTCAGTCAGTCAGTCAGTCAGTCAGTCAGTCAGTCAGTCAGTCAGTCAGTCAGTCAGTCAGTCAGTCAGTCAGTCAGTCAGTCAGTCTGTCTGTCTGTCTGTCTGGGTGTCTGTGTCTGTCTGTCTGTCTGCAAGTCTTTCTGTCACTCTGTCTGTCTCTCTGTCTGTCTGTCTACCTGCCTGCCTGCCTGCCTTTCTGCCTGCCTGCCTGCTTGTCATAGTTCTTTCGCTCAATGTACTTCTTTATGTACACAAATATGATGGTAGGTTTGTGCCTGTGTCTGCCTGCTTATCCGTCTGTCTGTCTGTCTGTCTGTCTGCGTGTATTTCCGACATACACTCCTATTTAGGTCTGTGTCAGACATAATTTCCTTTGTCTGTCTGTCTGTCTGTCTGTGTCTGTCTGTCTGTCTGTATATTAGCATGTATGTATGTGTGTTTTTCGGTCTGCATGTTTATCTTATGCATTCCTGTTTAAGTGTGATTATGTAAGCTTCTGTAAACATAATTTGGATGTAGTTGGCCGTAAAAACCCGAAGGCTTAAATATGTAAATGCGTCCCATCTGCGATCATAGGAGCAGAAAGTGTGTTTATCTATGGGTCAAGATGAATCCATAATTAGATATACACAGGAATGTATCTATGGACGACACCCTTTATGACTCTTTCTCCCTCTCATCCTCTCTCCCTCTGTCTCTCTCATCCTCTCTCTCATTCTCTCTGTCTCTCTCATCCTCGCTCTCTCATTCTCTCTTTCATCCTCTCGGTAATCTTATCTCTCATTCTCCCTCTCATCCTCTCTCTCATCCTCTCTCTCTCTCTCTCATCCCCTCTCTCATCCTCTCTCGCTCATTCTCTCCGTCTCTCATTCTCGCTCTCTAGTTCTCTCTCTTTCATCCTCTCTCTCATTCTCTCTGTCTGTCTCATCTCTCTCAGTCTCTCTCTCTCGTCCTCTTTCTTCGCCTCTCTCATCCTCGCTGTCTTTTGTCCCTCGCCCTTTCATCCTGTCCTTCTATTTCATCCTCTCTCTTTGTTTCTCTCATCCGTTCTCTCCCTCCCTCTTTATAATCCCTCCCTGTCTTCCTCCCTTCCTCTCTCCTCCCTCCAACCCTTCCTCACTCTCTCTCTCTCTCATCCTCCCCCTCTCTCTTCCACTCTCTCTATCTCTCCCCATCTCATATGCCTCTTCTAGACCAATCTTTATCTTGTTCATGTTCCCTGCTTGTCGCTGTCTGTTCAGTCTCTGTTACTGCCTTTGCCTCTGTCTCTGTCTCCGCAACTGTCTCCGTCTCTCTCGGTCGCTCTCTGTCTCTCTGTATGTCTTTCTGTCTGTCTCTCTGTCTGTCTCTGTCTCTGCCTGTCTCTCTGTTTTCTCTCTTTGTCTCTCTCTGTCTTTCTGTCTGTCTGTCTGTCTCTCTCAGTCTATCTCTCTGTCAAAGGCAGAGACGCGTCGATGCATATCGCTGCCCGGAAGACTAACGAAATCGGACATTCTTTCGCGTCTCACTTGCTTAAAGACCTTGGAGAACGGTCCCCATCTCTCCCTCCCTACCTTCCCCCTTCTTCCTTCCCACCACCCAACTCCCCACCCACTCAACGGTCTCTGTTGGTCTTGGAGATCCCTACAGCCGCTAGAGGAATGTTTATCGAATTCCGGGTGTGGTGCTAAGTTGGTTTCGGGGAGAATTCGGTTCCGACTCGGTCCACTTTTGGCACAACCTAGTGAAGCGAATTTTATGGGAACAAAATGTTAGTAAACGGAAAAAATATGGGAACATAGTTTTAGTAAACGGAAAAATAGACACCCAGATTGTTGCCCAAGCAGCCTGTAGGCCTACTTCTATTGCTAATCGTAATCGTAATCGTAAGCTCGAGATTTGTACGGCGCCTAACGAAAGCAAAGTCACGTTAACCAGCTTATTCACAGACGCTCAGTCAAAACAAAAACGATAGGCAGGGAGGGTTCGATTCCAAGTCAAGATCCAAGAGTCAGGCAGGCAGGCAGGCAGGCAGGCAGGCAGGCAGGCAAGCAGACAGGTAGGCAGGCAGGCAGGCAGGCAGGCAGGCAGGCTGGCTGGCAGGCAGGCAGGTAGGCAACAGCTATGGTAGATGATGCCTGGAATTGAACCGGAAAATTAAGATTAGGGGAAGAGCAAGAACCAGAGTAGGATTTGTGGAAAAGAACAGTTATGGACTTTTTGTGATTAGATTAGATTAGATTAGAGTCTTCAACCGTAATTAGAGCAAAACATGATTTTGACGAACCAAAGGGCAGCAAACGGTTACGACAGAAAAGTTCTATTTTTATAAACAAACTTCCGTAAACACGTCAACCAATCACAGTATTCTCGAGAACTGATTTTGCCAGGTCCTCACGTGGAATCACACCTATCTTCCCTTCAAGATGGAGCTCGTCAGTCGACAGACCGGGCGCGCAGGCCGCGGAGTAGGGGACTCGTCGGCGTTGCTGGCTAATTCGGCGGGTGTCGTTGCAGGCCTCAGGCGACGAAGAAGAACAACGTGGGTAGATGGTGCTCATAATCGCAACGGCCGATTGACGAGGGATTGATGGGAAACGGTGAATATTAATCCGCCTTTTCTTCGAATGAAATCGATCTCCGACCAAATCCACTGCGGGAAGTCGGAGGTATTTCTGACGTAGTCAGTCGTAGCTCATTGCTGTGTGCTTTCTCGATTTGAGTGGTATTCAGCGGATGATCATTGAAAATACTTTGGCAACCAAACTGCTTGGCAGTTCCTGCTCAGCTGTCGATCACTTCTCAGATCTGTCTATGTGTCTGTGTGTCTGCCTGCCAGTCTGTCTGTCTGTCTGTCTGATTCATGCATACATGCATCACAGAATAACACACACATATATACATACATACACACATACACAATTGCATACATACATATATACACATATATATACACATAAACACATGCATATATAAATATAAACATACATACCTACATACATAAATAGATACATACATAAATATATACATATATACATACATACATATATACATACACATATATACATACATGTATATATATACATACACACATACATATACACATACATGCATAAATACATTCACACATACATACATACATGCGTACATACATATGGATCAACATAAGAGCCTTCAATTCCGTTGCGAACCTGCTCAAGAAGGCACAGGTTGAGATGCGTCACCTTTAACCCATTTATGGGGAAACGGAGTCGATATGAAATGCATTACTAGACTCATTTTCTCTTATGGTGTAAAATTTTCCGTGAATGTTTATAGAGATGTAATATAGGCTTTGGTACTTTGGTACTTTGGTACTTTGGCAAAGAAAGACGCAGAAGTGGTAGTCGTCTGATCTACTGCCACGGAAAGCTTTTTGAGCTCTTGGTTCTGTGGGGTCTGCGATCGTATGAGACAGACAGACATACAGACATACAGACAGACAGACAGACAAGCAGACAAACAGACACACACACAAAACAGAGGCAGAAAGGCAGAAACGAGACAAAGACAGGAACATAGACATAGAGACACATAAAGGGACAAATACTGCTTTGGTTATACAAAAGTGAATTTGAGACTATGAGGCAAAGCCGGACAGACAGGCAGACAGACATACAGACAGACAGACAGACAGACAGACAAAGAATTTGTGACTTGTTCATATGCTTAATCGACAGAGAGAAACACAGACTGACAAAGTCAGAGAGACAGACAGAAGGAGAGAGACATAGAAAGAATACGGGAGAAGAATGACTGCTAGTGAGAGTAATAAAGTCAGAGGCAGCCAGAGAGACACGAATCAGAGGGACAGGGGTAAGGAAGCTGCAAGAAACAGAACATCTGTGATCGTGCATGAAAAACCTTCACAAAGTTGACAAAAATTAAAACTCAGTTTGATAGTGCACTGGATTGGGTTGTAATTTCTTAATACTTGGGTGAAAACCCCATATTTCTATCACAAATAGTAAAAAGTTACGATTTTCATAGATGGAGGTGTCTTTACGTCTACTTTTGAGAAATAGCCAGTTAAAGTTTAATATAACTATGACACGACCTAAGTCGTTGTCGTGAATGCTTACGAGCAGGCCTTGTAGTAACTTGAAGCATATTCCTACGTCTGTGTGGCTGCCATCAATGAAATATCCATAAAACCAGTGCTTTTTTATTAGAAAAAATGGTTCCGGAACTGAACAATTATGGAATTTTATGCTAAAATTTCATTATTTTTATCAATCAATAAACACCGAAAACAGTTTAAAGTTGTAAACACTGAAATTGAATTAAAATAAGTTACATTATATTACATAATTAAAATAACTTAGTAACACAGTTCTTTTATTAAAAACTAAATTATTTTTTATTATCCGAAAGAAGTTGCCGGAACGCCGTTCCGGAGCGTTCCATCTAAAAAAAAACACTGCATAAAACTGGTTTTAAAATATCTACATGACTTGTTCATATTGTTGCGGGGTGGCATGTGTGGGCGGGGAGGCTAGAATGCTTCCTGCATATGTGGTAGAGAAGGAGTGTCCCTTGTCGGGCGGGAACTCCAGCCTATAAATAGGCGCGAGTGTGAGTTAAATTCAGTCCGGCTTTGGTGTGACCCTGTTGGTCGTTTTGCTGTGCTGGGGTGCCGAACTCACGACATGATGTTATTTTGAGGTTGATTGTTTTGAAGATGTCGTTTTGAAGCTGATAGTTTTGAAGTTGATTCTGTCTCCCACCGTAGATGACCTTTTCTTGTGAAGTTGACGCTGTGTTTTGGGGAGATTCTGATATTCGTTGGACCGCTCTGGTCGTTTTTTTCAGTACACGTGAGTCTGATTTTGCTTGTAAATATATGCCATTTTAAACTACTGGGGGTTTTAGTTCTTCCCCTAGACTAACCTGCAACAGTATTCATAATTATCATTGTACACGATTTCAAAATGGGGCACCAAGGTACAGGTTAAATTAACTTTGTTGCAGGGTATTATAATCCAACAAGAAGAAAACCAACAAGAAGTCGACAAAGGTGCCATCAACCAGTCAACAAAACCCCCTTCGCCTGCATTTGGTCTTTCATCCATGTCGTGCTGCAATCAGTTTAAAAAAATACATACATTACCTACGGAAACAAAAATCTTAAAGGAAACGATAAGAAGAAAGAAATGAACTTATGGACAACGTCAACAACATTTTCATGTCGAAGACGTCAACGGCCTTAGTTGCCACAAGATGTCGTTAAACCCATGGACAACAACAACATCATAATAAACTTGAAAATAAAACATATTTACACAGCGAGACTCTGCACAAGAACTAACTAACACAACAAGGAATATAAATACATAAAAAACCCATTTTTACCCATTTAATACCTATTTGCCTACTGATGACGTTATTTGCAAATTTACTTTGCCGACTTTGCGAGGGTTTTCCCAGGCGGGTCACATATCTTATGGAGTAATATGATCCTCGATGTTTATATGGTGGTAGTTGGTGGTAGATGGTGATAAATTGGACGCCTCGTCATGGAAACCAATTGCCGAGGAACAGAGGATGAATTAGGCACTAAAGCTATTGGCTGCTGCCGAAAACAGCATCACCATCGATAACAGCTGCTGCTGCTGCTATAACTTGGAACACACAATAGCCAGTCACGTTCCACATTCCACTCTCGCTTGTCACGAAATCGTCCTTATCTGTGATACAATGCAATACAATACAATTCAATGCAATACAATGCATTGCAATGCAATTCCATGCAATTCCATGCAATGCAATGCAATACAATGCGATGTAATGCATTGCAATGACATAAAATGCAATGCAATGCAATACAATGTAATGCAGTATGAAATACAATGCAATGCAATACAATGTAATGCAGTATGAAATACAATGCAATGCAATACAATGTAATGCAGTATGAAATACAATGCAATGCAATACAATGTAATGCAGTATGAAATACAATGCAATGCAATACAATGTAATGCAGTATGAAATACAATGCAATGCAATACAATGTAATGCAATGCAATACAGTACAATGCAATACTATACACTGAAATACAATACAGTGCAATACAATGTAATGCAATACAACATAACGCAGTACAGTACAATGCAAAAGAATGCAGTGCAAAGTGATACCATGCAATACAATACATTGCAGCAAACGCAATTGCAACAATATAATACAGAGCAACAGCTTAATCTTGCATGCATTTCGATAATAATCATTATAATTATCTAAATGGTATTTAATCATAAAACGCTGGGAACACTGTATTCTGTTACTGGTAGCGCACAACATGAAAGGCTAGCTTAAGATTAGGTAAGGTACATGTAAGGTAAGGAAATTTAAAGTAGGGTTAAGGTAGTTTATGGTAAGGTTAGATTGGAGGGTAGGGTAGCTACGAGGGTAGGGCAGAGATGGTAAGTTAGGGCGGGACGAGGTGGGTAAGTAGAGTAAGATGGGATAGGGTTTCGTAGGGTAAGGTAGGATATTGCAGAATCTTCAGGAAGCTGATAATTAATAGGTTTCCTTAGCCGGCAAATAATAGAAGGCAGCTGAGTATGTTGGCTAAGTAAGCCAGGTTGTGCGTAAGTCGTCGATGGATTTTTGGCTTATCTGTGGAATCCAGCGTCTTCGAGGTAAATTGTCCCCGAGATGCGCCAAAATGGAAGCCAATTCCCGCCACAGAGACCAGCTCAAGAAACACAATGCATGTCTTCGGCTGTCTTCGGACCCGGTCGGAGAGATTCGCCTCGTGCGACGTGTGCGAGTATTAGCCAACTGACAGCTTCTGCTGCTGCTGCTGCTGCTTCTGCTTTTGGCACGGGCATCATTATTTTGATAGGCGGGAAAGCTGGAAGTTGTTTGTGAAACGTAGGTACAGAGGTTGAATGACAGAGAGAATTCGTTGAGAAAGAAATATCGCGAAGTTGGTGTTAAGGCCATCTGAGTGTATTTGCATTATTAGACCGGAACCGGAAATTGCAGGAACCTTATACTGAAATGGCAGAAGCCGGAAACAACTCATCTATCAATGTTTAGTGCGATGCAAGACATTATTTGTCGTCGATCGTTTGAAGAAGTTGTTAATGTGCTTACGCTGATTGTCGGATCGAGAATAAACGTTATATTTTGGACACTTTTGGCTTTGTTGACTACGTCATATCCCGATATACCCCGGGAGACCTATATATACGGACTCGGCTAAGCCCTAAGAAGGCCATCCTGACTCCTTCCGTAACTCGGCCTATTGTTGGCGGAAAGGAGTACCGGTGGAGCGCGACAATACTCCCAACCCAGTCGTCTTTGTAACCTTTCTTCATCCAATCACCTCGCCCCAGTCGATCCTCCTCACTTTTGCCCCAAGGTCCATTCATTATTCATTTGAAAGCCTCTGACTGATCTTTAATCCCATAAGGCCCCTTGCTAAGATCTCTTACCTGAATTTCGCAAATTCTCTGTTGCATCAGCCACACCCCTGGTCGGCCATCATGTATCACTCACGTGAAGTCCTCTATTGTAGGTTCCAGATTTCTACAGCGCCCAACGAAAGCTAAGTCCATCCGTCTATCACGCTGTATTCAAGTAGCGCTAAATAAGCATCGAGTCTGATTTTAAGTCTGTAACGGATTTAATAAGGCGCATAAGAAGAGCTTGAGAACTTGACATGAAGTCCGATCAGAACGAAATATGTCGCCCAAGAACATGCAAGAACAAGGCAAACATTAGCCTATCTTCCCTTACCTTACCTGCCCCTACATTAGCCTACCTTATTATGTATGTATTTATATATATATTGAGGGGTACGGTAGCAGACTGGTTATAGCGCTCGGCTAGTAAAGTAGAGCGTACGGGTTTGAGCCTCACCCAAAGAAAAGAACCAAGAACATGTAAGAAGGTTTCAACACATAAGCCTGACATAAACTGTCAACAATGACACCTTTAATTAATAAGGCGTCCTGCCCTCTCTGACATCCCAGCTGCCAGATCTTGTTCTTCACACAGTATCTCTGAACAAACCATCTGACTTGACGCAGCGCGTGTGAACAAAGTAGGTGCTTGCATTTAGCTTTTAAGCAGGGCTTTGGAAAATTTTGAATTTACACTTACAATTAAAAAGTTTCAAATGTGATTCACAGCAAAATGTATTTGCGTGGTAGATAATACAGTAAAACTGTTTTTAAAAAGTTTCCTACCGACCTGAAAGGCCTTAGATGCCATAAGATGTCGTTAAACCGTGGGAACCACCAGTACCAGACAATTTATGCGTGCGAGGGTGTTTACAGCCACCCTAGTGTCTGCTGATTACATACATCATATTTAACATTGCATCAACGCCAGTCATAGGTTGGTCATCAAAACTGTAATTACCGGACAGTCTCAGCCCACGAAATTTTAGTACATAATTCGAATCCTTTTGACGGCGACATGTGTCATTGGCTCCCTGCAGCGTCATATGACGCCAATTGCAAGTCGTGACATAGTGCTGGGCATCGTGACAAATTATAGCTGGATGTCAGTCAGAAGAAAACAATCTTGATCGCAATTTGAAAACTTATATAGCGCTCGTCTAGAAGACTCGTCAAGATGTCAAGATGGTAGACTGGTCATTAATTAGAGAATATTATCAAGAATTTTTTTACAATCAGCATCGATGCTGAGTTCAGCTGAGCCAATTCGAAATGGAGCTGAAACAAAAGAGGCCTTTTGTGCATCGGATGATCACGATTTCATATTGTTGACTTCGGTACATGATGGCGGATACATGTACGTGTGCATATGGATAAGTATGTTTGTCGATATGTACCCTATGTGTGTATGCATGCATATTTACGTATGTGTATGTATGTATGTATGTATAAATGCACGTATGTATATATGCATTCATATATGTATGTATGCATGTATGGATATATTTATGTGTGTTTGTGTGTAATTTTTTATGTATGTACATGCATGTATCTGTCTATTTATACAGTGCTTTTAAGAAACCTATCAAGGTATTGAAAAATCGCAAATTAACAGACTTCCAGTGACTAGGTCCCCATTCAGTTAATTAAATTAAATTAATTCCCAGATGAAATTAATTTCCGTCCAGTGAACGTTATTTGATCAAATCCGAGGACTTCAATAACTCCATCTGTTATGAGATACACCAA
This sequence comes from Norana najaformis, assembly GCA_964023275.1. NCBI lineage: Eukaryota > Metazoa > Annelida > Clitellata > Crassiclitellata > Hormogastridae > Norana > Norana najaformis. The sequence continues at coordinate 59,359,669 of OZ029913.1, forward strand.
AAACTGAGCTTCTTTAGTTCTCAACTGACAGAAAGTTTGGTGGAAAGACAATCAGGTCATTTATTTAGCACTGGCTCGGTGTAACTAAATTAATTCTCACTAAGCATTTCATCACTAACTTGAAACTTGAATGAAACTTTATTAATTACAAAAGAACAAAAGTAAAGAACAAATACATTGACCATTGTATAGATTGTTGGGATACAAATGGTAGACCCAAAAGGGACTTAAGTCCCGCTAAATTAGGGCCGCCTATTACAAAACGATGCATGTGTTGACAAAAATGTTTAACCGATATTAGGTGCAACTGAACTATAAAGAAAGTCTTAACTAAAACTTAACTAAAAAGAAACTAAGAAAGTGGATCACCAATTGTGATCTATATGAAACTGAAAATGAGTCATAACTGTGACTTTCAGAAACATAAGTAAAAACTTATAGACTAAACAGATATGAGCGTTATAATCAACAGTCTAATTACATTATTAGGAAATTACGCAGATGTTTTTTTAAACAAATACAGACTAGGTAGGTAAGGATTTCTGAAGGTAATTTATTTCAAATTGACGGACCAATACATTTAATGTTGAAATATCTTGCAAAAAGTACCACAAAAATTATCCTGAAATCTAGTGGAATAGCTAGGAAGTTGACAGAAATGTACGAAATAGTTTGTTCTATGTTCTATATACTATGTTCACATTATGGTAAGATACTTTTTAGTTCAATTTAAACTTCATGGATATTTGCTCAAGTGAACCAAGTTTGCCTAAGGGTTCGTTTTTCTTGACACAAAGTATACAAGAGAGGCGGCAGTTTATCAAAAGGGATGAAGTCCAGCCCTGTATTTCTCTTGGGCGTCGTGTTCAGATCATAACATTTTCTATGCGGAGCTCGCCAAAGTGAATTATCTTGCACGGAACCTCCGAAATTATTCAAGGAATATTTTACGGGAAACGATGGAAAATTGTGACTTGTGATGAATTTGTGAATTTACTACGATAGCTTTGGGCAACATACAGTTTATTTTGAAAGCAAATTGTGATTCAATAAATAATAAAGCGCTTATCAAGCCAGTTAGAAGAACAAGAATCATAATATTACTTGAAGAAGAAGAATAGAAAGAGGAGGCTAAAAAAGACGAAAAAAAGTGAAGATCGAGAGGAAATGATGATTGTAGAGAACAAGAAGATGATGATGATTGAAAAAAGGAATAAGAGGAGGAGGAGGAGGAAGGAGAAGAAGGAGGAGGAAAAGAAGAAGAAGATGATGATTATTATTATTATTATTATGAATAAGAAGAAGAGGAGGAGGAGGAGGAAAAACAAGAAGAAGAAGAAGAAGAAGAAGATTATGATGATGATGATGATGATGATGATAATGATGATGAAGAATAAGAAGTTAAGATCTTCTCTGCTCTTAGTCCAAACTGTACTTGTATTAAACTCACATCGAATTCTTTTATCATTTTTACCGGTATTCTCTATTGAGTCCTTCTTTGGCCCTTGCAAACTATCTTTGCATTTAAGGTGTACGAATTTCTCAACCGTTCAATAAAGTGTATTCTCCGTTCGGTTGAGTTCAGATTTTTGGATTGTCTGTCAAGAGGTCAGGAGTTCAAATCCCCGTCATGGCAGATACAGAGTTTGAGATTTCTGTTTCACTTGTACCCCGTAGCGAACTTTGTTAATAAATGAGCACATTGACCGTACACTGTCAGGAGGTGAAGGAAAGGAAAGGCCACCCTCCTTCCAAGCCGAGGCTAAGAAAACTGAAGTTGAAAAGACACCACACCCATGACTGCCTCTAGCCATCTTAAGGGAGCGCTAAATGAAAATAAACATCTTTGCCTTTAGCGTCCATGATTATTATCTGGTGTTCAATAAAATGTGTTTTCACTTCAACTCAGGATCTTTATCGGTTGAACAGACTTTATGTAGCGCTATACAAAAGTCCAGATACCAATTTTACATCGACGTTCAAACAGAGCGACTGCGATGTGTTCTTTGTTTGCGGAAAGGCGATTGTTGTTAAACAAGACAGAGAATGCCTATGGCAAGCGCATCGTTCATTGTGATCTATGACACGGATATGTGTCCGAGTTTTCTCGTTCAGTCTGCTTTATATAAGGAATATTCACTTGACTACCTTGGCTGCTATGGTGGCTGCATTGATGAAGATCTAAGCCTTTGTGCGTGCATGCATCTATGTATGTATGTATGTCTGTATGTATGTATGTAAGTATGTATGTATGTGCGTATGAATGAGTGTTTCTGTGAAAGTCATATGTATTCATGTATGTATAAATTAATAAATGTATGTATGTATGTGTCATATACATATGAATGTACTTTATATATACACATCGGCTTATGTGTGTATGCTTGCATTATTGTGTGTATCCATGTATGTCTGTGTGTATATATGTATGCATGTATGTGTGTATGTATGTGTGTATGTATGTGTGTATGTATGTATGCATGTATGTATGTGTATGTATGTGTGTATGTATCTGGACATTCAAGTAGCGCATTTCAAGAAGCTCACAAAGGCAGTGCAACATGCTTATATATAAATATGAAACAAAACAATACAATACATTAAAATATAATGCAATGCAATACAGTACAATGGAATATAATTTTGCATGTTTCGATTTATGTATGTATGGATATATGCATGCATGAATATGTACGTATATATGTACATATCAAAGTATATATGTGTGTATGTATGTATGTATGCATGTATGTATGTATTTATGTAAGTATAACGGGAATTCCGTTTCATCTGATGCAGGGGAATTGGGACTTTGGACCCAACTGTTAAAAACAGACGCGTTTTGTGTAGACAGCCGCCACGTTTGAGGAAAACTCTTAGAAATTAAGACAGAATGTCAGTGTCTGTGTTTTCTGCAAAGGCGTCTTTTGCATGCAATATGCATGCGATGTATCGTTTAGTTATACGGCGCAGATAGAAAGCGATCCTTCTTCAAGGCCATTCTTCGTTTCGGTCTGGCTTTTCTACATTGACTTTATAAAAATATACCACACAACAAAGACGATATACTATGCAATGCAGCAATAAACAATATTGACTTTATGCAATAAACAATAAGATACAACGTTATAAAATACAAAAATATGCAATGTACAATACGACAATATACAAGACTGAATATACAATTTACAATGGAATACAACAATATACAGTTTACTATATATATATATATATATATATATATATACTATCCAACATACGACATACAATACAAAGCATTATGCATTAAACAACAGAGTATGACTCCGCTGATCACCATAGGTGTAAATGTTGCATTACATTTCGATGTTAGCTGCTGCATCTTAGTAAAGACCTCTGACATACTTTGAGTCTGACATAAAAAGGGTTTCCTTTCATCTAAGTAGGACATTTGCAGAATAGTTAAACAGTAGTAGCTTCACGCTTCTAAGTTACCTAAAAGGCGCAGCATAAAAGTTTTGATACAAATATACATACTACATGGAAGGTATCAACTTGCTTTACTTTATATTGCGAAAGTATATAATGGTATATAGGCTTTCATTCCTGAAGGAGCCCAGGTATTTTATTCTGCAAAACGCGTCCTATAGGCTAGTGTCACAGAAACTTAGAGTTGTGATCTTTGGATCACATGAGCTTAAAAGCTGTAACCTGGAATCGAATATATTTTCTATTGATTTTGTTTTGTCTGAGAGCCTGTGAATAAGCTGGTTCCCGTGACATAGCTTTCGTTAGGTGCTGTATAAATATCGGGATTACGATTACGTTTACGATTACGATAACCTTAGAGTCACAGAGTTAGAGTTGTAATCTTAGGATCACAGGAACTTAGAATTGTGATCTCAGGATCACATAAACTTAGAATTGTGATCCTTGGATCACATGAACTTTGCGTTGTGATCATAGAGTCACATGAACTGAGATTTGTGATCTTAGGATCACATGAACTTGCGCTGTGATCATAGAGTCACATGAACTGAGATTTGTGATCTTAGGATCACCTGAACTTTGTGTTGTGATCATAGAGTCACATGAACTGAGATTTGTGATCTTAGGATCACATGAACTTTGTGTTGTGATCATAGAGTCACAGGAACTTTCGACTGAAGCGCGAAGACGACACCAAAGGTCCAACAATATATAATGATAAAAGGTCTACCCTTACTGGGCAATCGCCAAAGGATTCTTTGCTTTCGTTGGGCGCTTTAGAAATTTCGAGATTAGGATTACTATTACGATTCTCAGTTTCTCATGAAACACGAGGATTCGAACCAAGAACTCAGACGTGAGTGACTGTCTCCAATGGCAATCGGCCAGCGTTGCTGAACACAGGTCAATAGGTCATTAAAAAAACACCGGAGGATCACAGTCGCATCAACAAATACTAAAGCGTTGCCGACATATCGACGATGCAGTAAATAACGTAATGAAAGGCATAGGATATGGTCCTGCGTTGGACAATAATGTTTCACCAGTAGAGCCGTTATTTAGGCTACCAAGGCAAGCTAGGCGTCGTTTATTTTCCTTGTTGCTCCGGTTTTTTCATTAAGTTCACGCTTTCCGATGTTTATTGCTTTAGCTGTAAACTTGAAATGTTCGGAATCAGACATTTGTGTTAGAATTTACGACGAACTCTGTTTCGATAGGAAACTCAGGTTCAGGGAGTTTGTCAAGTTTCCTTTTCAGGGTAGAACGGTTTGTTTTTCGTATTCTGTTCTTCGTAACTTGTTGTTATTGTATTCTGATCCTAATAACTTGTTCTTCGTAAGTCGTTCTTCGTGTTTTGTGCTTTTTTCTTCTTCATGAATTGTTCGTTGCGATTTGTTCTTGGTTTCTTGTTCTTCATGTCTTCTGTTCACGTGACTTGCTCTTCGCTATTTCTTCATCACGATTTGTTATTCGTGAACCTTTCTTCATGACTTGTTCTTCGCTTCTTGTTTTTAGTAACCTGTTCTTGTGAATTATTCTTTCTTACTTATTCTTTGTCAACTGTTCTTCGGATCTTGTTCTTCATGTATTTTCTTAATGAGATTATATTCTTCTTGAATTGTTCTTCGTTACTTGTTCTTCGCAACTTTTCTTATGTAACTGCATGGTTCTTCGCATCTTCTTCTTCGCAACACACTTTCTTCATACCGTTTCCTTTTGTCGTTCGTTCGTTTCATCGTCATTATCTCACTCTGTATCGCTCAGTTTTGCTATGTTCGTTTGGCTGTGCTCATTTGTATCATTCGTGTTTCACTATTTATTCGTTTCGCTGTTCCTGTCGGTAATGCTTGGTATTACTGCTGTTCTGCTAGTCATTCGTTATATTCACTTGCACGATACCGACTCCTACGAAAGCCGACTGCCTTCTGATGGCAGAACCAACGAAAGGCGGCTTTAATGTCACCCCAAGCGACAGTTTGGAGACTCGCGAAATGGTCCATATTGTTTTCGTGTCATGATCTTTCAGGGTACACCCCTGACCTTTTGAAAAGTAGTAAAACTGTAAGTCGACGGTGTCGCAGTTAAGAGCCGACAAGAGTGGCACTTTTAGAAGTTATGATGTCTGTAGATAGCAGAGCAAAGCGTGGCTAAAACGCACATAGACAAGGCTCGCATATTTGTCGGATTCTTAATGGCTCGATCGCTAGTCCCTTCTTGAAGTTTCGATAATCCCAGGCAAATTTGCCGGTGTCGGCGATCTTCCGATGTTGCGTATTCATCCTGCTTCCAGCTGTAGAATCGTATGATTTTTAGTGTAGCGTTAGTTTGAGAAAAGACACACAGTCTTTGATTTTCTGACTTATGAGTTAATTTTTAAAGAACAGTCCAGTCACAACAGTACTTCAGTCGCCGACATAAAAGTTCTCTACACGCACGAATCTATCAACGAAATTTGTGACTCAAACTATCAGCTGCTATCGCTACAAGACCTTCTCTCGTTTTTCCAATAGTGCCTTTGCGATCACTTTGTATAGGCTTTCCACGTCAATTCAACATTCAGCGCTGAGGTTAGACGATGCTTGCGAACAAGGAAGCTAGAGAGAGACACTTCCAGGCAGTTTTGCATGCATATCAGTCTAAGTAACAGCAGCGCGTTTTACTAACCACACAACCCATTACAGTTAACGAGATGTTCCAGGACACAAGTGTGTGCCATTAGCAGACATTACTTTAACGAACATACTTCCGTATAGTCGGCGTGCGTTCGTTAACACGCGAGCATTAACACGCGGCTTGAACGATACCGCGCGCACGGCGCTGGCCTTTTAGCGACACTGAAATATACATTAGCCGTCGCCATAAACGCAGGCAAAAGACACAAATATCACTGGCTGTCACGAATTCTCCGTTGCCATAACCGGCTTGTTTCCGAACGATTTATCTTCTTTCCCATCACCCGCAATGGCATCGTAAAAGATGGACCTTTCACCGAGCTGAACGAAAACGTCCGTTCAAGTGGCGAGTCGCGCAACATGTTCCAACGAGTCCTTACTGGATGAAGAAGATTGGACAGGAGAAAGCCAAATCTATTATCGTTCCTGGGTAAATCCTCGCTTGTCTTTCATTAGCCTAACGACGACGTTTCCGGCCGATATATTTGACAATTGTTTAGTACTACTCATCTCTATGTTTGTTCTTAAACAGGACTTTCTTCATTAGAACTTAAAATCAATTTAATGCTAAAATCTTAACTGCTTAATAATTAGCCTCCCTGAATAGCTTGTTATTTAAGAGATCCTATATAAATTGACAAATATAATATCTAATCTGATTAATCATATCTGATCTATAGCACCGTTATCATGATGCCCAAGGCATGAATACAATATAATACATTACAATAAAACACATCACAGTGCAATAAATACAATACAGTGAAACATAATATGACACATTACAATGTAATACATTGGAGTGAAATACAGTACAGTAGAGTAAAAGACACTACAAGGCTGCTTTCAAAACGTACTACTGGTTATATGCCCCATGTTTTAGCCTAATAGATGTATACAATAATACTAATGCTACTACTACTATTACAACAACAACAACTACTACTACTACTACTACTATTAATAATAATAATCATGATAATAGTTATCATTATCATCATAATAATAATCATAATAACAATAATAATAATTTACATTTGTTATAATTTATACATCTACTAAAAACGTTGTGAGTGGCTGAACGATGAAGAATTGGCCGCAATTCAAACTCAGATCATCCGACAGCAGATCAGCGATGCATCAAATTAAAATCGGATCAAATTTTTAAAATATATATATAATTTAATTAAAATTAAAAACTGGAAACGCACAATAACTTGGTTGACTTTGCGATTACTTTCCAAACATATAATTATTATTCCTGTATTTATTAAGCGCCACTATCTTATGACAAAGCATAAATCGACGACGTAAAGGACTTGCTCAAAGTTCCTTCACATTATCCGTCCCAGGGGAGACACGAATCAGCACATCTCGCCTTACAAGACGAGTACTGTGTTACACGAACACGAAAACATGTGAACACAAGAACTTATAGACTGTAACAGGACTGGACTTCCAGAGCCACAGCAATGAAAATATAATGATGCAATCCGATATTATCTGGAACAGATATTTCTTATCTTTGATATATTTGATAAATTTATACGACATTTGGCTAAAGGCTGGCTCGATTTGTTTTTGTGGCCTTTGCGGTGCAGAACGCAAGAACAACAACAGCAAGAACAACAACAGCAAGAACAACAACAGCAAGAACAACAACAGCAAGAACAACAACAGCAAGAACAACAACAGCAAGAACAACAACAGCAAGAACAACAACAGCAAGAACAACAACAGCAAGAACAACAACAGCAAGAACAACAACAGCAAGAACAACAACAGCAAGAACAACAACAGCAAGAACAACAACAGCAAGAACAACAACAGCAAGAACAACAACAGCAAGAACAACAACAGCAAGAACAACAACAGCAAGAACAACAACAGCAAGAACAACAACAGCAAGAACAACAACAGCAAGAACAACAACAGCAAGAACAACAACAGCAAGAACAACAACAGCAAGAACAACAACAGCAAGAACAACAACAGCAAGAACAACAACAGCAAGAACAACAACAGCAAGAACAACAACAGCAAGAACAACAACAGCAAGAACAACAGCGAAATCATTAACAATAGCAGTAATTGTAATTGTAATCACACCTTTATATAGCGCCTCTTCAAGATAAATTCACCAAAGGAGCTGGGACGACCTGATGGCATAATACCACAATCGATGTTTTCAAGCGCTTAGAGAATAGATGCAAAGAGAAACCAAGGAACTCATGTCGAACGTTGCTAGGCAACTTATTTCAGAAAGTCGGACTGACCACAGCGCTAATAATAGCAACATCAGTAATAAGAAAGCCACGAACAAGAGCAACAAGAACATTAACAATGAACAGAAAACAATAAGAATAGAACGCAAGAAGAACTGGCCCCATTCCTACAATTGCAATTTGCTAGGGGTTACAGCCCATGGTGCCGGTCTCTTACATTAGCCCACGTGACATTATTCCCATATAGGCTTCACTAGTTCTACATATGTAAATGTACACGTGTTTCTATAGCGACCGTGTGGCCTCAACCCTGCTTATCTTGCAATGAGTTTATCGGGTGAGATCCTTCACCACCTCTGCCCGTTTGAATGGGCGCCATGCCATTTAAGATCTCCGTGTATGGTCCGTGCTAGCCCGAGATTCAAATCTCTGATCCTTTATCCCGCGAGAATTGCGACTTGAGCTCCTTTCTCTCTCCCTCTCACTGTTCCGCAGGCGCCTGGAGACTGTACTGTTTAACTGTGATTTTATTTTTTCTGGTCGGAAGCACCTCTGTTGAGTTTATCCTCTAAGAGGTGCTTTATAAATCTCAAATTACAATTACAGTTACAATCTGAAATAAGCAACGATCAGGATGCGAACCGGCATCCTCACGCTCACGCTCAGAGGCACCTTGACGTACGCTATCCATGCCAATAGTATTACATGGACTCATATTTGGGACATATTAAACCCATATGTCATACCCGCTACTTAGCTTTCTTTAAGCGCTGTAGAAATCCGGAGATCACGATAGGATAAGTACCGACGTTTAAGTAAGACATTTGTTAACATGCCAGGTGTCCATCGGCTGGGCAAGGAGTCATAGGCGTAAGTTATTTATATTAAGTTATATTATTATATTATATTACATTACATTATATTACATTACATTACATCATATATCATATATCATATCATATATCATATCATATCATGGGACGTGGTGGTGTAATAGTATGTTCGATGCCTCGTAACCGGAGGGTCGCGGGTTCGAATCTACCTCACACCACTGGGTAGCGACCTTGGACAAGTTGCTCACCCACAATTGTCTGTGAGGAAGGCAATGGGAAACCACCTCACTCATCTCATCCCCGGGTGGCATAAAGCCAATGGACCTGCCTTCGGGCAGAAAACTCATCATCATCATCATATCATATCATATATCATGTCATATATCATATATTATATATCATATCATATATCATATCATATATCATATCATATATCATATCATATATCATATCATATATCATATCATATATCATATCATATATCATATCATATATCATATCATGAATCATATATCATATCATAAATCATATATCATATCATATATCATATCATTTATCATATAATATCATATCATATCATATATCATATCATATATCATATATCATATATCATATATCATATATCATATATCATATATCATATATCATATATCATATATCATATATCATATATCATATATCATATATCATATCATATCATATCATATATCATATCATATATCATATCGTATATCATATAATATATCATATCGTATATCATATAATATATCATATCATATCATATATCATATTATATAAGATCCTATCATATCATATCATATATCATATCATATATCATATCATATATCATATCATATATCATATCATATATCATATCATTTATCATATCATATCATATCATATAATATATCATATCATATAATATATCATATCATATATCATATCATATCATATCATATTATATATTTCCTCGAGTAACGATTCAATGCTCTATTGGTCAATCCAGTGGTCAGTAGCTCATCTGAAATGCAGCTTTGAATCCGTCGTGTCTGTATGCCAGCCAAGCAAGTATCTCATCTGCAACGCAGAACCTGTCTGTTGATCATTTTCCAAGAACCGAAAATTTAGTGGCGTTCAACGTCACCTGAACTTCCGTCGCAATATTTCACTGGGATCTTAAGATGGCGCCAAAAGCGGCCAACGATGCGCCCCCTGTCGGCCGGACAGTGAACATGATAAAGGATCAGAAAATAATAGAGCTCGTGCTCTAATAGAGCAATGCGTCGTGACTGGAATTATATCCGCCAGCAATAGATGAGACTCTCTGTCCGTGAAGCACTGCGTCGGCGAAATTCATGGTGCGTATCAAGTGTATTAAGTGCAACCGGTTACTGTGTGGGAACATTGAACAAGACCTCCACTCACAGTTGCTCAGCGTCATCGACTGATGCTTAGTCGTTAGATAGCGGCGCTTAATAAATGCAGAAATAGAAATAATAATATCGAGGTTGAGGAGTACATGTGCACTTCGGCGTCTTCGTTAAAGAAGCTCGCAGGCATTACATACCACCAAACATAAGTAAGTAAGCAAGCTAGCAAGAAAGAAAGTAAGTAAGTAAATAAATAAATAAATAATGTATTTGTTAACGCGCCTTATATCCCTCGACTGAGCGAGGAATCGTATGAGTGGGTAAGTTACAGCGGTTAGTCAAAAAAGCTCAAAAAAAAGCAAGACGATAATTGGTCTTAAGCCGCTTTACGAATTTGTCTAGCGAGATACTTTACGAGTAATGTAAACAGGTAGACTATATAGCACAAGTAAAGTATTTGAATTGTACTTGTTATCTCTTTTAGATACATGCCTTTTCCTATCTGAGGAGTGTAGTGCACTTTCACGGGGAGTGGCTCAGGTGCTGATCCAAAATATATGAAAGGTGAACAACGTGTGTGCGAGAGCCCGCCAGCGGAGGCTTCTAATTATTGGGTATTATTTTGCTGACAAAAGAACTTTTGAGGTTAAAACCATTTAGGCTGGCGTAGACAGCGCTTTAGGAAAACCAGATAATCTCCCATGTCCCTTGATGAAAGCATACCTAGGGGAGACGCTGATGTCCCGCTCCTTAAACCGGCAGTGGACGAATCCCAAGGTCCTGGACACGGGGCCAGTGCATCGCAGGACTTTTACTTCCCAGCTTATGTAAAGTAAAGTATCCAATATCCCACAGTGAGACGTAGGGAATGCGCTTATCTTCTTTTCTTGGCCCTTGAGCTGGCAATGGACGAATCCCAAGGTCCTGGACGAGGGGCCAGCGCATCGCAGGACTTGCCGTTTACTTCCCAGCTTACGCCGGTACCAAATTATACTGCTTGGTGACAGAGGCACGGTGTGTGCAAACAACTTGCCCAGGGTCGTTACACGGAATACAGCAGACGACAACCTGCAATTCATCGATTATCGACCCTTCATGCCAAACGAATAGAACACCGTGTCCAACTATGGTCTACTCTTTGAAGTATCTCTCGCTTTTCTGCGATACTCAAACAGCGCTACAGCTAAATAGATACATACGTATATACATTACTGCCATCTATTACGAGACAAGAAGATTGCAGTATACAGTATACTCTCTTCCCATTTCTCAGCTGAAACACAACCCACCCTAACAGCTCCTCTCCCCTTTATCTCTGGTCTTCTAGCAACCGGACTTAATTCTTGACATGATATCTTTTGACAATCCCACTGGCTTGACTCAGCGCTCGCGAATAAGCTGATGCCCTGCGCTTAGCATGTAAGTAGCGTTTTATCACTTTCGAGTTTACGATTACGATTACGTTTATGTCTGTAATTATGAGCTGCGTATGTGCATGTGGGTGTCTACACATTAACATGTTGATGGGTAGTTGAACTGACACTGATTAATGGCTCTTTTGAAGGTAACATCGTTACCGGAAGACGAAACCCTCTCTCTTGGCAATTATTTCCATCGTACACCGGAAGGCAGATCGTCCACTGGTCTCCACCTCTGTCTTCCTTCCTCCTTGCCCTCTCTGCTTCTTCTGCTCCTCTTCACCCTCATCGTATACCCCCTGTGATCTCTAGGAGGGCAGGCTCTCTGCGCGTTAATGTATAATTAAAGCGATATCGATTATAGTGTCGGAAACACACAGAGAGCTCGTCACACAGAGTGTGATTCCACGGAATGAGACCGGAAGATTGAGGCTGATCTCGACGTCAGGGCTTTTTATAACATGACGGATAGCATCGAGTGATGTATACACGTATTTAAATAGTATATTATGAAAGACTTAGCTGTTCTGGGGACTTTAAAGCTTCCCAAACGCAGTATTTAGGACATAAGAAGCCCATAGGCAATATACCACTGTCCTACCTTATGGGACCTACGATTCCTCGCTCAGTCGATGGACATATGGCGTGTTAACAAATGCATTACTTACTTACTTACCGTGTGCAGGACATGCGAAGGCAATACTGGAGATTATTGTCTAAGGGTTTCGCAGATAATACTGTATCTGTTGGGATTGTTGGTAAAGTTTTTCGTAATTATTTTCCTAGAATTATAAGCATTTATAAGCAATTCAAAAAGACAAAAATCGCTGGGACATCGCAGAACCTATAGCGGAAATGTTGAAAATTCGGTTGACAGCAGCAGCAGAAAACTTCTGGAAGTTACTTAAATATTGTATAATGCTTTTTTCTGCTGTTGATTCAATAAACGGCCCCAATTCAATTCACTTCATATTATATGTGCGTTGCCAATTACATGTGTGTTAGATGCACTGTATTGTTATTATTATTTATTATTTTTTTGCATTTTATTAAGCGCCACTATCTAATCACTAAGCATCAATCGATGGCGCTGAACAATTGTGAGTGAAGGAATTGCTTAAGGTCCCTACAAAGTAACCGTATCTGGGGAGGTTCGAACCCATACTCTCAGCGTTACAAGCCGAGCGCTCTAAACAATCGGCTACCAAGCCCCGCGGTCGCCGAATGTAGGTCAACAAAAAGTATTCTTTTTGCCAAGAATGACCGACAAGCAGTGTGTCGTAATTTTGTGCCTGGTGTCTTTTTAATGCCCTTTTCTGAGGATTTTTAATTAGGCTGTCTTGCTACGCGACATGTAATTTTCAAGTGTAGGTCTCAGTGTTAGGTCGGGCAATTCAAATACGTCTCAGAGAAGTATCTTGAAGTGATTCGCCACGCAACGGGAAGCCAGTGCAGTGCTTCTCTCGTGCATTAATAAAACACATGCGAAAATGTATTTGTGTTGCGCACAACTCGAGCAGCACAGTTGAAGACGGACTGGATTGAATGGAATGAACGAATGAGTGAGAGTTTGCTTACCGACTCGAATCATTTCCGGTAGTGCGTCTGTCGGTTGAGTTATCCTGGCTACGATAAGAAGCCAACTGAGGAGGAGACTATTGGAAGGATTTGACATTAAGTAGCTCAACAAAACTAATCCGCAAGGAACTCCACAGCACGACGAAGGGACTTTCCATCCGCTGCCCAGTTGGTTCTCCATGGTAATTAATTAGTCTAGTTTCACTTGATTAATTGGATCAGTTAATTAATAAAACGGTTAGCTCGCCTTAAGCCATCGATGCAGGTATTTAGTTAATTGTTCTTCCGTTGTTCAGTTGTTCATAATTTGCTTAATTATCTATACGTTGCTTAATTGTCTATCCGTTGTTGCCCACCCGTTGTTTTATTGTCCATCTATTTCTTGTCCATCCGTTGTTATGTTGTCCATTCGTTGCTTAATTGTCCATCCGTTGCTTAATTGTCCATCTGTTGTTCAGTTGTCCAACTGTTGTTCAGTTGTCCACCCGTTGCTTTATTGTCCATCTGTTGTTCAGTTGTCCACCCGTTGTTTTATCGTCCATCTGTTTCTTGTCCATCCGTTGCTGTGTTGTTCATCTGTTGCTTAATCGCATGCCGACAGTTTGAGCATCAAGGGAAGATTTATCGGTCGGTCGGTTCGTGTGGCTGGCGCGCGGAGTCTCGTCTGTCGTCTGCTGCTGCAGGTGCCAGTGCGCCTTCAGCGTAACAACGGTGTCACAGCGCATGCGTCGTCGTCGTCCCAACTTCCGGTTAAGCGACGACGTTGGATGCAAGCTAGTCGGTCAAGTGTGAGGCTTTGACAGCCGATAGCCAAAGGAACGGATGGGCAACTGAACAACTAAGCAACAGATGGACAACATAACAACGGATGGGCAACTGAACAACAGATGGACAAGTAAGCAACTGAACAACAAATGGACAACTGAATAACAGATGGACAAGATAGACAAGTAAGCAACAGGTGGACAACATAACGGATGGACAACTGAACAACAGATGGACAAATAAGCAATAGGTGGACAACATAACAACGGATGGACAACTGAACAACAGATGGACAAATAAGCAACAGGTGGACAACACAACAACGAGTAATGAAGCAACGGATGGACAACGGATGGACAAGCTGCCTCTCTGTCTCGTGGACTGACCTTCTGGATATTGACCTGATTGCGGCTTGGCTTTGGTGGGCCATCGGTTGATGCCTTGTGTATTAGACACCAGCGCATTAGAAGTTACTTATTATTATTATCATCATCATCATCATCATCACCATCATCATCATCATCATCATCATCATCATCATCATCATCATCATCATCATCATCATCATCATCATCATCATCATCATTATTATTATTACAGTAAGCAATGAACGCTTAACTTCACTTACCTGCCAGTGAATTAGGCATACAACACCAATATTGTATTCACTGGTTTTGTTATTAGCGGTTCACTACTTGTGGAGTACGGTAGCCGAAATTGGAACAAACGGGCCTTAGTTTCTTTAATTAGACTGAGTCCCTTTCTACCTCTGAAGGGGACTGTTTCTGACAACCGGAATACCGTAATTATGGTCTTCACGTGGTATCTGTGGATAATCCCTCTGACTTGACGCAGCGCCCATGAATAAGCTGGTGATTTAATTGCGCTTAGATTTTAAGTTGTGCTTTAGCTTTTCAAGTTTACGATTACAATTATATTCCTTGCGTGTGGTTACTCCATGCGATACAACGTCCTTGGTTATCCTCAGATTAAATACGTAGTCCTTGGGAATGCGGAGAGAGGAGCGAAGCTTATTTTTGGATTTTGGAGTTACCATAATGTTAACGATTATGTAAAACTAGCAGAAATTACCGAAGTTCATATTTTATGCTTTTTGCTCTCAACTTCATTCATCGTTCAGCGTACAACACTTTAGGGGCTTTACGAGGCAAGGTTTTAAAAATGACTGATTAAATATGAGCAGATGATTATGTTGCGCTACGATTCGCTCCAGTTTCGGTTTAGAAGTTTTCATGAAGAAGACAGTTATAATTTAAACATTAGTTACGTTAGACCTGCATTACCTGTAATTAGTAAACTATGCAGTTGCTTGCGCACATTTCTTAAATTTTGCTATCATTTAAGTTTGGAAACTTCAGACCTCATTCAATTGTACGACTTTATTAAACTCTAAGGGCTCTGAAAGACTACTGAACCTTCTGTTTGAGATGAATTATGTTGTTTTGAGCACTTAACTCTATGCATTCAAGGAAATCTAATCATTATTGTAACTGATGTTCCAGTTATAATAATAATAACCGTAATAAGGTTTAGCTGATTTGATATTTGCAGATTGTAAAGTGCTCTCGGTTTGATCTTAGAACAGGGAGTATTGATGGAGTCTCATCGACCAGAATGGCAGTGGAAGCCCCAGTTGCGATGTCGCAGCCCAGAGGATCCTTTCTTCGAAGAGGGCAACCTCGCTTGCCAGCTCCAGTACAACAAGCACATCTGTGTTGCATTTGATGATGAGAAAGAAAATGCTGTGGCCTTGAAAAGGTGAGCTCACATATTACTTATTTCCCAGTCAAGAAGCTTTGCGTATGTCAGTCCCACCTGCTGGATCCATCTGTCTCGCTCGAGATCTGCGACTCGAGCTCCTCTCTCTTCCCCACTCTGGGTTTCGCAGGCGCCTGAAGACTGTACTGTTTAACAGTGATTTTACTTGTTCGGGTCAGGAGCGCCACTGTTGAGTTTATTCTCTAAGAGGCGCTTTATAAATCTTAAATTACAATTACAATTGCTTGCCAGTTTTGGTTTCATGTTACAGCACCTCCAAGCTGGTTCCTGGTCTTTATATTAGGCATTTTACAGAAGTTTATCCTAATATATCTATCCTAATATAATAAGTTTATCCTAAAATATCCTAGAAGTCACTGAGATGTGATAGAATATCTGTTTAACGTTTAACCTTTAACCATCTCTTGGCTACATGATAGTCTAATGGTTAGCATGCTGGACTGTCATCCTACAGGACGGGAGTTCAGATTCCCAGGGCAGAAAGATGTTTCGAAATTGCTGCTCCACTTATGCTCCTAGCTTGGCTGTACACTATCAGTGAGAAGAGGGCAAGGACTGTCTGCCAGCCTTCACATACTGATGTGAATGATAGTGAAGTCTCTAGCCCTTCAGCACCGTCCTAAGGGACTGCCTTTTAAACAAATCTTTCAGAAGTGAGTGTACTTTACACAGGAGCCTCCTTACAGGACAAGTTTTAGGAATGATGTGAAGAGCTGGAATATGAAAAGGTTGTGTTACGGTGAGGTCTCATTTAAAGCTTAATTTACCATGGGATCCTTTCTCTTGTTTAAAGATCTAATTGTTTCGATAATGATGTGAGCGTGATGCCATTTTGAACAGCGGTAGGACCAAATGCTGTTGGTTGTATGAATGATGTCGCTGGTGATATTGATAATGACGAAAGTAAGATGAGACTCTAGAATGATGATGATGATGATGACTGTGATGATAATAATACAACATACTGAAGATCAGAACACAATGATGATTGTTGAACAATGATCTTGGTGACTGATAAAGAAACTGACATAATACAAGTTTTAGGAATGGTGACTGTCTTTTGTTATGATGACTCTTAAATATTTGGTTTTCATTATCTGTTTTAGTGACTTTTTATGTCATCAGCGGAACTGCTACAAGACGTTTACTTCACTCTTAGCGTAAGTTTTTCTGGTGTCAAATGGTTTAACAATGACTTTGGGTATAGAAACGTATTTTGCTTTTGAGAGGTCTTTGCAAAGTACTGTACAGAGCTCAGACACAGGTCCAGAGAATTTGTAATTGTAATTGTAAGCTCAAGATTTCTACAGTGCCCAGTGAAAGCTAAGTCGCAGGAACCAGCTTATTCTCAGGCGCTCAGTCAAAACAGAATTGATAGACAAAAAGGTTCCAGGTCAAGATCCAAGAATCGGGCAGTCAGACGGCTATGGTGGATGGTGTTTGAAATTGAACCAGAAAGTGAAACAAGGTGAAGAAGAAGAATCAGGATAGGATTTATGGAAGAGAACTGTTTTCAGTTTTGAGTGAAAGACCTATGGAGAGATAGCAGGAGGTGAAGTGTTGGTGAGGTCATATGATGGGTGAGACTTGTTATAACTATAACATGAGTTCAAACACGGTTTGGACACAGATTCCAAAATTAATTCGCCTATATAAAAAATCAACTTGTTATAAAAACGTCTTTATAGAGCAGTTCTTGATGTGGCTCCACAAGGCAGTGCTTTAAGGAGTTTCTAGTGTACTGGGGCAGAGTAGCCGATTGAATATAGCGCTCAGCTTGTAATGCAGAGAGTACGGGTTCGAGCCTTCCCTTAGATGGTTGCTGTGTAGGGACCTTGAGCAAGTCCACTTACGATTGCTTCATGCCTTGGATTCAAGTTTAATGACCTTGCACACGTAATAAATGCAATAATAATAATATTACTAGTTATCATGTTTTGCAAAGAAAGATCTTTGTCTCTAGATAGCCATACACATTCTGAACATGGTTGCCCAACAGTAATATCACTGTGACCTCTAAACAACACCTTTTAAAGAAAGGCTTTTAGTGATAGAGCTAGGTTTCTGGCCTGTGCTTTTTAAATATTGAGACATTTAGGATGACTGTCTTAAGCAGTGTTTCAGAGTCATGTTTCTGAATGTCAATGATGGATTTTTTGTCCTAGGTTTGAGAATCATTATAACTCGGTTCATCGCAACAGTTGCTCTGTCTGCTTACGTTTCTTTCCAAATCAACATCTCCTTGAGTTGCATATTCTTGAGCAACACGATCAAATGTTCCAACTGACGGCGGCCAAGAAGCCTATGGTAAGATTGCCACTATGTCTGTGAAGCCTGTGGTAAGATTGCCTCTGGGTCTGTGAAGCCTATGGTAAGATTGCCATTATGTCTGTGAAGCCTGTGGTAAGATTGCAACTATGTCTGTGAAACCTGTGGTAAGATTGCCACTAGTCTGTGTTGGAATGCCTATGGGCCGTATGAAATTTTCAAGGGAAAGGTTGTCCATTGTAAAGACTTCCATTATGTATATATGTATGTATATATATACATAATATATATGTACATATATAGCATATATATACATACATGCCTGAATACAAACATTTGTGGTTTGATTTCATTATGCTGGCATTGAAGCCATTTAATCTTACAGCCTGAGGTCCATGCCTCTGTGGAATGCTGTTAGTAGAAACATTTAGTGATTGTTTAGCTGTTCAGCAGTCTCTGATCCTCTTCAGTTTCACAGTACTACTTTACGTTGCAATTATGGTATGAAGAATCATGAGGCTAAGCTTTACTGCTTGCTCACATTTGCTGGTGAATCTGGATAACTTCTGGATAATATTTTAGTGACCTTTAGTGGTGGAGAAAAGGGACCGTTTGTTGCTTACTGGAATGGCCAGAAAATGCCATTTTCACCAAGATCATGAATATATAAAGTTTTGCTTCTTGCGTTCAGTTACTGAATATTGTTTGTTTGTATTATTTAATCAAGAATGAATCTTGGCCTCATTTTTAACATTCCATGTTCCTCTAGATATAATATTAAGGCCAGATTTTGTTAGTAAGCACATGGATTTGATCTTTCAACTGCAAATTGGAACAAGTAATTCCATTTCATTGCCGAGGTAATGCTTTATGTAACTGAACATTTTTGTAGTTGCAGATGTAATCGTAATCAAGAATTTATAAAGTGCCACTTCAAGATAAACTCATAATAACAATAATAATAATAATAATGAAAATAATAATAAGACAATTTATATAGCGCCGTAACAAATGAGGTCGAGAAAAAGGGCGCTCATCAGAGGCACTCCTGGACGGACAACCCAGAGACACTGGGGAACAGAGTGGTCTTGTGGAAGAGAGAGGGAGGAAGGCAGAGAAGCTTATGTTGTAGGTCGCCAGTAGTTCTTACCAATTTGTGATGTAACTTAGATCTGTATTTTTAAAAGATGCTATATATATTGCTAGACACCAGTAGTAACTGCCTACAACGATATTTTAATGAATTATATTTTCAGTTCAGGTGTTTATTGGAGAATTGTCCAGTGATCTCGAACACTTCGGAGGAACGCAAAGAACATCTCATCACGGTTCACAAATACCCGGCCAACTTTCGATTTATTAATCTGTGCAAAACAACTAAGTAGGTGAATGCCAATGGGCTTAATCATACTTGCCTAATTTATTCTATCATTTGGGAATCGTGTAGAAACGCAATCTTAGAATCATATATGTGATTTTGCCATTGCAAACAAATATATTAGTTAGCGTTCCCACCTGTAATACGTGCGTTAGAGGGGACATTACTAGTATATTTTTTATTCAGTGACAGAGTGACAGGTAGTTTAGTACCCACTCGGAATGGGCTCGAGTACCTGAGCTGTGTTTTACTAAAATTTTGGCGTCTGTAATCAACCATGTTGCTTGAGTATTTGTGTTATAATGCCTTGTGGTATACAGCAGTTCCATTGTGTAACGACATCTTGTGGCATCAAAGGCCGTTGACGTCGCCCTCCTCCTGTATCCAGACTTGGGACTGGCGCTACCCGATTAAAGGTAGTGACAGAGTTCCTTATGGTATATGGTAGGCACGATGTAATTTATAATAAGCATTTTTTTGTAGCATTGCTTGCTGTTTTTCCAGGAAGCCCAGTAAATGTGAGAAAAAGAAGTTGAAGCCTGAATCTTTGCATGGAGAAGCATCTTCCATGGTGTGTGAAAGTGGAGATGGAATTACGCTGGCTGCTGATGGAGAAGAAAAAATGGAAATTACAGATCACAATGACCAACCGACTTTGACATCCAGAAAATTTCAGCCTAAGTATGTATCTATGTTCAGATGTGAGATACCAGTATAGATACCAGTAAATAAATACAAAGTGGGATGCAGTGGTGTAGTGGTATGGGCTGTGCCTTGTAACCAGAGGGTTGCGGGTTCGTATCTGCCTCAAGCCACTGCATAGCAACCTTGGGCAAGTTGCTTACCCACAATTATCTGTGAGGAAGGCAACGGGAAACCACCTCACTCATCTAATCCCCGGGTGGCATAAAGTCAATGAATGGACCTGCCTTTGGGCAGAGAACTCATCATCATCTTCATCATCATCGTCTTTATAGCAATATTTTAAATTAGTTATATCTGAACAACGACTAATGTAGATAATGTGGGAAAGCCAGCAACTGTTGTGATATATTCCTAACATTGCTTCATTTAAAAAATTTTTTTTTCTTTAGAATCCCCGAAAACATTTCTTTTGGTCATGGAGTGGCGCGAGGATTTCTCCAACCTGCCCGTTCTGCTGGCCGCGGAAAAAAGAATCCTTGGCAGCAAAGGAGCAAAGTCATCAGTGACACGACTGTGAGCATTGAGGATGTAAATCTGGATGACTTGGCCGAAAGTCTTGTTTCAAACTAGGAAAAGATTTGCTAGAAGATAGGATATAAATTTTGTAGAGTTTTTGTAAGTTCAACTTTTTGTTTATCAGCATATATATATGTATGTATCTGATAACTTAAGTAGTGCCTATTTTTAGTTTCCCAGGTCCTGGGTGACCTTTTATTTTCCAGGTTTTTGCTGAATTTTTGTACTTTACAAGTCTAATAAGCAACCTCAGCCTTACCATTCTGGTTAGATTACGGCTCAATGGGAACTTGATGGCTTGACCCCGATGGTTCAATGGGGGGGACTCAGTAGCATAGTCCCAAACCTCAGATGGGGCCATGACCAGATTGGCACCCTGGCTCGGCCCTTGGTATACAGATGTTCACACAAGACATATGCAGACTACCTGTACATGCTTAAAAGGCCAGATAACAATTGATATTGTACTTTTATGATTATGAAAACAAATTTAACTGTAGGAATTAAGAATTGCTCATTTATAGAGGAAAACTGCTGAATATCCAAATGGCAATTATGTAGTTTATATTTATAATTCATTGATTGGTGGAAAGTTGGGAATGCCATAATTGCCAAGAGGGCATAATATTTGTGCGTAAAAGAAAAGGGACTTAACTGTCAGAATTAGTAAAGACTTTCTACCTGTGCCTGCCTTCTGTCTGATTGCTTTTCATGTTCGTTGGCAGCCACTAAAGTCAGTGTTGCGTGTGTTTCCTTTGCTATTGTTCTCATCTGGCCAGTCAGAAAGATGCTGATCAGTTCTGTCTAATCGCTGTCCATAGGTTGAGTAATTTTCTAGAGTAAGCCAGTTGGTTTGCTGTAAATATGTTTGGATAAGGACTGCTTTATCTTTTCTTTTGAATTTGTTAAAAAACATGTTTGAAATAATTTTTTGCATGCACGGGATAAACAGAATAGATGTGTGTATGTTATTTTTCAGCAGACCGGCAAGGGAGAAAGTTACTAAAAGTGCATGTTATTATTGAACTAGCCTATCCCACGTAGAACACCCGCACGCTAGTTTGGTAACATGTTCTTTCTGGGTAAATGCCCTGATGCCCCCCTTTATCCCTCCCTTTCTTCCCTGCCCATGCTATTTCCGCTCCTCCTCCCACTCTTCCTATCCCTCCCCTCTCGCCGCCGTCTTCCTCTTTCGTCAGCTGCGGCCACGAAAGTAATTGCAGAAAATGTTATAATTCGCCAGATAGCGTCACAGTGGGACTACACATTTAGTATACGCATACGCATGTACGAGTTAATACTTATTATATAAATGGGGCTATGCGTTCCGTGAGTCGTAAAACGCGGACAGTTAGGCTGACTTAAAGGACAAGTCCTAGCAGCCAGATATTGACAAGTGTGCGCATGTGCATTTGCGCTGCGGGTCTGCCAGCGCCAACTTCTCACTCGTAGATAGTTGCGCTTTTCAATTTTGGATCGCTAAGAATCCGCACGTGATAAAACGGAAGATACTTTTCGTCAGCGGGAGTTACAGCATCGTGTATAAAACTACTGAAAATTTAAAGATTCATAGGGGATTACTAAGCATATTGGTAGCTACATCAACCGATGCGTTTGCATATGGAAAAAGCTTCAAGTCTATCAGAGCATTAAGCCTATTCTTCCACTGTGAGAAGAACACCAGTGGCATAAATTCTACGGATGTTCTTTCTTTTCAAAGTAACCGTCGATATCCTGTACGTAAGAATACCTGCGCTATAGAATTATTTAGATTAGGAAACGCAAAGAAAACATAAGAACAGCAGAAAAGAATTGTTTGGAAGTGCATGAAGAAAACCTTATCGCAAACAGATCAAGATGCCAAACCACTTCGATCTCAACAGAAACACCGTTGGCCTCCTGATGCTGGCACTATTTGTCAACACTGGTACGTACGTGTATTAGGCCTAAGAGGAGGGGCCGTGGGGACAGCGGCCCCCAGATAGTTGGGATTCATGGTTGGATACAGTGGGGAAAGACTCGGAGTAGGAAGCAGATGGCTGGGAATTTGCATCTCCCTGGGGGATGGTAGGAACCAATGAGGGAGCTAACTGTCGTCTACAATTCTATAAGTATATCTTATAAATGCATTCTAAACGAATTCATTTGAATCTCGTGGGTCAGCCTAGGAAAATCTGAGGCTCCGCAAACAGTGTAACGTAATGACATGAAATGTAATAACATTTAGTATAATGTAAGATGTAATACATAATTTACAAAGCGCCTGCTCGGATATCTACACAGAATGTAATGTAATGCGATGGAATGCAAAGATAATAAATAGGCCATCTATAACATTTCTCTCAGAGAAATAATGTTCTATATAGTCAAAGGAATAGTTAAAGCAAACAGGTGGGCTCTTGCAGGTAACCAAGTTGACTGAATCTAGAGAAGGCCTACACTGGCCAAACGTTGTAAAGTGGTGGTCAGCTGTTGGCCCATTGTTGATACAACAAGTGTTGCGGTCAGAGCATGCAATTTACAAGCAAGTATTGGTAGTGTTGCGTTAAATCCTAATCCTAATCCCGAGATTTCTACAGCGCCCAACGAAAGCTACGTCACGGGCGCTCAGTCAAAACAAAATAGGCAAAAGCTTACGGTTTCAGGTCAAGGTCCAAGAGTCGGGGGGAGAGATAGCGTGGCTGCTAAGGTGGATGATGTTTGGGATTGGAGCGGAAAGAGGAATAAGAGAAATAAGGAGAGTTGCGCCAATTACCAAAGGAAATGTTTTTTTCTGGAATACAATGAGATAAAAAAAAATTTAAAATAAAACAAAATCGGTTGGAATTGATAACAATCGTTGTCTTCCCTACATCAACTACAGTTCACTGCGCTCATTTGAGAATGGAGGAATTTGTTATTGCGGTTCCAGTTGTGGCTCTTACGGTAGCACGCCATGTTGCAACATCCCTTGCACCGGCGACCCGACCCTTTTCTACGGCGGAACATTAGACCTCCTCAATATAAACACATCGCTTGTCGGTTGTTTAGTAATGAGACATAATATATAGCGAGGTCCATTGCAGACAGACACATTCATTTGTCCCAAAAAGCGCTCGTGTTGTGCCACCGGTGTGAACTAGTGACCAGCTATTGGCCCAGTGTGAGCCAAACAAAGATGCCTTTGAGAGTACACTTTTAGCGTTGGTATTTGTTGCTGAGACAGGTAGACTTATGCTTTTAAAACCGAGTATTAACACCTGTTGGTGTCACACACAGGACCTGATGTGCCACCTGAGTCGCTGGTGGGGTGCTACCTAGATGACTCGTTAACACCAGACATGGGTCAACCTCTGAACGGTCTTCTACTTTACGACAACATGACCAGGCTCAGCTGTGCCTGCCAGTGCATCGATAAGGTGAGACCTTGCAGAGAACAAGTGCTTTATGACATCGAAGGCTGTGGTGCTAAGAAATATCCACAACTTGACTGTGGTAGCCAAAGACAGATGAATAATTTCATCATCATCATCGTCAACATCATCATCATCACCTCTACCACCGTCGTTGTCGTCATCACCACTATCATCATCATCATCATCATCATCACCATCTTCATCACCATCGCCATTTCAACATGCTCAAGAAATTATTGTTTTATTGCATTCAAGCAAATGAGGAATTAGCTACGGTTCACTGCAAAACAATGGATATAAACTGACGTACGAAGCTTTGTCGAATAATTGTAATGATGCATATAAAACTCACTAGACCGTGTCATTCAAAGGAGAAAGCCGCTGTGCGCCGGATCATGAATAAACACGGTTTTCCTTTGATAATAGGCCTATATCTTATTATCAAGGTAAGACTCTGTTTATTCAGGGTGTTTATTCATATCTTGGACTAACATCCGATTAAAAGGCAGAAGTCCATATTAAACTGAACCAATAACGAGCAGGGTGAAACAAATTTTCAAACATTCAGAGTTGCAATACAATACCATTAGGCCTATATGAAATTTAACTACTAAATTGATCTGGTTCTATGTGTGTGCGAGAGCCCACCAGTGGCGACATTTCCAGTAACGTGCATTATCCTACCTTAAAGCCGCTATAAACTATTCATTTACATTATGGCGATTACATTACAGTATCTTACACTTGCTAATAAACTGATGACAACATTTAAGACGCTAGCGAAATGGAACCATATTTTCGCAATTTCATTTAGACACAGTTATAATATTTCGTGAAAAAGGAAAACTATGAGCAAAATGGCATGTCTGCATTTCAAATTAAGGCTACTTCCTAACGATTGGTGATACAGTCGTGTTTAGGCTAAATGGACTAACTACCTGTTAATACAGTAACGACAAGCATGGCAAACTAATCTATCGAAATGAACAGAGAAGCAAAACAAAAGCTATCTGTGTGACGGACATGCGCAGAGATCATTCACAAAGCATGCCAAAATTAAGTCTATTATGTGGTAACATAGACTAGTAGGCCTATTGTGAGCTGTAGGCTACGATTGACTCAAGCGGGCAGTAAGCCCATTGACTTTAAAATACGTATTATGCGAAGAAAGAAAGAAGGAACGAAAGAATAAACAAAGGAAAGAAAGAAAGAAGGAATTAATGAACGAAAGAAAAAAGCTAGCATTGTACGTTACAATACAATATCGACAGCACTTTACTACGTAACATCGATCGGTTTAGTTGTCTACCTTGGCTTAACAACCTCTTCAGACATGAAAATGGTTCTGAAAATTGATTCGACTACTACTTAATTATTGGTAGGCCTATATGATCCGACACAAGTTATTTAATTCCGGGGGTGATTAATTTCGCCGATTACTTTACAAGTTTCATACATTACATTTTGTTAATAGCTCTGCGTTACACCTAATCACATTTCAGATAGTTTTAGGACCTAAATATACATTTTGCCGTTAGGCATGTAAGGTTATGACACCATGTTGCAGGGTCTGCCTTATGCGGGGGTTGAAAATGGAGGATTTTGTTACTGCCATTCCAATTATGGCTCTTACGGTAACGCGCCATGTTGCAACGTTCCTTGCACCGGAGACCCGACCGTTTTCTGCGGCGGAACATTAGCCATCCTCGTTATAAACACTTCGCTTGTAGGTTAGTAATGGGCCATATATGATATATGCATGCATTTGTGTATGTATGTATGTATGTATTTAGGCATACATGCATGCATGTATGTGTGTATGCATGCATATATTCATATGTGTGTGTCTATGTATGAGTGTATTTATGAATGTATGCTTAAATTCATCTATGCATACATGCCTACATGAGTACATAAATGCCTGCATACATACAAACCTACATACATACATGCCTATATGCATGCATGCCTACATTCATTTATGCATACATAAATACATGCCTACATATATACATACATAGATTTATACTTCGGTACATACAAATATTAACTTCTTTAAGTTTAATGTGTTATGCATTTTGTCTTTTAGAATCTATATATTTATTTATTTATTTATTTTTATTTATATTAACTATATACTTAGGTATCATATATTATAAGTTTTTTATGTTATTTAAAAATATAAAAATTATGTAATTTTTCATGTTGATATTTCTAATAACACTATAACAATAGGCAAATGGTGAATTTTTGTTATAGATAACTCAACCTGCTCAGCAGCGATATCAACAACATCCAACATATCTGCGATGCCTGCCTCAGAGCCTTGTCCTATGAGCACCACCGCAGACACTACCATAAGACCCGTATCAACTACAGCAACGGAGATTTTGAACAAAAACACCATCACTGATACTTCAGAGGATAATTATACTACTGGACTGACAGAGGAAACCAGAACCACCACCAACAATTCAGAGGATAATTATACTACTGCACTGGCAGAGAAAACCAGAACCACCACCAACACTTCAGAGGATAATTATACTACTGGACTGACAGAGGAAACCAGAACCACCACCAACACTTCAGAGGATAATTATACTACTGCACTGGCAGAGGAAACCAGAACTACCACCAACACTTCAGAGGATAATTATACTACTCCACTGACAGAGGAAACCAGAACCACCACCAACACTTCAGAGGATAATTATGCTACTGCACTGGCAGAGGAAACCAGAACCACCACCAACACTTCAGAGGATAATTATACTACTGCACTGACAGAGGAAACCAGAACCACCACCAACACTTCAGAGGATAATTATACTACTGTAATGACAGAGGAAACCAGAACCACCACCAACACTTCAGAGGATAATTATACTACTCCACTGACAGAGGAAACCAGAACCACCACCAACGCTTCAGAGGATAATTATACTACTGCACTGGCAGAGAAAACCAGAACCACCACCAACACTTCAGAGGATAATTATACTACTGGACTGACAGAGGAAACCAGAACCACCACCAACACTTCAGAGGATAATTATACTACTGCACTGGCAGAGGAAACCAGAACCACCACCAACACTTCAGAGGATAATTATACTACTCCACTGACAGAGGAAACCAGAACCACCACCAACACTTCAGAGGATAATTATGCTACTGCACTGGCAGAGGAAACCAGAACCACCACCAACACTTCAGAGGATAATTATACTACTGCACTGACAGAGGAAACCAGAACCACCACCAACACTTCAGAGGATAATTATACTACTGTAATGACAGAGGAAACCAGAACCACCACCAACACTTCAGAGGATAATTATACTACTGCACTGGCAGAGAAAACCAGAACCACCACCAACACTTCAGAGGATAATTATACTACTCCACTGACAGAGGAAACCAGAACCACCACCAACACTTCAGAGGATAATTATACTACTGTAATGACAGAGGAAACCAGAACCACCACCAACACTTCAGAGGATAATTATACTACTGCACTGGCAGAGAAAACCAGAACCACCACCAACACTTCAGAGGATAATTATACTACTCCACTGACAGAGGAAACCAGAACCACCACCAACACTTCAGAGGATAATTATACTACTCCACTGACAGAGGAAACCAGAACCACCACCAACACTTCAGAGGATAATTATACTACTGCACTGGCAGAGGAAACCAGAACCACCACCAACACTTCAGAGGATAATTATACTACTGTAATGACAGAGGAAACCAGAACCACCACCAACACTTCAGAGGATAATTATACTACTGCACTGGCAGAGGAAACCAGAACCACCACCAACACTTCAGAGGATAATTATACTACTGCACTGACAGAGGAAACCAGAACCACCACCAACACTTCAGAGGATAATTATACTACTGCACTGGCAGAGGAAACCAGAACCACCACCAACACTTTAGAGGATAATTATACTACTCCACTGACAGAGGAGACCAGAACCACCAAACCTTCACATAATAATTATACTACTGGACTGACAGAGAAAACCACAATCACCAAACATTCACATGATAATTATACTACCTCAATGACAGAGGAAACCACAACCACCACCACTTCGAATATTATGTCTGGAATCTCGACCGTCGATATACGCCATGTAGACAATGCATCAGAGTCGGGTACCATGACAGATTCAGTGACTGTAACAGCAGTCCTAACAGAAGGAGATGCCACGACCTTAATGCACACAGAAACTTCGCACACTGAACAGCTCGACTTCACATCAATGTCAAGCGACTGGCGTAGCATCTCAGCGGATGTGGCGACTTCATGGTCGATTGCGTCTAATCCAGACCTTTCCTCGGCTGCTGAAACAACTGGCACTATCTTGGATTTTGCCTCTAACAAACCTGGATTCGATCTTTTCATAAGCAACGATTCAGGTATCGGTTCAGATACCACTGGTACAGCCGAAGGAAATGACAACGCGCCGCCAGATAAACGAGATCATGACCTGCTCAACAGTAAGTATGTATGTATGTAGGCATGCATATATTCATGTGTGTATGTATCTATGTATGAGCGTATTTATGAATGTATGCTTAAATTCATCCATGCATATATGCCCACATGAATACATAAATGCCAACATACATACAAACCTACATACGTACATGCCTATATACATGCATGCCTACATTCTTTCATGCATAAATACATACATGCCTACATACACACATACATTGATTTTTACTTGGGTACATACAAATATTAACGTCTTTAAGTATAATGTGTTACGCATTTTGTCTTTTAGAGTCTATATATATGTATATATATATATTATATATTAACTATATACTTACATATCAGATATTACATATTTTTTGTTATTTTAAAATATAAGTAAGTAGGATTACATTATACAATACGGTACGATACAATGCGATGCAATAAAATGCAATAAAATACAATACAATAAAATACAATACAATAAAATACAATACAATAAAATACAATACAATAAAATACAATACAATAAAATACAATACAATAAAATACGATACAATAAAATACGATACAATAAAATGCAATGCAATAAAATACAATTCAATAAAATACAATGCAATAAAATGCAATGCAATAAAATACAATTCAATAAAATACAATGTAATAAAATACAATGCAATAAAATACAATGCAATAAAATACAATGCAATAAAATACAATACAATAAAATACAATACAATAAAATACAATACAATAAAATACAATACAATAAAATACAATAAAATACAATGCAATAAAATACAATGCAATAAAATACAATGCAATAAAATACAATGCAATAAAATACAATGCAATAAAATATAATGCAATAAAATACAATACAATAAAATACAATACAATAAAATACAATACAATAAAATACAATACAATAAAATACAATACAATAAAATACAATACAATAAAATACAATACAATAAAATACAATACAATAAAATACAATACAATAAAATACAATACAATAAAATACAATACAATAAAATACAATACAATAAAATACAATACAATAAAATACAATACAATAAAATACAATACAATAAAATACAGTGCAACGCCATAATCTGTAATACAATGCCATTTTGTGTTGGTTGTTCTGCGAGCAGTTGATCCGTGCATCTCGCAGGCGCCGGTGGTGTTGAAGGCCGACACAATCGGGACACACAAGGAGCGCCAGGGAACGGCGATCGCCTACACCTGCCACCCGGGATTCAGGTTCGACGCCGGAGGAGTGTCTCGTTCAGCGATTTGCCAGGATGGCCACTGGCTGCCCATTGCTTCATCATGCCAAGGTTGTTTTTTATTCCCTTCTGTCCTTCTTTGTCGCTCTCTTTCTATCTCAGCCTGCCTGTCTGGGTCTGTGTCTGTCTATCTCTCCGTCGCTGTATTTCTCTGCCCGTCTCTGTCTGTCTGTAACGTCTGTCTCTCTCTGTATCAAATTACATTTGCGTTGTATTGTATTTCATTGGGGTATTACTTTTATTACCTTGCAATGCGTTTGTAATTGTTGTAATGTATTTGTTTTATTGTAATGTAAACGCACAGTGTAAATGTACCCGCTTTTCTACTGCGACCGTATGACCTCGACCCTGTCTCTCCGTCTGACTTTTGGATCTTGACCTGGAACCGAACCCTTTTGCCTACCGATTTTGTTTTGACTGAGCGCCTGTGAATAAGCTGGTTCCCGAGAGGTGGCTTTCGTTGGGCGCTGTAGAAATCTCGGAATTACGGTTACGATTACCCTGCTCATTTTTCAATGAATTAATCGGGTCAGATCCTTTGTCACCGCTGCCCGTTTGAATGGGCGCCACACCATTTAAGGTACCTGTGTACGAAACGTGCTAAGCTGAGATTTGTATTAAATTACATTGTATTGTGTAGCTGATAGTGCTTGGTGCTAAATTTTTCATAGCGTTACAATACTGTGCGTAACTTGCTGTTCGATATCGCTTGACTATTTTGTAGCACTCGTATGTCCACTCAGTGGTTCGTTTGGCAATGGTGCATTACAGCTTCATGAAACGGCGGAGGTCGCATGTCCACCAAACCAACGCCTTGAGTGCGGTCAAGAAAAAGTGACCATCAAGTGTTGTGCAGATGGGGTGGCGAAGATGATACCTCATTCAACTTGTGGGGGTAAGTGTACCCCACATAAATCGCTCTGTTCGACAGCCTACCGGCATCTACTTGTATTCAGGAGACGAAACCTGGTCAGCCTTACAAAAAGCAAATGAAATTCTATTTATTATGCCACTCTTACTACTTTCCCTTACTCTCACAGGTCTTCCGGCAACCTTACTTGCTTTTTGACATGGCATCTTTGGACAACCCCACTGACTTGACGCAGCGCTCGTGAATAAGCTCGTGCCTTGCGATTAACTATTAAATAACGCTGTAGAAATTTGGAGATTACGATTACGATTACTACTTGACGTTGTGAAGCAGCTTAGCAGCAGCTCATTACGGACGCTGCTGTATAAAATGCCGTTACATTACATTCTTCAACTGACCGGTCTTAGTAACTTCACCGCATTTATATCGTAATGTATTGTAATATTAAATTAAAATAGCACCAGTGACATATATAGTTTTGTAATGCAAATGATATAAATATCAATGGAATGTAATGTAACACGATTAGATACTTAAAATACTTGTAACGTATCTGTAGGAAGCAACGACCTGAATATTTTTGCTGCAACTAGACAATGAAATCATCGACAATGTGGTTCCTAGGTCATTCTCCTGAGCACATCTCTCGTTGATCTGTCATCTGTTGTTTCCATGGTGAAGTGAAGCTGGTAACTGTGAAATTCCTGAAGAGAGGCTTGACAATTCTCGTCCATACTGCAATTGGATATTTTGTACTTTTACAAAGGAGCAATTGTCTGAATTTAAAAGTTTTTCAATGTACTTGCTTGTAGCAAAATTTTTACTGTGTTGAACTACTTTGACTATGAATATATATATTCTGCTAAAATTTACTGTGCATTATTTTCACCATTAAGAGCAGTGTAAATTGTAAACTATTACATTACCCATTGTCACATTACTTACCGCTACATTAAATAGGATACTGTTGCCACCGTACTGATATACTCAATGGTGTTACATTGCATACTGTTACAATAAATGTTACGTGACACATTACAGACTTCTGCCAGCCAGCACCGTTGCTGCGTAACGCAGATACTGTAACGAATTCGCTGAAACGTGAGGCAATCGTTACTTGTTATCCTGGATATTATTTTCGTGACGGAACGAGGACACGAGTTCTCAAGTGCGACGCAGATGGTGCATGGCAAGATGTGCAAAACGGTTGTTCAGGTAGGTATTTCGATTTCTGATTGTAGTTTAATGTTATGCAAAGTAAGGTAATAAGATATGATAAGGTAAGGTAATGAGATAAGGTAAGGGAAAGTAGAGAATCGATGAGGTGAGTTATGATAAAGTTCGGTAAGATGAGGTTAAGAAAGGTGAGGCAAGGCGAGTAAGGTAAAATATGGTAAGGTAACGTTAGGTAGAGTATGGTGGTAAGGTAAAGTAAGTTACAATAAAGTCAGTTCTTTATATATTGTGGACATATTCTTATTGTGAATATCTTGTTCCTATTATGGATATCTTTTTTTTATTATAGTGTTATATGTTTGTTGTAGTGTTATTATAGTGTTATTTGTTATCGTCTATGTCATTCTTATTGTGGATTTCTTATTCCAGAACAATATTGTCCCAAGCTGTCAATTCCAGCTAACGGTAGTCTGAGTTCTCAGGAGGTTGCATATGGTACGGTCGTTACGGCGTTCTGCATGACTGGCTTCATGTTCCCAGACAAGAACCTCACAAAGAACCTGGCTTGCGTGCAATCAACTGAGGGCGGAAACCAGTGGAACGATACTATCGAAGACTGCCAAGGTATAACTGCGACGCAGAAATGAGCCAAAGATCGCTTGAGTAATTGTAATTGTAATTAGAAATTTATATAACGCCGCTTCAAGAGAAGCTATTCAGAGGCGCTATCTATGCTAGCCTAAACAATATTAAAGGTGTAATCTAATCTAATCTAAAGACTTCTATAGCGCCGTTATCATGATGCTGATTGAGGACAGACACTTCATCAGTTAGCAAGCAGTGCTCAGATAACCACAAAAGTTACCACTGGCGGACTCCCGCACACACATAGAGCCCAAACAAGGCATTCCCATCTAGACTTGACAGATGGCGCCATGGCTAGAGATCCTCACCGTTACCTGCGCTATATAAATTACCAATCCATCATAACGTTTACAACTACTGACCTAACTAGGCGTGGCACTCACTGAAATGTGCAGCGGTGATGACGAATCTCGCCCAAAAATTCACAAAATGAGCAAGGTCGAGTCTGTACGGTCGCTATAGAAAAACATATACAGATGCACATCCTTGTCACTAGACATGGCTTCGAAAATTTAAGAAAATTTGTAATTTTGTAATTTTAATCGTAAATACGTACAGCGCTCCTTCAAGAGAAAATATTCAGAGGTATTTTATAAATTACCCTAAATGGTTTTAAAGTTCACCAGTAAGCAAGCAGTGTTCAGATAACTAAAAGAGCACTTTATCTAAAAATGCCTCTTGCGTCCTCGCTAAAAAAGACCTGTTATGCTGTAGAGATTCTCTGCCAAGATTGGCCAATAGTTCTACGGAATTCAGACAATTCAAATGTCAGTTTTACCAGTCCACCTTACACCTTAGGGACGGGCCTTCTGTACACCTGCTTCGACGGAAGAAGGTTCGAAAACGGAAAGACAACGGCGGTGGTCACGTGCTCCGGAAATGGCTACTGGCAAACGAAAGTCTTCTCCTGTGACTGTATGATCGTACTTTTGATCTTAATAAGTATATTTTAAATTAATTAATTAATTATACTAAATCAGTAACTACAAGAACAAGAAATTAATAGATAAATTACTATCTGGTATTATAATAAGAGCTATGGAAATAGTAATATTAACAATATTTGAAGTGGCAGAAACACCTTGCTAACCATAAACATAACTGTAACAAACTTACAATAATATCATTGTTATCCCTGGTAACTGTTGCAATAATTTCGGTTACTATAGTAACTACAATTAATCATATTAGCTGCAGTCATAATAATCGTAATTTTGTTAAAATCCTTTCAAACACTACTTCGATCAGAGGAACCATTGACGACGTTGGATAAGACGACGTCTTCAAAACTGATCTACTTTGGACCCCTTTGTCCTCTTGTCCGTATTTGTCCGAATTTAGTATTACCCTAGCTTCATCCCATTTGCAACCCTCATGCACTCTATAGCGGCTCACTGAGGCCTAGATCCGGCTATCTACTGATCTTTACTATGAGGTGTAGTACTTGATACTGCTTTGTCCAGCAAAAGGACTCCAATTTCATTCAATGCATTGCAGACTATCTGTTGTTTGACTGAAGTTGGTTTTTAAGACACAGACTACATTGAAATCACTGTATCAAATATAAAATGGGACGTTCTCATTGGGCACAATCTCCTACCTTGTCCGCGTTTGTCCACATCTGAGTGACCCTTTTCCCTTTTGTAGACATCTTTAATGAACGACCTTTAAGTTATGATAAGTATGATCTTGCTTTAACCCAAGTTACAACTAACTTGTTATTAGAATGAGTTAGTAGGACTATTCATTTCTACTATATTATTAACGGTAATATTACTAAAAAGTGTTGAAATTCAGTTGGTAGGTGTCCTGAAGTTCCTGAGGTGGCGCTGGCGATAGCAGATAGTTATTGGTCAACCAATGGATCAGTCGTGAAGTATACATGTCAAGAGGGATATCGCCTCCGAGATCAGTCGTCTGTGTCCCAGATCGTCTGCGATGGCAAACAATGGACGGTGGCCAATTTCAAATGTGAAGGTCTGTCCGTAGTATCGTAATCGTAATCTCGAGATTTATACAGCGCCCAACGAAAGCTAAGTCGCGGGAACGAGCTTATTCATAGGCGCTCAGTCAGAACAAAATCGATAGGCAAAAGGATTCGGTTCCATGTCAAAATCCAAGAGTCAGGCAGGCAGGCAGTCATACGGCTAAGGTGGATGGTGTTTGGAATCGGATCTGCAAGACTGATAAGGGGAAGAAGAGGAATCAGGATATGATCTGCGAAACAGGAGTGTTTTCAATTTTGAGTGGAAGACTAGCGTGGAAACTGAGAGGTGAAGTGTTGGTGAGTTTGTATGATGGATCAGATAATTGTCGTAATTATAACTAGTGAAATTATGTATTTCTATGTGTATGCTTGCGTACATTCGTACGTGCGTACCTTCATATGGATGCATGCATGTATATATTGTTGCAGGATTGTCTAGGGTAAGTAATAAACACCCGCAGTAGTTTAAAATGGCGTATATCTACAAGCAAAAACGAGACTCACATGTACACAGAAAACGACCACAGCGGTCCAAAGAACACCAGAATCTCCACTACACAAAGCGTCAACTTCACAGGACAAGGTCATCCTCGGAGGGAAACAGAACCAACATCAAAACGAGCAACTTCAAAACGACATGTCGTGAGCCCGGGAGAAAAAACGAACGAGGACGAAACCTCAAAAGACTGTCAAATACCAAAAGCCGGACTGAGTTTAACTAATGCTCATGCCTATTTAGAGGTTGGCGTTCCCGCCCAAAAAGGGACACTCTTAATCTACAACATCTGTTGCAGGTGGCACCTGCAGGTAGCATTCTAGCCTCCCCCACACATGCCACCCCGCATACATACATACATACATACATGCATGCATACATACACATACATACATATATACATTCATACATACATTCATACATACATGCTAATATTGTTGTAGAAATCCATTGTCCAGTTCTTCGAAGCCCTCATGGTCAGACAACGTCGAACGAGACATCCGTGGGTTCGGTGGTCAAAGCGTCTTGTGAAGTTGGGTATACGAGTGGGTCAACGCTATCCTTCACCTGTACCCCAAGTGGATACTGGAATCAGTCCGGAGAGTCGTGTAAAAGTACGTCCTACATCTTTCTTCTCCAATGTTCTGCCCTGAGGCAGGTTAAGGAAACCAACGTCACCGTTTCCTTCTGCTCTGTGCATATCCTCAACCTCTTGGAAGCTTCGTCTTCTCCATTTATCCAACATCCATTGTGTTATTTTGTGCTATGCTATTTTATACCGTGCTATTATATTTTATTGCATTGTATTTTGACCCTATTCTTATGATTCTTCTTCTTCTCATTCTCTCTCCTCCTTAGTGTTTTGCACTCAGGCAGGTCCAGGAATCCAACGACGCCATTCTTCTCTGTTCTGTGCCATTTCGTTGACTTCTTTGTAGACCCGTCTGCTCCTTTGTTCATCATTCAGTCCAGCAACACAGTTCTTGGCCTTCCTGCGACTTTCTTTCTCTGAATTCTCTCAATTCTTCCTTCAGGAGAAAATTTCAACGAAGTATATGACGGATCCAGTTCATTTTATATTCGTAATCGTAAACTCGAGATTTCTAGAGCGCACAAACGAAAGCTAAGTCGCAGGATCCAGCTTATTCAAAGGCGCTCAGTCTATACAAAATCGATAGGCAAGAAGGGTTCCGTTCCAGGTAAAGATCCAAGACTGAGGCAGGCAGTTTTTTTGTCTCCTCTATATTGTGTTCACCAGTGTTCTACCTTCTTGCACCAACTGCAGCAGCTCCTAAATTGTCATATGAGCTTCCTTGCTGAGTTTATCTAGTTTCCTATATATCCACGTTTCAAACGCCTCCAGGCTCCTAATTTCTGTCTTTCTGATAGTCCATGTTTCAGATCCATAGAGTGTTACACTTCTGTGAGACTTTGAACCATTCTTTTCTGCATGGCATCATCTCAAAATGGGCTCCATAAATTGCCCGAATGTATTACATAACATTGCATTGTGTTACATTAAATCGTACGTTACCTTGTCTGACTTCAGTTTATCCAACCTTGCCTCAGTTCGTCGTATCTCATTTTGCTTCAACCTCTCACCTCAGTTCATCCATCTCACCTGGATTCAGTTTATCTCACTTTATTTCGTTGCAATGTATCTCACATCACCTCACCCCATACCTCACCTCACCTCACCTCCACTAATATATCTAATCTCACATCACGTGAATTCATCTTATCTCACCTCAATTCATATAGTTTCACATCACCTAAATTCTCCTTATATCATCTCACATAAGTAATCCTATCATACCTTAACTCAACTGATTTAAACTCGCACTAGAGTTGTATCTTGTTGGCCTGGTTAGCTACACTGGCTGTCTTGTACGTCAAGACGCCTCTGAGCGTGAGGATGCCGGTTCGCGTCCCGGTCGTGGCCTTGTTTCAGAGATTTGAATATCGGGCTAGCACGGTCCGTACACGGGGCCTTAAATGGCGTAGCGCCCATTCAAACTCGCAGCGGTGGTGAAGGATTTCACCCGATTAATTCATTGAAAAATGAGCAGGGTCGAGGTCATACGGTCGCTACAGAAAAACATGTACGTTTACATCTTACATTTACTTGTGTTTCTGCCGTCAGTCGTGGACTGTATGAGTCCTCCAACCGTGTCAAACGCCTTCCGGATCCCATCTGAGACGCCGATGTCGACCACTTACGGTAGCAACCACAGTTTCCGATGCACGGACGGTTTCTGGTTTTCCAGGAAGGTCTTCACAGCTACTATCACATGCACCGCTAATGGAAAATGGCTGATGATTGAAAGACCACAGCAACTGGAGAAGGGATGTCAGCGTAAGTCAAAGCCCCAACAGCGACTCTAGTTGGGCCTATATTCACTCACTCACTCACTCACACTCACGCGCTCGCTCGCTCAGCCGTTCATTCATTCATTCATTCATTCATTCATTCATTCATTCATGCAATTCAAAGCATCTATATAGCGCCCCTTCAAGATATCTAGTCAGTGCGTCTCCTGCCAAGCCCCAGCGAGAACAGTTTTCGAGTGTTGAAAGAGGCGCCTTTTAGCGTTCCTTGACAGAAGACATACAAATTGAGATAGAAGCCATTCCAAGTAGATTGCTCAACCACTGAAAACGCGTTACGTTTCATTGTCAAAGCGCCTGCAAACGGAACAAGTTCACCTTTGTGTACGTATATTTTCATGTACTTGGAGTCTTCTGTAGCATATTTTCGTGTGTTAATATGCCTGCTTCCGTCTTTTAAGCGATCATCTGTCTACCGTTGGTATCCCACGTGGTCAACACAACTGATCGGACACCTGGAGCAGTAGCGAACGTTTCATGTGAAGATGGACAACAGCTGATGCTGGCCTATAATTTGTCGTACGCGGTCACGGTGTGCAGTCGTTACGGTGATTGGATTCCTCGAGTTCACGATTGTTTGGGTAACTTATTCAAGTGTTAAAACACTATTAGTTATTTATTAATATTGTAGTTGAAATTATATTTATTGTCGTGGTTGTTGTCGGAATTGTAATTGTAATTGCAATAGAGTGTACTCACTTATTTACTTACTGATTGACTGACTTACTGACTTACTTACAGTAGCGACAATTCATATGGCATCAAAAGGAAGCATGCTACTTCTAGGGCCCTTTACATTGTCGATTTTCCGTTTCTCTATCCCTTCCGTCGTTTACCCACCATCACCTGTCTCATGCCCCTCTAGCTATTACTCCTCAGGCATTCCATTCAATAATCTCACTTTTCCAAGATATCTTACCCTGATCTATAAAATCCGCCGCCTTCCCTTTCTCTCAATCTAAACACAACCCACCTTAACAGCTCCTCTGTCCTCTTCTCTATCTGGTCTTCTGGCAACCGGACTTTGTCCCCGTGGCATCTTGGAAACACCCCTCTGACTTGACGCAGCGCTCGTGAATAAGTTGGTTCGAGATTACGATTACGAGAAAACAAGGTTGTCCGTGACAGGTATCGCCAAGATGGATGGTGGGTTACAGCAGTTTATAATCTTCTTATTCGGAAAACAGCTAAACACAATAATCAAAATTTAGCAACGTTATATTGCGATAGAAATTGTTTATAATGCACGTATTCCTGTTCGAAAGATAGCTAAACATGTCAGTGTGTAGTAACGTTATGGTACAATAAAAATTGTTTAAAATTAGTTGGTCAAAATTGTTCAAAAATTAGTCGTTCATAAGACTGCTTAACCTGCTTTTCAAAGCATAACAGCGATGGGTTGTAATAAAGAGTAACTAGTAAACGCTACATTAGTTTAACATCTTACTATGTGAAAGATAAGCTAAAACTGCTAATCAAGGTATAACAATGTATATCTTCAATTAAAAGGAGTTCAAACTCTTTCTGTTGATAGGAACCCGTTCTCGGAGCCATTTACCTCTGGCAGTCACAGAAGCAAATGATGCCTCATCTCTTGGCGCCTTTGCGATATTCTTGGTATCCTGTGCATTTTTCATCATAGTTACTCTGGATGCTGTCACATTTGCCACTCAGGAAAATCCGAAAAAGTTTAAAAGAATGAAGGAAAGACCAAGACGCATTTAGAGAAGAACGAAGCTCTATCTTCAACGCATCCACCGATTAGTTCAACCAGAGAAAAATCGATTGCTCGTTTTACCGCAAATGATAAAGTCAGGCTCTAGAATCAGAAATTTCTCAACTGTGTCGGAGTTAAATTCTGGAAGAAGTTGGGAACCGAATAATTCCCCGGCTAAACGAATTTTCATAGAAAGCTTACTTTCATTATCAATTATAAGCAGCCCACCTCAATCCTTCTCAAAATAAACTTAATTGCGTAGTCTAGACGTTGTAGAAACATTAATGCTTATGCGCTAAGAACTACTTAAGCTGCTACGTGGTCTACTGTCTATAATCTTTAGTGTAAATCGTGTAGTCTGCATTTTGGATAGTCATCAATTAAAGGTAGTTAATAACTATTTAAATCGCTCCAGATGTTATAATTTTATTTTAATGTTCTGAATTTATAAATTTAAAGTTAGTTATTGGTTTTAAATTTTTATGTTCTAAATTTATTTATTTATAGCACTCATAACGTGCGAAATCAGCAAACCCGATTTCGAAGCGCGGATTGATTATATCCAAACACTTCCTGTTAATCTTTTACCGATGTCTATCTTAAATCTGTCCTTTTCTCTTGAAATTATTTTTCTTTGAATCATAGAATTCTTTGTATGCCGTCTCGCCTTTGAAATGCTCTCTAACTTTGGAAAAATGGTCTATATCAATACTTGCATACATGCTCCCTGTTGTTTAGTCTAATTTAATCCATTCCAGTTCAATATAATTGGATCTTATCTTATTGTCTAATCTAATCTAATCAAGTCCATTCCAAGCTAACGCAATTTATTCCAGAAACTTCTATAGCGCCGTTATCGTAATGCCCAAGGCATCAATCGATAGTCGCTTCTGAGCAAACCTGTATTCAAAAACCACAATATGTTTTCTCTGTGCCAGGAATACTTTTCAAATTGAAATCATTTATCTGAAACTGTGCATCGTAAGTGGCGAATATATTAGATATTCTGCACAAGATATTCTACACATTCTGTTTGATTTTGCTGCTGAAATCACGAGGACCAGCAATGCTCAAAGAAAGGCAATAGCCTACACGTATCTTTCCACACTAGTCCACCGGGGTTGAAGGATCATTCTGCTAAAGCACAACCAAGACATCAGCAGTCCAACAACTGGACAACCTTTCGAAAGTAGGCTTATACTATTTAAAAAGGTTTCTTCAAGTTCTATGCCCCCGGGCAGGTTCGAACGTCTTGAGATCTCCTGTCAAGATCTCCTGTTTGTCCCACGCATGCAAACCGCTGCGGCCCAGTCCAGAAGCTTTGCCTACGTTGGCTCCACTTGCTGGAATCGTCTCCCTCGAGAATTGCGACTTGAGCTCCTTTCTCTCCCCCTCTCAGTATTCCGCAGGCGCCTGAAGACTGTACTGTTTAACAGTGATTTTACTTTTTCGGGTCGGAAGCACCTTTGTTGAGTTTATCCTCTAAGAGGCGCTTTATAAATCTCAAATTACAATTACAACGTCCACATGGCGCCATTTCCTGACGTTGCTGGGCCTCCTCCTTCAATTTTACCGTATCCGTCCACCAGCATCCAGTCTAGTAGCATTTGTCTAGGTCTTCTTTTCTTTTAGTCTAATCTTTCCTCTATGATATCTCTCAGAAGGGAATCACCTCTCAGTATGTGTCCAATCCATTTCCTCTCTCTCGTTCTTATTGTTGTCATCAGAGATCTTTTTCCCTTCGCCTGTTTAAAAAGGCTATAGACAACTAAATATGCACTGTTAGGTGAACAAGCCCATGACCACACACGTTATCTGTGTGTATGCTTAAGCAGCAGTGTACATTAACAACTAATGATATCAACCGATTTAATCAAGCACCTGTTACTTTCGCATTACATAATTACATAGTGGCAACGCAAGTGTCACTTTTGAGTCCATATCACGACTGTTTGAAGATGCTGATTGCTGGCTCTGAGGGGATTCAACCGGTGCGAGTCCCTTAAGGAGTGTTTGCGGCGATCCATCCCAAGAAGGAACCGACACGAGTGTAGACGGATGGGAAAGAGGGAAGACATTCGCCAGTAGCACCCGTTACTACATAATACGCAGCAACTCCCACGACTCTAGTCACGCCATCTGGGCAGTTCAGTGGACCTCCGTCATCGCCCTAAATGTGACAAAAACGTTGTACATGTAATCGTAATCGTAATCTCAAAATTTCTACAGAGCCCAACGAAAGCTAAGTCGCGGGAACCAGCTTATTCACAGGCGCTCAGTCAAAATAAAATCGATAGGCAAAAGGGTTCGGTTCCAGGTAAAGATCCAAGAGTCAGACAGGCAGTCAGTCATACGGCTAAGGTGGGTGGTGTTTACAATCGGATCTGCAAGATAGATAATGGGAAGAAGAGGAATCAGAATAGGATCTGCGAAACAGGAGTGTTTTTAGTTTTGAGTGGAAGACCCGCGGTTGTTTAATATTGTATTTGGTAATTATATAGCGCTTCTTACAGAGCAAACTACTCAGAGGCGCTTCCAGCATGAGAACCCGGGGAATAAGAAAGTCTTTAAGCAACGAGCTGACTCAGCTCTATCGCCAACAGAGACCCTCGCACGAAAAAAGGAAGGCGGAATATAAACTATAATTTAAAGTGTGAATTAAATAGCAGTAAAAGTAATAAATTTGTTTCGAATAATTGTTTTCAGCCTAGGGTCACAATAATATATGTAAAGTTGATATGGGGTTGATAGAATACTAATAGTGTTAGCATGCCGAGTAGTTTTAGTGTTGAGTTAATGTTTCTGTAATAGTAGATGCAACTATAGGCCTTCTAGTGTACAGAATTCGAACCCAATATATGGAACACTCGCCGTAAACCTCGTGTGTTCTGGTCTGGAAGCTGTTTCCAGTCTAGATTCAATCGGGTCTGCTATCGTTATGCTCTACTACCCCTTAGAATTTCAGGCCCCTATCTTCGTTAACTTAACTCGAGTAAATTGGACCTTCTTTTGCTTTGGGTTATCTTTTTGGAACAACCTTCCACTTCATACACGTACTTCCGCGCAAGATGCACTTCTTCCTATGGAATCTTTAGATGACCCCTCTGACTTGATCCAGCGCTCGTGAATAAGCTGGTGCATTGCGCTTAGCTTTAAAGTAGCGCTTTAGAAATTCTCGAGGTTACGATTATGATTACAATTCTGCTCAGCTTAAGTCGCAGCTGCTTCATTTAGTTGGATATTTATGTGAGCGGATCTTATATGGCGTTTTATAAAAGTTCTGACACATACGAGCATATAAATTAGTGTCCATGTTTATAAATGGAGCCAGCTTACGTTGCAAGCACCGACGATGCCCATGGGATCCTGGACACAGATTTGGCTATCCGAGATGGATCCGCTGATTCCAGAGTCGGCACACTGGGCTGTA
The DNA here is from genome assembly GCA_964023275.1 of Norana najaformis. Taxonomy (NCBI): domain Eukaryota; kingdom Metazoa; phylum Annelida; class Clitellata; order Crassiclitellata; family Hormogastridae; genus Norana; species Norana najaformis. The sequence goes on from OZ029913.1 coordinate 59,402,575, forward strand.
GTAATGACCGGAATAGACCCTTTCTGAAGGATGTTCGGCCGTTGGTCCGACGCATCTGTTGCAGGACATTCAGAGTGTGTTACATGACATTTTATCTTATACTTTAGATGACGCCTCCTGCGCTAACATTTGAAACATCCACTGCGACCCTACATTAGAATAGCTAAGTATCAACTTGTTTAGTCTAGCTACTGTACATTTCTGAAGTTTGGGAAATTTTTCTAAAAGTTACCGAAACCAGCGACTGCCATCAACCCCGCTAGCACCTATGCTTTGCGAAAATGTGGGACGCTGGCTTCCCGTCCAGCAGCGTGTCCACTTTAAGATCCTCTCTCTATCGTGCGCAGTTGTGTTCTTGGCTCTGCTCCCCTTTACCTCATTTACTTCTGCCCTTTGATCTCTTCGTTGCCGGGCCGTAGCATCCTTCGCTTGGCCACTCAAGATCTCCTGTTTGTCCCACGCATGCGAACTGCTGCCGCCCAGTCCAGAAGCTTTGCGTATGTAGGTCCCACTTGCTGGAATCGTCTCCCTCCAGAGTTGCGACTTGAGCTCCTTTCTCTCCCTCTCTGAGTGTTCCGCAGGCGCCTGAAGACTGTACTGTTTAACAGTTATTTTACTTTTTCGGATCGGAAGCACCTCTGATGAGTTTATACTCTAAGAGGCGCTTTATAAATCTCAGATTACAATTACCACTGATCCAGCGTCAACCCAGTGTTTCTGTACTGATTGTCAGAAACATATAGCGCGTTTTGTTGTAGACTGAAATTTACACTTGACCAATACAATTCCAATACAACAGCACAAATCCTTAGCACAAATCGAATCGGGAGCTAAACTTTGTTGTGGCATTAATATGACCGCTAAGCCGACAAGGAAATATTAGTGGAATGATTGACGTTGAGTGAGAATTGGAGATGGAGCAATTCCACTTGGATTCTGATACTCAGTTGGTCGCCTTGCTTTGACATCTGGACTTTCATACGAGATCAAGATTAAGACGCTCTTTGATTTACAAAATAAAACAACTATAATCTGATAATTGCCCTCCTTAAAACGTTCAGAAGTGCACAATAAAACCGGGTAACAGGAAATATGTAACAGGAAATATTAAGAGCTACAACATACTGGAAAAGGTAAGTTTTCAGTATAGAGCTGAAGATAGTCTCGGTAAGAGAGTTGCTAACATGAGGTAGGGAGTTTCATACGAAAGGGACCAGTAACTGTGAATGAACGCCGGCCAAAGACAAGCCGTGTACCAGGAAAAACATACTTTCCAGAAGATGCTGTTCAAAAAGCGGATCGGCCTGTAACAGAGCAACAGGGTGTGACCGTGTAATTGTAATTGTAATCAAAGACTTATAAAACACCACTTCAAGATGAAAAGATAAAACTCATCAGAGGCGCTCCCGGTCCGATGTCTCAGAACTAATGGGGAATAATAAGGTCTTCAAACGCTTGCGGAAAAGAGAGGGGGAGAGAAATAAGAATTCCCGCCGAAGGTCGCCAGCAAGGTCATGGATGATAAGTAGGTTGGCAGATGATTTGCACGTGCTTTATGCATGACGAGTACCATCTTGAAACAGATACCCTCATATACAGGAATCTAGTTTAGAGAACAAAGACACACCTGTGATCTGGTCTCGGTAACAGAGTGCAAGACACAGTCTTGCAGCCTTGTGCATGACTAATTAGAAGAAGCAGTTTGCAGTCAGAGAGATCATAAAAATAGAGGTGCAATAGCTGAATCTGTTCATATAAGGCTGTGTATCAGTGTTTTCAACGATGCTGAGCAAAGCTGTCGGATCCATCTCAGGTTAAGCAAGCAAGCTGCAGGCAGTTGGGGTTTTAGAGAGAATGCTGAATCGAGCATGGCTACAAGATTCCGAACAATAGAGGATGGGGAAGGTAAAAAGGAGTTAGCAGAGAATGGCATGTCAGTGCACTTTACAGAAGAACGGTCGAACCAGATAAGCTTCGATTTGCCAGGGTAAGTTTGAGGTGCATACCTGTTCTGCCCCATCCGGTAATGACGCACGTGATTCCGGCGTAGCTGTTACTGTTGTCAGCTGGGAGCACAGCAGGCTGGACGTTGCCTCCGATGACGACATCCGTGTCAAAGGCCAGAATGGCAATGTCATTGGCGTATATCGAAGAACCAACACCATAGTTCTCGTGCTGTAACAACAGTCAGATGTCATGCAGAGTATGTGTCGCAATATTTATTTATATCATCTGTGGGGCTAGTTCAGTTAAGGTGTCTGCTTTTATGCTGTGAATCGAACAGCCCAGCCGTAGACGTGTATAGTAAATTCTGAGGACGTTTGAATTAGAGTAGATTAGCTATAGATGTAGGACATTTGGGTAATTCATTCAGCTTAGATTAATTTGTTTGCTCTATTCACTTCCTTCCCATTGTATGGACGATAGACATTGTATACACATCGGAAATCTGAATTTTTATTTATATATAACATTTGTATAGATTTATTTAACATAGTTGAGTTTGCATGTATTTGGTTCGTGTTATATATATATATATATATATATATATATATATATATAAATAAATATATATATATATATATATATATATATATATGAATTGAAGTATAGTTGACCAGTAATCGCTAAAAGTGATGAATGCCTATATATGTTACTACAATCCTTGAGGCGAAATGAGCATACCCTTCCCTTATATTAACACACGGGCAGAGGGGTATCATCTTCCACTTACTGTCGTGAGATGGGCAACCGCCCTCAGCCGGCAAAGACAAGACTGCGCAAGGCACTATGGGACATGAATGGATTTTAAAGAGGACAAACAGGTACCCTGGATGGGATATCTGACGCAAGTCCACTATGGGATTTCGAACCAGTAACTGGAAAATTCTCCTTTTCCTCTTACAAATCGAAACATGATATCTTTTAAGGATATCTTATGACTGTAGTTGATTTTTGAACCCATGTACAGCGCCCTTTTCTTCGGCCTCGGCTGTGCTACGGCGCTATATGAATTGTCTTAATATTATTATTATTACTATTATTATACCTTAATACCCGCCAGAAATAAACTTTATTATAAAGTCCTTTATATACCATTGTGTAACTGGCAATGTTAACGGTTTGAGTTCCTGTGGTATCTGACTTGTCCCAAAGACCAGCGATGACTCGAATGCTGCTGACTAACCTGTAGACATAAAGAAAATCATATCTAAGCACTTATATAGAACTAGATAAGTGAACATTTTGCGATTTTCTCTCTTAGCGCCGGTACCAATACAACAAACTTCAGTCTGTCTTGCAGACTGCCGCGCTCTCGTACACCGCTGTCAACTTCAGCCAGTGTGTCAGATGTGATGATGTAGTAATTACATTGGCTGTCATTTCCACAAAGAGTTGACTATAAACTAGCTATGATTGCCTACAAATGCCAGCATGGACTGGCTCCATCCTATCAATCCAGGTTCTGCATTCCGGTTGCGACAGTTCCGGGTCGATCCTGCTTACGATCTGCGACCAACAGAAATCTCATAGTTCCAAAGATTTACACTACATTTGGCTCTCGTGGATTTTGACTCCTGTCGACAGCTGCTAAAGCGAAAGACAGCGCGGCTCCTAAATGACTCTTACAACAACTATTTATTAGATCTCTTCTTATACACTGGTATTTCGGCTTACGATCCGTCGACGCAGTGCGCTGCGAGAAGTGCGTATCTTGAACTCAGGAGTGTTGCTCCGCAGATATTCGACCAGATAACGCTATTCCGTTCAAGAGCCAGCTGCCATGGGAACTCTCCCGGACTGGCGTTGGTTCCACCAAGTACGTAAGGCTCAACGCTTCTGACGACTGACTCTCGAGGCGCATCCAGTGGAAGATTTGGCCTTGCATGACCTGTAATAATAATTACAATAGAATAGACGAACTTCTGAAATACAGCTTGACTACTTTTGAGGCGCTCTGTCTTCGTGTTATTGACAACTAACTTTCCCGCCATGCAACCCATTACAAAAATCTTTCCCGTTATTGCATTTATGATGCTATCTTCATGTTGTTCTATTCAATGGCGGATCTTACGTCATACCTCACCTTGTTTATTTGAATCTACACGCTATAGCATTGGTCGATGATCCACCGCTTCAATTTCTGCTTCGGCCTTTCACTCAAAACTCAAAACATTCCTCTTTCACAGATCGTACCCTGACACCCCTTCTTCCTCTTATCTCTCCTCTCCAACCCCAAACACCACCACCCCCGTAGCTGCCACGCTGTCTCTCCGTCTGACTTTTGGATCTTGACCTGGAACTGAACCCTTTGTGCCTATCGATTTTGTTTTGACTGAGCGCCTGTGAATAAGCTGGTCCCTGCGGCGAGGCTTTAGTTGGGCGCTGTAGAAATCTCGGAATTACGATTGCCTATCTTGTCCAAACACAGCACTAACGCATGGAAGCCTACTCAGGACGAAGCAGTAGCAACGTTCAAGCCATTAGCTCATGCAAGGGTAAAATAATTTACAGCTATTTGCCTGCTACGTAATCCAGTAATTTATTTAGCGCTGATGTAACACTTACACAGGCTGAGCGCTGCCAGGAATGCGACAAACGACCTCATCTTCCTCACAGAATAACTCTGGAAAAATTCGATGATGAAATCCGCCGACTTTTATCGGATTCCTGATGTCAGGAAATCAGCCAGATGCTTTGACACTGACCTCATGGGAGTCCGACCATAAGACGCCACAGAAAATCACGATCTGATATACGCCCCAGTAGTAGTATATTGAGATATACTAGTGCCTCTTGGCGGCCAACGATTCAACATAGATAACAGTCTCGTGTCACTTCGTATTCTAGCCTTCAAGTATTGATTATATGTACATATACATACCTGTAGGCCAGTATGTGTACACAAGAAGGTAACAATTTCGGATTGTGTCATATATTGTGATATAGGACGTCGATCTAGTGTGAAATGGGACCAAAATATTGAAATTGGGTTACTTTCGAAACTCTTTTCTGTTGCCCTGGATTACTTACACTAAATAGACAGGCAGCATAGGTATGTTATGTGTGTTCTGTCTTTGGAATTGAGAGTGATCAAACTCTGCTTGTAACATCGGTCCTTTTGTTGGTAGAAGGAAGGCTTTTCCCGCGAGAGCCTAAATCATTCACTGCGGTCGCCGTCTAATCTTGATCTTCTAAAACGACACTTGTCTCTTGCCCACAATGTCTTTACAATACGAGATACCGAAATCAAGGATGTCTGCTGAAGGTTTCGACTGGATGGATGGCGGGTTACAAGAACAAGCGTTATAACAATTTATAGTCTTCCTGTTTGAAAGATAGCCAAACACACTACTCAAAGTTTAGCATGCTATACTGTGATCGAAATTGTTTGTAATCTTCCTGTTCGAAAGATAGCTAAACACACTAGTCAATGTCTTTACAATACGAGATACCGAAATCAAGTCTGTCTGCTGAAAGGTTTCGACTGGATGGATGGCGGGTTACAAGAACAAGCGTTATAACAATTTATAAATCTTCCTGTTCGAAAGATACCTAAACACGCTAGTCAAAGTTTAGAAACGTTATATTGCGATAGAAGTTGGTTACAATCTTCCTATTCGAAAGATAGTTAAACATGTTTGTCACTGTGCAAAAACAATGTGTAAATAAAGAGTAAATAGTAAGCGTTCCGTTAGTTTATCATCTTTCTATCTGAAAAATATCCTAAATCGCTGATCTTCTATAGCGCCGTTATCAAAATGCAAGATGCACCATTCGATGGTCGCTTCTGAGCAAAACTGCAAAACCAAATCTATGGAAACCAAATCTACTTTCCAAATCTGTACAGAACCAGTCGAAGTCCGTGAGACTTCTGAGGACGGCCTTTGAGCAAATCCATGGCGTAATAATGTTTTTTTAGTGTCGCCTTCTTGTGTCATTTGTGTGTAACAACTTACAGGAAATAAGCCGAACTTGTAAGCTTCCTTTACACCAAAGATACACGACAACGGTTACTTAGCTACGATTGATCGCACTTCAAATTCAGTTTCCCGTTAAATCCGACCCTTCGAATCGGAGAGAACTGTATCGATCAGAAAGCGGCGTGCAAGTATTCTGTCTGCAACGGTAACGCAGTGGGGCGTAGAGTGACAGATAAATATTCATAAGTGTTGCTTTAAGAGATTCTTATAAAGCGTTGTTAAAATGTTCAAATGTTTTGTAGGTATCTAGACACTTTCTAGCGCCTTTTAAGTACCTCGCAAAAGAGCTGCCTGTGTCAGTCTAAATTATGCTAAAGTCATTAACAGCTTGAGTTGATCAATAAGCGAACAATGCTCAGATAACTAAAACCACCAGTGGCTAGCTGCCGCAGACACGTAGAGCCCAACCGGCGGATTCCAAACCATACATACACACATAGATTACTCTAAATGGTCGACCACTCGAATCTGTTTTTATCCGTGCTTGGCACCCAAGTATATAACCCTTCATCCTTTGGTTGTTGATATATAACCGAGGTTAGAAGAAGTGTTCTGCCGATGGTGTTAGTCGTCTCATCCGAATAGTCCTGCTATCTAGGAGCAGGTTTTTGAGTAGCTTCCATAGAGGCGTCAAACGTGCGTGTTACTTTCGCGTTTTTACCTTGAATTATAAACTCTCTCCGAATCGAAAACTGCACTCTTCCACTATTCATTTACTTAATTAAAAATAATAAACTAGTTTGATTATTGCTTGCGTTGTGGTCCTTCTTAAGCGGCATTATGAGCAATTCAATCGGGGCGCGTCATGGAAACATATGTTTCAGAAAGTTTCTTTTAAATCACAGCGGATGTAATAGCACAGTACAAGAAGCCAGGTAACCAGCGTAGGCCGAAGTTGCGCCTTTGCAAGGAGCAGCAAAAGTCAAAAAATGTATACTTATCCATCTGCTCTAAAAGCCCTGTATCTGTAAGCACAACAAATAGACGATCGATCTGCATGATTCAGACCGGATAAACATCATTAAGTCGCTTGCAGGGGCATTGATTTGTTGGCGTCTTGCATAGAAGTATAAAGGTTGGTTACACGGTTGCGCGTTCGCCACGCAGTCGGATACAATTGGAGACAGCAGTCATTGCACTATACACACCTCCACATGGATGTTCTTCAGTGACAGGCGTCAAACAGCGTGTCTAAAAGCTGATACAAAAGAACATAGCATTAGTCTTAAGAACAGAAGGCAATAATGTTCTATACAACTTTCACACAGAGCTTCTCAAGTGAGAAGTTACCAAATGGGAGTCTAAAAGCTGATGCATAGGAGCAGTTGCGTCAGACTACCTGATCGTTACTAAGATAATTATAACAACTGAATTTTCTGATACGATGAAATTGCCAACGCAGACCATGGGAAAAGAGTTTCAGAGAAGAGTGCCATCATGAGATATTAAAGAGTATTGAGGACTGGTTAAAAGTTAACCCAAGATCGTGGTTTTATATCAGTATCGACGTTCATGATCAACCAGTGACTTATTCAGCTGCACGATGAAAGCTTTTATATTAGATTAGATTAGATTAGATTACTGCCAAGACAAGAAAGTGAAATGCATGCATCGTCGACATTGTTCTACATCAGATGTGGTATATTGCTGATTGCAGCTCCACGTATGTACAACCTCGGTACGTGAACTACATACATATTTTGTTAGGCCTATTCCCTTATTATAGAAAATGAATTATCTAGGAACTTCTTTTCGTTGCTGTAATAATATACAAGGCATCGATCGACGGTCGTTACAAATTAACAGATGTTGACACTATGCTGCAAGAAGGTCTCATCTAATTTAGTGACTTCTATAGCGCTTTCATCACAATGTTCAAGGCAATAATCGATGGTCGCTTCAAGTAAAACCAAAGTCCCAAATCATAACCTTAAGTCCAGTCAAACCAAATAGTTCAGCGAAATCAGAAATCAGGCTAAGGAAGGTAAGCAAGTTCAAACAGATGAGTTTTAAATTTAGACCTGAATCACATCAAAGAACTGATAGAAGGCAAACAACTTTGTAGGATTAGAAGATTGTTTTGTTCTTCGAGAGTTCTTTTGAATATATGCTAGATTATATTGAGTTACATTACACGCAACTTTATAACTTCTAGTAAGTTAGTAAGTATCGACGACTATATACCCTACTCTATCCAAACGACTGTGCATATATTGTAGTCTTTAATGTAAGTCCATCTTCAGTCAAACAGAATGCAAATTTGATAATACATATCATCCTTGACTGTAGGCTGACGGATAGACTGATTGACATAGCTCACTCCGGAAATCACGGGCAGTCAAGTAACCAGAATGCTAAATACTTTTTCAACAAAGTAGTAGTTCTTAAGTAGGATACGTCGCCCAATCCCTTATACCATGCTAACCCTCTCAGCTTAACCTCGTGTTGGGCATCTGGGCACCTCGCCTGACCTGTTTAATTTAACTTAGCCTAGGACTGCCCTTTGCTGAACTAGAGAAATTCTTCCAGCTTTCGCTCGCTTACATGGGGCACAATTAACTGCCCACGCACTCAATGACCGCTTGCCCAAATCTTTATTCTCAGTCTACACTGTCCCATCGACATTGCCAGTACCTCTTCCTCCTCTCTCTGTCTGTCTGTCTCTGTCTGTCTGCCTCTGTTTCTGCGAATATCTGTATGTCTCTCCCTTCATTAGCTTCCAAAACACCCATTGTGTAGCACACAACTCATAAAAGCCTCAGCAGCTTATTTTTATACTTACTTACCCACTCGGATCAACACTGTTTGACTACGAAATGGCAGCATACCTGTGAACGTTCAATTGTAAGATTTCGGGTGGCCTATTTAGCCCATTGGTAGGGTGCAGATATTACCGGCCGTAAAACGAAAACACAACAGAAATATTTGGAGAAGCAGGGCGACAGTGTGCACACTAAAGTGAAAATTATCAAAACATGCATATCCAGTGTGTTGCTGTAAGTAAGTGAAACTTGGACGCTGCACAGAAAAGACAAAGATATATTACTGACATTTGAGATGAGGTACTGGATATCACACATCAGATGGCAACAGAAGATCACAAACGCTGAGGTGCGAAGACGAGTGGGTTGCACAAGAAACATCGTGCAGCAAGTAATGGAAAGGAAACCAAATCTCTTTGGACACATCTCCAGAATGGATAACACCAGGATGGTCAAACAAGTTGTGTTTGGAATGATGGATGGCGAAGGGATTAGAGGTAGATCGAAAGAGAATGGCTGGATGACGTCAGCGGTGGGTACGGGACGGATGTACACAAGCTGAGCCTGTTGGCACAGGACAGAGAACAAAGGAAATGTAAAGTGAAGCAAACGATCGACACCAAACGATGAGTCCATGGACCAAAAGAAGAGACGATTTAGCAGAGGGCCGTTTTGCGATAGATTCCGGAATGTGATATTTTCTTGCACAAAACCTACCCTTTTAAAAACGATGTTACATAAGTTACCGGTTTTTATTAGAATATATTATTCCGTCTCTGCTACACAGATGTGCACAATTCCATTCAATGTAATACTTGATTTGCGAGTAATAAAACATACGGGTTTGCGTATTTAACTTTATAAAGCTCCTCCATGAACTACACTTGGGATCATAATAGCCCCTATATGGTTACGAAGTGTCAAATGATATCTTTGTAAAAACATTGACCGATCTTTCTGTTTACTTTTCAGGATGGCCAGATGTGCCACCTGATTCGCTGCTGGGTTGTTACAAGGATGGCGCGCTTTCGAGAGACATGGGAATGCCATTAAGTGGAATGAATCCTTACAACAACATGACTCGCCTCACATGTGTCTGCCAGTGCATTGCCAACGTAAGTTCAATACTTAATCGAATAAGGTCAATTGAAGTTTGGAAATTAACAATACTAAAATATTAGTGAATGTAATAAGGAATTAGTAGTGGGAGTACTAGTAATACTTGTAACAGTAATAGTAGTACTTGTAATATTAATAGTAATGGCCATGTTAATGCTAAAAGTAATAGTGTGTATTTTAAGAGTAGTAGTGACAGTAATGGTATATTATGTGACAGCATATTGCGAGTAGGTCAAATAGGGTATGGTAACAGATGAAAACTATGAGATAAAACTATGAGATAAAAACTATGAGATAATTGAATCAAAATAAACACAATGTTTTTGAAGAAATAGTTTCGTTACGACAACATCTTCAGAAGAGTATAATCTGTTTTAACGTATCAAATCATAAATTTTAAGAGTTGTCACGCTCCGCTACACAGAAAATGGAGACGCTCATGCGTGGCGTCTTATCGAAATTTGCATCGACACATAGAACCCACGTATCACATGTCCATTTCATCGGATATGTCATATAAAATGGCCAACATGTATGGCAACGAGAAAAACACGGGAATCGATGTCTGGCCGTAATATTTTTTAACAGAAGAAAGAGCATGCGGTAAAGAACGGATATCCATGGCTTTAGAAATTAGAAGTTCTAATGCATTAGCAAATATTGAGTTAGGAACACAGCTAAGGGGTCGATTTTGGACTGTTTTGAAAGAATGGCAAATTCCCTGCGCACACAGTTACTCCATCTACTCTGGAAAACAAAGACAATACAAAACTACGAGATACAAGTTGAGTAAAGACCAGGAACTGCTGTGCTTTTGGGCTCTTAATACAAAAGGAAATGACCTTTAAGTACTCTTAATTCCACTCTACTCGCCATACAGAAATATCGCCTGTAGAGTAACTGCTGTAATGTCAGGCTTCTAGGCAGAGGAAGATCACTCTATATCTATGCTATTCTGTATGTATATATATATATATATAGCTTGCAGCCGCCTTAATGTCAAGCCATTTTATAGAGGAGTATCACCTTTAACTGTTGCAAAGTTACGTTATTGTTTATAGAGATATCACGTGCAATGGTCTTGATTCAGACTAAATTACAGAGGAAATCATCTGTAAATTCTCCTCCAACTCCTCTAATTCTATTCTCTTCTGTACGGAGATATCGCTTGTAAAACTGTATTTGTAACTTGTAACTAATTGTTCAGAAGAAAATCACTTTTAAATGTTCTAATTTCAGACTGACCTTACAAGGAAATAAGCTTTAACATGAATAGTCTTTTGTCTTTTAATAATATCATTAATATTAATTATCTTTTTCAAATTGTTTATCCACCGTAGGCTGCCTCTCTGTCTTTTGGACTGATCTTTCTGGATAAGGCGCTCTATCGATTGATGCCTTGAGCAGTAGACACCGGCGCGATTGAAGTTGCTATTTATTTCTTAAAATTATTATTTTAATGCCTTATAGGGAAAACGATACGCTGGTGCGCAGTACGGAGGATTTTGCTTCTGCAGTAATTCCTACGGCAGGTACGGCCCCGCACCATGTTGTGAAGCTCTTTGCACCGGAGATCTTTCGCTTATCTGTGGCGGATGGCTTAAGAATACGGTCATCGATACAACGCTTGTTGGTTAGTACGGGATAGCAGTGGTGTAGCTTTGGTGTCGATAAAGGGATGTCAATTTCTTCGCGTCGTTTTTCATTTCGCATAATAATTATTATTTCACCATAAGTATGAAAAGTCTTAGGAGGATGTCAGTCTCATACTAAAAAGAGTTGTTTTTAATCACTGAATGAAAAATGGGGGTACGCTACTCCAATCCAAAAATTGGGAAATGGATACTCCGTGCCCCCTGAAAATTACACTTACGTTGGATAGCATGCATGCTACATGTAGATGATCTGCAAGAAGTACATCCCATTTCTTTATCTTAGCTCACTGCTTTCTGTAGACCTTACTTTTACAACAGAATCTAATGTAATGCATGAGCACAAATTTCGGAGAGATATGCGGTTATGGTAAACTATGCTAAGAAAATCACTTGTCTATAGAACACAGTTGGGCGACCCTAATAGCGGGAATGTGATCAGTTTTTTCTGTTCCACCTGAGTCGTATGTTTTCATTGCTTGTAATTGAGGTTTGAAGATCTTACAGGCAAAGATCAGATGCAACAAAGCAGCATGACATGGAGGTACCTTTCAGATATAATGAATATATTGACAATGTGGCTTAGTGGCACTGAATTGACCTCGGAACACGGAGTACGGGTTCGAGTCTGTCATGCGACGGTAACTGTGTTGGCAGCTTGAGCAAGTGCTTAGCGAAAACTTGTCTAACTCAATTGATTGATGAGCACTTTACCATTAGAGAAAGCAGAAATAAACAATGAAAGGTTGCAATTAGGTCGACGGCCGAATATTTTATCCTTAACAAATATTTGACCGTGTTACTCTACAACAACCGTAATAGCAACTTATAACGGTAATAACAGATAATAGCAAATAACCTTTACAATAGCAAAATTGCATTTTTCACGTTCAACTTCCACGTGCATTGTCTTAGATGTTACGACATGCCCAGAATCGATACCAGTTGGAACTTTACCTTCAATGTTCAGCGGGATAGCTACAACATCATGTATCAACGGGACGACAAACGACACAAGGACTTCAGCTAAGCCTACGCTAACAGCACAGACTGCGATGATGAAAGCGTCAGTTGTTCAAATGAGTTTTGGAAATGCTACTACGGAACGAGAAAATACTGAAGCTAAGTATTGGACAACCACGAGTTTCGCTGAAGAATCTCATAGTCTGCTTTCGCAAATTTCTACGAAGACGGGATCAAATATTGAAAGTTTCAAAACTCACAGGACAAGAATCGATAACTCAAGCGTCGAAGAACTCAACGATGGCCTGGCAAATACGAATACCCCATCAGTAACGATCTCCGACAATAATCCAAAAGCAATGATCTCCGATAATACCATATCAGGTGTGGTTTACGTTAATACCACACCAGCTGCAACCGAAATACCGCACATATATCCGGCTTCAAGAGCATCTGAACATCCCCAAAAGACTACTATTCTGCCAGATACACTAGACATAATGAATCCATCAGTTCCAGCTGTAATTCCCGGCCTGCCCAACGTACCAGAACCTTCCAGGATTTCCCAGGAACCTTTCTTGCACGATATTCTTAAATCTCTGGGTATAACTTTGCCGCCGGATGTTCTGTATATGAATGAAATATTGATGAGTAAGTTGGTCTCAGTAATAGTCTATTCGTTGTAGGCAGTGATAACTTAGTCAAATCAGTTTTAATTCAACCTTATCATAAATTATGTTTATTCACCGCGTTAAGTTAATTCCTTATCAGGATCACCTTTTCATAAATTATCTTCATTTACCATTTTACTTAAATCTATCGCTGTTTCTTAAACGTGGTCAGGCAGCACGAAAATAATGAAATACAAACCCGTGGAACATTTTCCAGCTTCGACCAATCACGATCCAGAGCTTATTAATGGTGTTGCCTTCCGCAGCAGAACTTGACGAGGTTAAGCCAAACCAGACATTTATTTCTCAGAAGTCTTTCTTAAGTCCCGATGGATCATATATTTACCTTGGACATAAAATATAACTCAGTTAGCATCAAATGATCATTGTGTCTTAACTCTAACATTGTTATGCATCCTAGAAGTAGCTCGCTATTTACTTCTTCTTCTTCCTTCTGGCTGGAATTAATCCCTCCTAGGAGTGGGGTCAGCCACATGGATCCTTCTTTTCCATTTGTTTCTATCTCCAGTATATTTTTTCTTCAGTCTCAGAAGCTTTAGGTCTTGTTGAATCATGTCTCTCCATCTCTTCTTTTGTCGTCCCCGACTGCGGCGTCCGTAAACCTCTGCTGTCATAATTCTATTAATGCAGTTTTCCTCTTCTCTCCTCATCACATGACCATACCATCTCAACCTGGCTTCTCGTACCTTGTCAGATATAGATGCCACTCCCAATTTCTGCCTGATATACTCATTCTTTTTCTTGTCTTTCAGTGAGATTCCAAGCATCCATCGCAGCTCGTTGTTTACGATGCCATATAAATTGTTATTACAATTACGATTGCGTAGCGGTAATCACAATGGGAACCTTAATAGGTGGGCCTAAACTAATTTTTTTTTATTTCAGGTGAAATATGTTTAGAGCTCCCAGAAATAATTCCGAATGCCTTAGTGCACGTGGCTCATAAGGAACGCCAAGGAGTTGCTATCGCCTACATGTGTCTTCCGGGCTTCAGGTTTGATACTGGTGGAAGGTGGCGAACAGCAGTCTGTGGCAATGGAACATGGCTTTCCACTCCACGCCAGTGCCAAGGTAACTCTCGTGGTAAATGTGGCGGCGCTCTGGCACGTAAATACACGCAGAAACATTTTCAGCAGGCTATAAATTCCACCTTATTATATCTGCTCGATGGTTGTGCTCAAAAACGCGCTATAAAAATAATCATGTAATGCTTTAGTGCATGAATGCATACAAACAAATGTACATACATATAAACATACATACACACATACATGTACATTCATATAAACACACATACACACATACATGTACATACATATAAACATACATACATGCACACATACATTCGTACGTACAAACATACATACATACTGTACATACATACATATATACGCACATACATGCATACATACATACATACATTTTGACATACACACACGCATACATACACAGATACATACATGTTTTGCTGTTTTAGAAATCGGATGCCCTGTCCTAAGCCTGTCAGACAATGAAACGTTGGCCGAATGTAATTCCCGATATTCGGCTATCGAGACAAAAGCCTGTTCCAAGAAAAGACGTTTCCTGGATGGAATGGCACACAGGAAGTTTAAGTGCACAGCCAGGGAGCTTAATGGAGCTTGGCACAGGACGGCTTCCAATTGTGGAGGTTAGTCACTATGGTAATCATAAACTCTTGATTCATTCACCGTTCAGAAGGCTGAGTTATTGGAACCAGCTTATTCGATTAGTCGAAAAGAAATCGGTAGGGCAGGTATGGTTAGGTGCGGTTAAAATTCTAGAATGAAAGGTCTAACTGGCAGGCAGGCAGGCAGGCAGACAGGTAGGCAGCTACGGTGGGTGGATGGTGTTTGGAATTGAAACGGCGAGAAAGGTAGGGAGATGATGATGAATCAGGATAAAATTCTTGAAGTACCATTTTCAGTGTTCAAAGAAGCGATAGGGCAGAAATTGATTTGTAAGCGAAGCAGAATTTGTGAGCTGGTAGCGTGGATCAGAAAGTTGCCGCAGAGAAGGGTCAGATGGTTTCCATACAGGATGCATAGAAATACATATATTTGGGGAAGACAAAGAAATTATCGATTCAAGACAAAGAATCCTATATTTCATCTTACAGTGCATTTTAGTTTATAAGTAAGCATCGTTGTTAAGGACGGCATTTTGATGATTTGCGAGTTAGATTTCTGTCGCCCGGCTCCTCTGATGAGAAACGCCTTTTCGGTGACGAATCAGACGACACGAGAAGCTACTGTCACCTGTCAACGTGGATATCGCTTTAGTGATGGACTCAAGTCAAAAGTCTTTCCATGTGATTCAGATGGCGGATGGAAGAGTATACAAACCGGATGTGATGGTATGAAACTGAATTCTAGGCAATGCAGAGGCGGAATAGAAGAGCGGGGAATTGGAAAGTCTGCAGTTGTATGGAATGAAGAACGGTTTATTTGGATGTAGCGAAAATCTAGGAAGGCGTTGGCGCGTGATGGACTCCCTCTTCCTCTCTCCCTCTTCTACCCACTCCTCTCTTCTACCTCTATTCCTACCCCTACTCATACCCCTACTCATATCTACGCCATCATTACCCTACTCCTCCCTTCACTCCCTCCCCTTTCCTACCCCATTCCTACTCCCTCACCTATTCATTATTCTATTCCTACCTCTACCTCTCCCAACTCATACCTCAGCTTCTTGCTCTTGTTTTTCCCTCAGTGCATCTGTCTCTCTCCCTTCTTCTGCCTTTTGCTTCTCTCTATCTCTATCTCTCTATCTTTATATCTGTATCTGTTTGTCTGTCTGTTTGTCAGTCTGTCTCTGTTTGTCTATCTAGGGACCAGTTCAAATCAGAGCAGATGTATCTGCGATGTGGTGCGACGCCATCCTATCTTTCGGCCTTTCTCCGTGTAGTGTACGGCACAAATGCTTCTGGTTCCCAATCCCCTCCTACATTTCTGATCCACTTGGTTCTTATCCACCCAGATGGACTGAGGGGCAAAGCGAGACAAGTCAAGATCAGTGTCCCTATATGAACATCCAGATACATCAGAATAATTGCTCGAAGTCAGCTGTCCTCTGGATATTCATATTTTACACAAAAAAGGAATTTATTCAACTTCGCACAATTTATATAACAGCTTTTACAGACATATTTCATATTTCAGTAATTTTATCAATCATTTAATTTTCGATAATAATTTTGGTTGATCTAATCTAATATTAGAACTAATTTTTGCGCCATATTAATAATGCCTAAGCATCAACAGATGGTATTCCAAAACAGGTTCGCAATCCGGTCAAAGGTCAGCCTGATGAGGCATAGACTAGACGTCTGTCAAAGCTGTTATATAAATTGTGCGAAGTTGAATAAGGAGCATAAGCACGCTGAAAGAAAATTGTAGAGTTGAGAACGGAAAAACACCAGGGATTCCACAGTGAAACAGCTCATTAATGTTTGTTTTACAGTACAATATTGTGCGAAGCTCCCTACCGTATCCAGCTGCAACTTGAGTAGTTCTGATGTTGTGGCTGGTTCGGTGGTAGTTGCAAACTGTTTCACCGGTTATATGTTCCCGGACAAAATCCAGACGAAGGTTCTGGAATGTGTCGATGCAAATACACTAGAAGCCCAATGGAACGACACTCTGCAAGACTGTCATGGTAATTACTTTTTATTAAAAATGGTGTAAATATTTTAACGACGGTATCGTACTCCTAATCGTAACCTTGAGAATTATAAAGTGCTAACCACTGCCTTCACCAGTTACTTCCAGCTAAGCACTCTCACGGTTTCACCTTGCGGGAGAGGGGACATAATTTTGAATTGCCGAACTTCACACATTGCTCCTTGAAAGATCCTTTGTCGTTCGATCACTATATAAATACAGAAAATCGTAACTTTTTCAGTAGATAAATATATCAATTTTGCTAGATTTTCTCAAAAGTTGTGGATCTGTATTCTGAACCAATTAACCATAATTTTTATTAAGTTGTCATTCAGATCCTATTTTACAATGTTCATGTCATTTATTATATTGCTGTGTGCATTGTTGTTGTAAAGTGTGGGCATCTGATTCATGCTAATAAAAGAAAACTTACTTACTTAAAGCTCTAAGCGCAAGGAACCAGCTTATTCATCTACTTTGCGTCGAGTCAGAGAGGGGTTGTCCAATGATACCATGTGAAGAACAAAATCCGGTTGTTAGAAGAGCAGAGAGATTAGGTTGAAACACCATGCAGGTCCAAAACACACCGAAATGCCACACCCACACATGCCAATACAAATAAACATGCTGACATGAGGATTAACTGTATGTGAAATTGAATAGAAATTACGTGCAAAGAACCTCCACCAGTTCTACAACAATCATCTTACAGCTTTCCACAGGCCTCTTCCGATGGGTCCTATCCATATGGAACGTCTATAGTTTACAACTGTCTCGAAGGACGTAGATTCGAAAATGGAGAGACGATGATAGTGGTCATGTGTACTGGAAGCGGATATTGGAAACGAAACGTCTCATCATGCGAATGTAAGGCTGACTCCAGCGATTTTCCAATGTATTGATTACATACTAAAACATTCTCATTTTTAAAAAATCACATTTATTCCAATTTTAATTTTAAAGGCCTACAATATTTATTTTAAATAGCAACTGATTCGAAAAGATATCAATTACACGTAATAATTTGATGACTATCAACTGAGTCTATTAACTGTAAGAAAATCTTATTCTAAGAAACACAGACCTTATCTCAAAAAGAAACAAGCATTTTTGTATAAGACATGTGATATTCACATCTGCTTACCCTAGTAAAATTTTAGCGATTTATATATCGTGCCATTAACAGTTGATTAATTAATGGACAGTAATCCATTGTTATTCAACTCGTCATAAGTCTATCTGCTACCATATGATTCGTTAGAATGTAGTGTAATGTAATGTTATCAAAAATTAGAATAAATGCTAACAAATGTGTACTGGTATCACTGTGTACAAAATACATAATCATCGCTAATTTATCAAAAAAAGTAACAATTGCCTCAGCGTTGGCCACTTTGGATGACATATGTCAAAGTTATATTAATTTATTATATACAATTGTGTCAATAAGTCGCGCTCTAACACTTCGTTTACTCTTCAGTAAATTATATATTACTCCGGAATGCTCGCCATAATGACAAATAGTTACTGTGATTAAACCGACATCTTAATCCTCTCTGTCCTGAATTTAAGCTATAAATGCCAGTAATAACTGCTACAGAGGAAGCCATTTATAACTGACCAATTCTATGATGTTGTTTATTTCAGACAACCGTTGTCCTCCCGTACCCCAAATTAAATTTGCAACCGCTGACACCTGGCTGGCAACAGGAGGCACCGTGGTGAATTACACTTGTCATGAAGGGTATCGCTTTTATGGGCAAACGTCGAGTGGTAGATCGTTCTGCAATGGTCAACAGTGGTCAACTGTTTACGGTGAATGTGATGGTCAGTGGGTTTCTTGTAACTCGTTTAAGATATAAATAACTAAATCCAACTTTAGAACGACGAATGTATGTAATGAATAAATGTGGTGGAAATATCCCTTTTCGATTGAGCACTTATTAGACGATGAGATCGAATCTTGAAACACTGTTTTTGCCAAAATGCAATTGTTGTAAGATTTTGGTCTAAATACAAAAGTGTTAAAATTCAGAAACATAAATAAAAATTTGAAAAAAACTAGAAGTTGATTTTACCTGTTCAAGAAAAATTTAACAATTACAGTTTATATGTTCAAATATTGATATAGGCTTATACGTAATATGAATCGATATAGGCCTTTGATGTTTGCGATAGAACTGGCGTAGGTTCCCTGCACGTAATTTCTATTACGTATAAGCCTATATCAATATATCATTGATATATGTTATATTTGCCATTTTAACTGTCTAGTTATCAACTGTCCATTGCTAAAAACTCCGCACATTTTGCCGGCATCAAACGAAACATCTGTTGGGGTGGTAGTCAGCATTAGCTGCGAAGCAGGGTACAGAATAAAATGGCGCCCTTCACTGACATGTGCACCGTCTTACGTTTGGCCTTCGACGGATAACATTAGTGCAGCTTGTGATGCTGAATATCACGCCATCGTGACACATTCTGTGACTTGTACTCCATCTGGTGACTGGTTTCCAAACAATTTCACCTGTGAACGTAAGTCTGTGTTTTACACTCGAATTTGGATAATTAATACAATGACTTTTGCCGTACAAAGTGGTGACGATGATCTTTATCTGAAATACTAATTCATATAATTGCTCCTATACCACTGCTGCTAATTCTCTCGAAACTGTATATGAAATTAGATTTTGAACTACCATAATTTCTACTGGATTATTTTTGCTTTCTTTTCATAATGTTTTGTATGCAATGTTGTTTATAAAATGTGGGCGTTTTTCTTGCGGCAATATAGATTACTTACTTACTTACTTAAATACGATACAACATAGTTTCACTCTTAATTCTGAACTTCATCGGCTGAATTTCATGAACAGATGGTCACGCAGAGACACCAAATAGCCCAAAACTGGAAAAATTTATATAGATAAAAGCATATTGTAATACGGAGGCAAATGGGAATGACTAACCACTGACTGAAAGGAACAACAATTCTTGCATTGCACTGGCGTTGTGCTCAGAGAATTGGGCCACTTTCTTTTCCAAAGTTTCAGAGCCTAGAGAAAGGAAAAGTGCGTTCCCCTATATGCTCCGTGGTATGTAAGATAATTTAACTATTTGTAATAGTAAAAGTAAGTTTCACATTTCAAAACAGAAATAAAGCATTATTTGTTGAAATTGTACGACACTGTGTAACTATGACAGATTCAACAGCTCTGTGAATTTTAAAGCTTTCTATAGTAAAGTTTACTAATTTTACTTTCTTTGGATTATATGCACTTATAAAGAATTTAAATGGACTGAAACTCGTCAGGTAATCTGAAACAAGTCTTATGGTAAGGAGATGGCCCTGCACCTAGCAGGTTTGTTGGCCCTTTGGGTTGTCCTTTTAACAAAAGCAACATGAAACTTTTGCAATTTAAAGGATTATTGCATTATGCTTTTGTTGACGTATCAATAGACGGCTTCAATTAATTTCAGATCAATATATGTGTAGTTAGTTGAATACGCTAAGTTCTTAAAGTTCACTTCAATTAATTGTAATGCCTAAATATAAAATTATCTGTTTGCTTTGAATTATTAAGCTTACTGCAATTGTTCCTATTAGTAAAAGCATTTGTTATGAGGATAGGCTTTGTTGATTTTCAGCGATCGACTGTCCTCCAGATTTTGGATTTACTAATGCATACAAGATGATTTCGGCTGCAACTTCAATTTCAACATACGGTACTAGAATAACCTACGCGTGCATCGACGGCTTCTGGTTTGCAAGAGATCAGTACTTCACTACGGTAATCTGCGAAGAAGACGGGACTTGGCGGTTGTTGGATAAGACTTTGAACGGAAAGATGAGCTGTCGGCGTAAGTTCAAATTATGATAGGCTTTTTAAGTGATATGGTATTCTCTCTTGTGTCGTTGCTGCTCGTGTATGTTCCTGCCAAACGAAGTAAAAAGCAGAACTGCACGAAACGACGTTTGCACGGCAGAATTGGAATAGGAATTAAGACTCACACGGGAGATCGAGCCTTTTGGGTTGATGCCCAACATGGAACAGCCTTAGGGTATCTTTTCAGGAGTCACGCTTTAAAAAACAATTTAAATTCTAACTATCTTTTAACTCTTAGCACTTGCACTGACAAATAACGCTGTAAAGTACCATAGAAGTAGCTAGCTAGTTACGGCGCTGTATAAATTGTCGTTATTATTACAATTACAAGAATACAATTACTGGAAATAAGCTGCATGACTAATTAGAATAGACCAGCTACAAAGATGGATATTCACAGCCGGATCTTTACATATCCTTAGACCCAAAAGCTGTTTTCACCTTCATTATTTATTTATTTAGACTGTATTTATTATTTATTTATCAGATCAATTCGCCCATGGTCAGAAAATCCCATATGAGGCGCGGTTAAATTTTCTTGGCTTTGGCAAAGTTTTAAGTAACTTAACTTTAAATGCTGGCTTTGTGTCATTTTCGTCTAGCGATCACATGTACGCCGTTGTTATTTCACGTAACTAACACTTCCGCAACGTCTGTCGGAACGGTTGTCAACGTCTCATGTGAAGATGGACAAACAATGGAACGCGGTCAGCCGTACCTTGTTGCTGTTTGCAGTCCCGCTGGACGCTGGATTCCGAATGTGCCAGAATGTCTAGGTGGGCTTGTCATTAGAATGTCAGTGTTCTATATAGCATGACAACTAATTTTTAAATGCAACGTCTCAGTTAGTGGATATTGGATATGGTTTCTTAGTATCATGCTTTCACGTCTTTTTGTTTGGTTTTACACGTTCAATGTCTCAGTTGAAATTGTTTATATTTCATGTGGCATACGCACTACGGCAGTGTTTACGTCAACAGTGGAAGACTTATGTATGCATGCATACAACTCATGAGTATGAGATTCACCCTCTGAATAGATTACATACCCAATCAAGGTATCTTACGTGGAAATTTTATTGCGACATTTAGAAAAGTCTCGGACTCTACAGTATCTGCTTGCTTCAACAGTGTTAGAATTATGCAGCTTCTAACTGTTTAGGCCTACTCTCGGAGTTACAGAAATTCAGACCTTTAATTGAGGCGCCTTAGTAAGGATTTCTTAAAAGGCGCTATATAATCACCCAGATAATATATACATACATACATACATGTACCGCAATCATAAGAATTACGATTTATTTTGAAGATACTCGATCAGACGGTCGGCTGGTGATACATACAACGGAGGCAACGGGTGCTTCCTCAGTCGGTGCTATTGCGGCATCGGTTGTATGCGTTGTCATTTTCATAATCGGGGCTTTGGATGTCGTGGGCTTTGTGTCTCCAAGCAGCCGGTTCTCGACAAAGACTAAACTGAAAAAGTCAAACAGACGAAGCAAGCCTTCGAAGCCCCAAAATCGTCCGAAATGAACCTGGCCGGGCCAGTACAGGAAGCATTTTAGTTAACTGTGTTTTAAGTCTGCATGCTGCGGCCCATTGTATTAATGTCTTTGCAACGTTGTCATGCTAACAGTGAACATTTAAACATTCAAGAAAGTAATATAATAACTAAAATGCTCTCCACTTCAGAACGTTTTGTATATTGTCTTGTCTTCAACCGTCCTCGAGCCGAGGATTGGCTGCACCACGAACAATTTTGTGCCATCTGCTTCTATCACTTGTCTCCCGTAATACCTGGTCGAAGAATAATTCAGTCCACTACTTGGTGTTATTGATCCACGTCTTCTTGGGTCTTTCCGAGCTCTGGATCCAGGAAGAATGCATTGGATGATCTCTTTCTCTAGGCAGTCTTCACTCTTTCATATCATATTCTTTATTTTGGATAGGCTATAGCACATGCATTTTCTGAAGTTTCAATAGGGCAATTTTTACCTTAGTAAGTACTGGTTGATGCATATAATATACGAGGTTCGTGTTCAAGAAGAACATGCAAATTTATTTATAGTCAAAGTTTCATTCGAAAAGCTGAAAGAAACCTACACTTGTATGCACCCGCAGTCGAGCAACTGGCTTACGTCTCGGGACAGAACCAACCAACAAGGCTCACCCAGAGGGAAAACCTTGAACTTTCGTTTGTAACTTAAACGTCGTAATCGCTCATTTAGGTCAATTGTTAGTTTGCTTTGTATATGTATATTGCATGAGTACGATTGACTCAAAACCTTTCCAGTATCACTTGTGTGAAGGTCTACGAAGCGTCAGCGATACTAAAAAGGAGCTTAATAAATTTGCAGTTGAAGTGTGTTACCATATATATATTTACGAACCGCTATATAAAGCTACAAATTGGCCTACTTTTTTCTAAAATTTCTCCACTTTCGTTAAAATTTAAAATTTTTCGCCAAAATTGTATCCAGATCATTTATTCAGTGATCAATTCGCAAAGAGCAAAGTTATATCAGTTTCAATCATGCAAGATGCAGACCGCCCAGAAGGATTTAAATAAGCCAGATATTATTCATGTATCCTAGCATTTACATAGCGCCTTAATGGTTATGATTATACACCGCGGATTTGGTTCCTGTAATTGACTAGCTATCCGCGAAAGTTAGATGGTAAGGGATCTGAGAATTGTATGAAAGGTTGTAACATTAGTATACAGTGATTTGGCTGGCATTCAAAGTAACATTAGGAAATTGCTAAGCAAATAGTGGTTATAAGTTATTATTCGACCCATTTAAACTCGGCCTGTTTCCAAGATTCGATTATTTGTGGATAGAGTAATGAGAGAACGCATCAGCGCAAGATCATATTGGCTAAGAAAATGCATTCCGATGGAATTTGTCTGTGCCAGCGAGGAGACAATTTCTCATTTTCGCTCTCATCAGGTATCGGTCAACGTGTAACCCAGGTTTTATTTCTAAAGAGAAAATCAAATTTTACTGCGTTTTTCTTTCTAGCCGAAAAGACTTAGAATCCGTTATTTTGTTTCGACGTTTTCGTAATCAAGCTTTCTTCTTTGTTTACTTTCAGAGCTGAATGGACTATTTCATTTTAGAATGAGTTCTCAACAACTTTGCATAAAAATTATTAAATGTTTTAGCAAATAGTGCGATTTGTGGCTGAAACCAGAAGACAGGCATTAACAAAATGTTACAGGCACGCACATACATACGAATCGTAATCGTAATCGTAAACTCGATTTCTACAGTACCCAACAAAAACTAATTCGCGGAAACCAGCTTATTCCCTGGCCCTCAGTCAAATCAAAATCGATAGGCAGGAAGGGTTTGGTTCCAGGTCAAGATCCAAGAGTCAGGCAAGCAGGCAGACAGTTAGTGGGCTTCGGTTGGCGGTGCTTAGAATTGGATCTGTAGGAAAGATATGGGGGAGAGGAGGAATTAGGATAGAATCTGCGGAAGAGGAGTGAAGAAGAGGATCAGCATAATGGACGAGAGAAATATGATGGAGGTTTGTCTTTTCTCAGGTAGAAAATCGCACGTTGTCTACAGATATCGTCGTTAAGGTCTTAGAATCACTATCTGCTAGTTCTTCCACAAATGATTCCCAAGATACAATGGATCATCAGAGGACTGATTATAATAAGATGCTGTCTAAATGACACTGCAAAAACATCCAAATGAACAGAGCAAAGTGAGTAAACGATTTTCCGCAATAAATGTCTTCTCTTTGTCACGGACGATATATAACACTACTAGTTTACAGTTTCCTGCATTGGTAGCTCAACCCATGCTTGTCTTGTTGAAGTCTTTTTCAGCTTTTTTGACTTTTTCGACTTTTTTGGCTTTGGCTTTGGTTTTGTAAGTGGTTGGCCACCGGACGACACGACCCCCATGATATCCATGAGTCCAAAACTAAAAATTACGCCGCACATTACCGTTCCTGCAATGACGCCAACTGATGAAGCGCCAGTTGCTTCCGTGGCTGGTGGATCCGGTCTTGTCTTTGACCTCGACTCTGAAAATTCATAAACATCTTTAGTATTTTCTTCCTGCTAAATCGCGAGATAGCAACGACAGCGCATAGAGGAATCTATATAATATTAACCTAAGACGCGTGCTTGCGTAGTCCGGCTGTACGTATGATGGTGAACGCTGGCGCTATCTGGCGAATAATAGGAAAACAAAAACGTTGCTTAGGAAGATGGTGTGCTGCGCTAAGGCTACAACAATCGGGACAGTTTTTTGGTAGACGCCTCTATGACCCGTGGCTAAAGAGGAAACAACAGGATTTATCCCAGACGGGGCATTTTCCTGAATTAACGCGATGGTGTATTGCGCGGGTGAAGTTAATAGAGGTATATTTCTGGATATTTAAAAGAAGAGATGTCTAGATGACATAGGTTCATGCAGCATCATAGAAAGACGATAAAAAATATGACGTACGGGCATAATGATAGCAGAGCAGAAAGTTATAAAAATGTATCATAACTTTGACACATAACTTAAGGAGAATGATTTCGGTATAGACACTAAACTATAAAGGGCAGAAACAAAATTTATCTGGAAGACGAGTTCTAGCGCTTTTATATAACACATTTTACGCGCCTATTATGTAATACTAGGCTACCTATGCATTCTGGCACATTCGGAATCCAGCGTCCAGTGGGACTGCAGGTTGCAACAAGGTACGGCTGACCGCGTTCCATTGTTTGTCCATCTTCACATGAGACGTTGACAACCGTTCCGACAGACGTTGCGGAAGTATTAGTTACGTGAAATAACAACGGCGTACATGTGATTGCTAGATAAACATGAAGAAGACACCGGTAGTGAAAATATTAAAATGTATTTACACGTTTTAAACTCAAGTGGTTTGTGATTTAACTTTTAGAAGTAGAACCCAAATTTACGTACAGCTAAAATTTACCAAAAGCTAAACAACAAAAGCTATGGGCATTTTCTGTGGTAGGTGACAGTTGAAAGCTAACGCAAAGCAACTGTAATTGCGATCAGAAATTTGTAAAGCACCACTTTAAGAGAGAGTCAGAGGCGTTGTCTACGCTAGTCTAAATGTTGCTCATGAATAACAAACAGTTCATCAGTAAGCAAACATTGCTCATATAACTGGAAAAGTCACCACTAGCGGGGTCCCACTCACACGTAGAGCCCATACAACGGATTCCCATCCAAGTATTAGTTCATGGTTCCATTGCTACTAACTAACAAAGGAAATGACAAGACTTACGACGGCAACCATTCTTCAAGTCCAGAGTCGTGTCTACCGATCGCCACTTTCCATCTTCACCGCAAGTAACGGTTGCACTGTACTTTTCTCTTGCGAACCAATGTCCGTCGATGCAAATGTATGTAGTCTCCGAGCGATAGACGGACAGTGCTATCTGGCCCGAAGTAATTTGGTATGAAGCAGGAACTTCAGCTGCTTTGGAACATGCTACGGCTGAAAAAGAAGCCGAAGATATCTAGCTATAATCAATCTATTCCTACATTTAGGATAATGATACGAGGTATGTAAAGCTTTTGTGTTGGCTTAAGTGTTGTCGTAATCGTAACCTCCGGATTTTTTTAGCCCTTGAAACGGCTAAGTTGTAGGAATCAATGTTTTTATAGGTGCTCAATCTAAAACAAAATCGACGAGGCAGCCATGGTCAGTTCGGTTCCAAGTCAGGATCCAAGGGTCTGACAGATAGACAGTAGGACCCGACGATGGAAGGTGTCTGGAAGTGTCTGGAATTGGAGCGAAAAGGGCAGAAGTGAGTCATATAGATATAAGTAATGATGCATCTAAACGGCCTCTTTAGCTACATTTGCTAACGCCTACGTCAGGCGCCTCTGTGCGTGAGGATGACGGTTCGCGTCCCGGTCGTGGATTATTTCAGATATCTGAATCTCGGGCTAGCACGGTCCGTACGCGGGGAACTTAAATGGCGTGGCACCCATTCAAACGGGCAGCGGTGGTGAAGGATCTCACCTGATTGATTCATTGAATTGAAAACGTGTACATTTACATCTACATTCAGTACGCAATCGTTTAATTTCGAACTAGTCTAGATAGAGTTTAGCTTCTGTCTGATAGGAATACGAATGAAACTCACGTTCACAAGTAAAGTGTGGAGGAAACCAGTCACCAGTCGGAGTACACGTCAGCGAGTTGTTCAAACGGGCTCGATACTCCGCATCACATGCTGCACTGATTTCGTGCAATGAATGCCAGCCGTCAGTTGGATTACATGCTTTTGAAGTACGCCAGTTCAGTCTGTACCCACTTTCGCAGCTTATGCCGACCACTGAACCGATAGAGGTCTCGTTTGACGCCAAGAACATATGTGGTACTTCAGGCAGTGGGCAATGAATCACTAGAAACAGACAGACAGCGTGGACAGTTTATGCTTTTGTAAATCACAATTATAGTTGCAAATGTTACTATTATTCAGTATGCTTTTGATCTGGTTACAGAATAACATTTCATAATGTTTTGGCTAACTTTTTCGTGACCATTAACTCGCTTCTTTCGACGGAATTTTAGCATTTCTGACCTCACTTCCTATGCATCACTTATCAGGGTGGAAGTCCCGTTTAATCTTAAACCAAAGTTGTGTTATTTACGCAGATAAAATAAACGGTGAAACTGTACTTGTCACCTTAGCTCCTACATTCTAAAAGGTCTTCCAACTGCTTCCAAGCACAAATCGCACTCTGGAGCAGATTGTGCTGTAATTGTAATTGTAACTAGTAACTTCCATGGCGCCGGGGTCTAATGCACATGGAGTACCAAAGCCAAAACCGCTATCAGGTCAATATCCAAAAGGTCAGTTCACTGTGACAGATAGGCAGCTTCTGGTAACTAATCACAGATTTACATAGCATTTCTCCAAGACTCACTTATTAGATTACGACAAAATTACTATTAATTGTTAAAGATACTGACCGTCGCATTCGCTGTTGATCGCTGACCACTGCTGACCATCGCAAAACGTCCTGCCACGTGGCGACTGCCCATAGAAACGATATCCCTCTTGACAAGTGTAGTTAACGGTAACTCCCTTCACTGTTCGCCAGGTGTCTGCCACTGCAAACTTGAGCTGTGGTACTGGAGAGCAACGGTTGTCTGAATTAAAACAAAATGTAAAAGGTTTGGTCAGTGGAGAAATGCTTAGTAGTATATGTAAACACTAACACTTTTTAAAACAAAGTGCTAAAAATTATTTCATGTATTACTTGAAGTAAAAATAAACACTAGCACTTTTTAAACAAATTGCTAAAAATTATTTCATATATTACGTGAAGTAAAAATATACTAGCGTATCTGATATGATTTTCTAGTATTTATTTTTCTCAGTTCAAAATTCCTGTGATACACGTACAGTCGCATGATGAGACGTCGTTTTGCCAATATCCGCTTCCGGCACACGTGACCACTATCATCGTCTCTCCATTTTCGAATCTGCGGCCTTCGAGACAGCTGTAAACGATAGACGTTCCATATGGATAGGACCCATCGGAAGAGGCCTGTGGAAAGCTGGAAGATGATTGTGGTAGCACTGGTGGAGGTTCTTTGCACGTAATTGCTATTGTCCAGAATCATAAGTAAGTTAGTAATGAGGTTAATAAGTAAATAGCCTATATTTGCATCTATTCATGATTCCATACACTTTATATAGCGGCTTGATTATACAGCTCAAAAATCTGCCTTCACTAGCGTAAGTGGTTTTAAAGTACATTACATACAAAGAGTCTATCAACAAACAAACAGTGCTAAGATATTTCGAAAGTGTTGTTAAAGCCTGCAGAACAACATAACAACCTCGTCAGCCAATCTCGGCCCGTATCGTAGTCCTCCCGATTCTTACCTGCACGTAAACTGATCTCAACAACCTGGCTTTTGAGCAACTGATTTGACTAAGCGCTAGCGAATAAGCTGATCTCTCAGACTTAACATCTGTGTGGCGTTGAGAAAGAATTCGGAGGTTTACATTACATAAAGTATGAGACTAACATAGCATAATATAAAATAACATAGCATAACATTGCCATTCTATCTTACCTTCGCAGTCTTGCACGGTGTCGTTCCACTGGATGTCCTGTGAGTTCGTTTCGATACATTCGAGAACTTTTGAGACGTTTTTGTCAGGGAACATATAACCGCTGAAACAGTTTGCAACTACCACCGTTCCAATCGCAACGTCAAAACTACTCAGAGTACAATTTGAAACCGTTGGTAGCATAGCGCAATATTGTTCTGCAAGACAAAAAAAATTATCAAAGTTAGAGCAACATTCAAAAAACAATCGGAAATCCTACAAACCTTTATTTTAAACGCATTGTGATCAACTTAAACACTTTATGTTATTTTAATTCTTAGCAGTTGCACTTTCATTTGACAGTGTGAAGCATCCCAGAAGTAGCTCGATGCTTACGACGTTATTTAAAATGTCGCTATTACAATTACAATTTCTAAAATTCTGCAAAACTGAGTTAATTCCGCGTTTTGTGCAGATCAATATAATCGAACGTTTATTGTAATCACATATCGTTGCTATGCATGATGTCGCATTAAGAAAACCATTTTAGTTAATTAGATCGATGCATGGAGAATGGATAAGTTCGGGTCTCAGTTACTTTCTTCAAAGTTGTGAAAAGCTTTCTGAGTATCATTTTACATAGAACCCAATTAAATGCAACCTTACATGTTGTACTTATGCAATAGCAATTCCTGTTCTTGCAAATTTGTCAGGGTGATCTTTTGGAAATACGTAAGCATTTCACTTCAGCGCTCGACAATCCTGCAGCAATAAATGCTAAATTTTCAATTCGTTGTCGGTCTGTAAGCTGTTCTAAAATTCAAACTGTTAATATTACCGCTGCATCCAAACTGTATACTTTGCCATCCGCCATCGGAATCACAAGGGAAGACCTTTGACCTTAGTCCGTCGCTGAAGCGATAGCCACGTTGACAGGTGATAGTAAGTTCCCTCGTGTTCTGATCAGTCACGGAAAAGGCGTTCCTCATGAGAGGAGCCGGGCGACAGAAATCTAAAGCGTAAGTTACCAATATCTGTCCTTGACAATCATGTTCACTTCGTCAGCTTTAAGCTGTTATAAGGGAGTACTCTCAGTTTTAAAGTGCAATTCATTGATTTGTATGAGTGCTAGCTGTGTATTGAAGAGGATTGTTGGACTAAATAGACATTTTGTGTTTGGACCTTTATGACAAGAATCATTGTCATTATTTGTCATCATTTTTCTTGTCATTGTTATCATCGCTATCATTTTCAACTGTAGTTTCATCTTCATTAACATTATTGTGGCATTATCTGGTAATCGGCACAAGGTCAACTAGTGCATTCTTCGCCAGTTTCTTCAACAACATCATCACAACCAACATAGCCACCACTGCCTGCATAACTATAAACAATGCCACCTTAGTCATATTCGCATAATGATGACCGCTATGATCAGAACGACCATGATCATATTGACGATCATCATCATCATCATCATCATCATCATCGTCATCATCAGCATAGTCGTCGTCGTCGTCTTCATCTTCAGCATCATCATCATCATCATGTGGGTTGTCTTCAACTGCAGCATTAAAGTTGAAATGATTACAACAATGAAAGCCAATACTACCTGCATCACCGTTCATTATCATCATCATCGTCATCATCGTCGTTGTCATCATTATCATCATCATCATCGGCATATGCCTGTCTGTGAATCGAAGAGTTCACCAAACCTGACCTCCGCATCTTGAAGTCGGCCTGTGCCAGACACCTGTTCGTCCATTTGCCACACACTTGAAGTGCTCCTCCTCCAGTCCATTCTGAAGTCGATCTTCGCCCGAGCAGGTGCTTGTCTCGATTGCATTGAAGAGAGGAGCTTGCTCTCCGAAAGTCTGGTTAATCGTGAGGTTCCAAGACGGACAGACTATCGCTTCAATAACAAACCGCCAACTCTCGGATTGATACTCGGCGATGCGAACTTAAGTATTGCAGGGCAAATAGTTGGGGGGGGGGGTCAGTCGTGCAGGCAATATCCGGCCACCGGTTGCTAACTCAACCCTCTATGAACACAATAGCAGCTAGTTCGGAGAAGCAGCCATTGCGATAAAGTGCATAGGTCTTCATTTTCTTAGCCTCGGCATATTAGGACGGGTGACCAGTCCTCTTCCTCGTCGCCTGATCTTCCCAACCACCTGTGTACGGTCAGTGTACTCGTGCTAACGAGTTCGCGATGGGTTTAAGTGGAACAGAACTCTCGTTCTTACTTGAAAGATTTGAACCCCGATCTCTGAGTTGAGTTTCCTGCGCGCAAACAACTAAGCTATGGTGCAAAACCGTATAGATTATTAGGAAATGTCAAAACGATGAAAGATTTCAGAGTAAAAGCGACAGAGAGACAGAGATATAGATACATAAAGGCTGACATTCAGTCATAAAGACAGACGCAGAAATAGACAGACATGCAATATACACATATAGACAGAGAAACAGAAAGACGGAGAAAAAGAAAGACGGAGAAAAAGAAAGACAGAGAAAAAGAAAGACATAGAAACAGGAGGACAGATAAACATAGAGACAGAGGTAGAAAGACATTCAGTCATGTTAGAAACTGACCTTTGCACATGCGAGGCACTTTTAACCATGTTCCGTTGATACAAAATGTCGTACGAGACTCTCCTCCAGTTTCAAACTCGAACCCTGGAAAACAGGTGTAGGCGAGCGCCACTCCATGTCGCTCCTTGTACAGCACGTATACGAAGGCGTTCTCAACGAACTCCGGGAGCTGGGGACACACTTTATCTGTTGAAAAATGTGTTTGACGTTAAAGCGAATTGCCGCATTGATGTTATCATAACAGTAAACAATATACACAAGATGAAGTCTAAAAATTATATTGTTGTAATTTAAATCCAGTTTAAATATGTCTCGTAGTTCACAAGGTATTACGTTTAAAATCATCCCACTTATCTCTGCCCCTTGTTCGCCTCTCATACCAACAGATATCAGCGAATCGATCATCAAAATCAATCAGCAGAAACTTTGACTCTTCTTGTGCCTCTCACCGGCAGAGTGGCGGGCTCCTGGACGTTCTCGGTGACTGGAGCAAATCTTTGTAATTCACTGCTCAGTTCTATGCATTCTGTCGGTTCTTTAATGCCATTTAATGCGTTCTGTGATATCTTCAATGCCATTTAATGCGTTCTGTCAGTTCTTCAATGCCATTTAATGCGTTCTGTCAGCTCTTCAATGCCATTTAATGCGTTCTGTCAGTTCTTCAATGCCATTTAATGCGTTCTGTCAGATCTTCAATGCCATTTAATACGTTCTGTCAGTTCTTCAATGCCATTTAATGCGTTCTGTCAGCTCTTCAATGCCATTTAATGCGTTCTGTCAGCTCTTCAATGCCATTTAATGCGTTCTGTCAATTCTTTAATGCCATTTCTGTCTAAACTTAAGATTCATATGTTTCAACTTGCTTACCAACCGTTGCCTCATTTCTGGTTTCCCTCAGCTATCAGATAAGTTGCCAAAACTTCTAGTCCAATAAAATTCCCCTCAGTTTACGTATCGTAAAGATTGCAGCCACAATAAAAATGGAAATGGCAATGTGATAATTGCAACGACGACAATCTAATATTATTTATATATTTTTATCAAGTCTTACAATTCGGAAAATGACCCAGTTTTCTATTTTCCTTTCTGAATAAACACCTTTCAATCATTGTACCGATAAGGATCTTGAGAATAAAGCAGGGCAAAAGTATAAAGCTTACGGTTACTAACTTGAACTAAGGTGAAATTAGAATGATCTAAGTTGATATTCGATTGGATGGGGTTAGATATGTAAATTCGAAACTTGCTTGTTCGGTTCATTTAAGTTTAATATGTTTACGTAGAGATGAATGAGCTTCCCTAATGTCAGGCACTTACACAACTCTGTTTGGTCCACTGGCGACATTCCTGTGCCTACTGGAGCTTGACCCATTATGTCTGGTGGTAGAGTCAAGCCGAGCCGTTTAAGTATGTCTTCTGGGAGAGCAGGTATCTGGGATACTCCTGGTACATTAGGCTGGCCAGGTACTGCAGTTTGATTCAGTAGTCCTGATATATCAGGGAAGTTGGGTATTGCAGGTTGATCCACTTGTCCTGGTATACCCGGTGCGTTTGGCATTGCAGTTTGATCCACTAGTCCCGGAATATTCGGTAGTCTTGAAAAATCAGTCATTTTCGGGAATTCCGATGCACTAGGTAACTCGGCAATCGTGGGCATTTGGGGCATACCGGATTCAAGTGGCACGTCTATGTGTTGCGCTGTTTGTAATTCCTGGGATTCCTCAGAGCTACCTTCAATGTGTGCGTTTTCTGACGCATCCGTGTAAGGATAGCTTGCCAGGGATTCAAGAGATTCTCCAGACTCTGGAATCGTCAGCGTTGTCTCATCCAACCCCGGATCCATGCTGTATCCAACCGGATCATTCGGCGCTAGAGTTGCTTCGGTCATTAATGTCTCCGTTCCTCTGGATGCCAAACTTTTTGTTGCCTTAGAAACCGTTGTCTTGGAGACTGTGGTTTGTCGTCTGGTTGTAGTTTTCCCGACTGTCGTTTTGGTTGAAAGCTTCATCGTGGTCTTAGTTGTGGTCTGAACTGGGGCTTTTGTAGTGGCCTTAATAGTGGTCTTGGCTATTGTTGTCTGTTGGGGTGTCACGCAGGTTGTTGATGCTATCCCGCTAAACATCGAAGGTAGAGTACCTACTGGTATCGATCCTGGACAAGTGTTTCTATCTGTAACAAAAACACTTGTAGTGTTCAGCCGGTTATACCAAAATCACACCAGAACCTGTCACAGACTGCCCTTATATCGAGAAGAAATATGTTGGTTAAATACGACTTAATTCGGGTCTTTAAAGGTATGGGGTGGTTTGAACGCAACTGGCTTTTACCGCCTGAAGGCGTCACTAGGAATCAATGCATCCAGGATGCAAGGTCGTTCCACTAGACCCAAACAGATGGTGTCATTAACTTGACCTTCCTTTCTGGGTCCAGCAATGCACCATACAGTCGGTGACAGCAGGAGCAATTCTCGCTGCTTCTCGCCTTCAGGGCACTTCTCCCAACGGAAACAGCCGCTACGCCATGAACTGTGAGTCTTCGGCGAGTTGTTGGGGAGACCTGAGGAAGGGAACGGCCATCGACACGAGGTCCTCTAAATAGACTTAAAGTTACTTTCTTTAGTTTATAGACATATTAAACATGTTGTGTTCTATATTTTGTTTGAATAAAACTGTAACAAAAGTACTTCGCTCTTGTGTTTGATGTCTCGACATGGTTTTAAAACTCTCTTATTAATAATTTTAATGATATTATTGTTTTTTTACCCGAGGTAAGTGTAATCCCTCAGGAACAAAAAATACGTTAGGAGCTGTTAAAGGGTATCTGGAAAATCAGGCCTCGTCCGCAGACACATCTGAAATGTGCCTCGAAACACGATGGCATTATAGAGCTGGATATTGTCTATTTATATTATTATTAGTGTTATTGTTATTGTTGTTGTTGTTATTGCGACCAAGTTCTTTCATGTAGTTCGAAGAGCAACGCCAAAGTTCCTTCACGCAAAGTGTCTTACCAGGCACGCCGAACCGGAGTCTACAGTCCTTCAGGACTTCATTGAAGCAATGGCAGAGAGTGATATCGTGCTGTATTATTATTAGTATTATTATTGTTGTTGTTGTTATTGTTATTGTTGTTGCTATTATTATTATAGCACCACTGTCTAACGCACAAGCACCAACCGATGGTGCACCAAAAAAATGCTTTACAATTGCATTGTTTCAGAATTACAAAGCACCACCCAGTGTGCTATCCCGTACTAACCAACAAGCGTTGTATCGATGACAGTATTCTTAAGCCATCCGCCACAGATAAGCGAAAGATTTCCGGTGCAAAGAGCTTCACAACATGGTGCGGGGCCGTACCTGCCGTAGGAATCACTGCAGAAGCAAAATCCTCCGTACTCCGCACCAGCGTATCGTTTTCCCTGGAATCATATAACAATAGTCTTTACTATGGTGAGCCCGTCGTTCTGGAATAGATTGCTTAGCAATCAACACAATTTTGAACAAATATGCACTGCATCCCTCCTTCGTCTCCTCATTCTTCTCCTTTTCCCCTCCTCGTCCTCCTCCTCCTCTTTCTCCTCCTTCTCTTCTTTCTTTGCTTCTCCTCCTTCTCCTTCTTCTCTCCTTCTTCTCCTCCTTCTTCTCCTTAAACTTCTCTTTAACCTTCTCCTTATTCTCCTTCTCCTCTTTCTCCTTCTCCTTCTCCTTCTTCTTCTTCTTCTTCATCATCTTCTTCTTCTTCAACTCCTCCTCCTCTCTCTCCTCTTCTTCTTCTTCACCCCTCCTCCTCTTTCGCCTCAGTTTTCTTATTCTTATTCTTCTTCTTCTCCTCCTCCTCTTCCTCCTCTTTCTGTTTCTTCTTCTTCTTCTGCGTCATAATTTTATTACACTGATTAACTTATTTGTAAATTTGTCCATAGATGAAGGGGCGTCTCAGTCAACCAGACATTTGGTCTCTTTTGCGTTTACATTTTGCTACACGTAATGTGATCTTGTCTAGCAATGCACACAGCTTTCACTGGCGTTCACTAAAGTTTGTGTTCCTTACAGTACCAGCACGTGTCAACACCTGAAAGCAACTTACGTTGGCAATGCACTGGCAGGCACATGTGAGGCGAGTCATGTTGTTGTAAGGATTCATTCCACTTAATGGCATTCCCATGTCTCTCGAAAGCGCGCCATCTTTGTAACAACCCAGCAGCGAATCAGGTGGCACATCTGGCCATCCTGAATGAAACGAAACAGACGTCATTTTAAACAAGATCGTTAACTATAAGCCAACCGACACGAGGTGTAAAACGTTGGCCTCTGCGTAGAAGGGTGAGTGGCTAGTCCTCTCTATCGCCGTCTGATCCTCCCATTGACAATATGCACCCATCTATGTATGTATGTATATATGTATGTATGCATGTATATATGTATGTATGCATAGATGCATGTATGAAGTATGTATGTATGTATATATGTGGGTATGTATGCATGTGTATATGTATATATATGTATATATGTATGTGTGTATGTATATATGTATATATGTATGTATCAAAACACTTAATATAGCGCATTTAAAGTACTTCACAATCGATTTCAGTTAGCGCCCTAATTCATAAGGATACAGATCTACTCGTTTACGTGTAGTCACATCATCCTCATCATCATCATCAGCATCAGCCGGAACAGCATCTTTGTGGTCGTCATCATCGTCGTCGTCGTCGTCGTAACATCTCGTTATAATCACCGTAAGCAACACCAGCATCATCATAATCAATCTCCTGGATTTGGTTAGCTGACGTAGTCACGATAACCAGTCCTATCCTATCGTCATTATTATTTCTGCATTTATTAAGCGCCACTATCTAATGACTAATCATCAATCTATGACGCTAAGCAATTGTGAGTGAAGTACTTGTTCAATACCCCTACACAGTAACCGTCTCAGGGGAGGGTTCGAGCCTCCCTGAGACGGTAACTGTGTAAGGGCCTTGAGCAAGTACTCTCCACCTTACAAGCTAAGCGCTCTAACCAGTTGGCTTCAGTGCCCCGAAATGTTTTGTATTTCTAGATGAACAGCATTATCATGATCAATGTTATTACTATATCATCATTCTCATCATATTGCTCAATCAGCATCATGACTGCTACTGTCATCATGTCTTCGTTTGACCCTTTGCGATCGTCTCAATTTTCGCCTACCCCTTCGGCTGTCTGTCGCCGTTCTCTTCCCTCCTCTCACCGGGTGATCTGATTGTTTCTTGGGTTAGGACTTCCATGGCGCAGCATAGGGCTTTCACTGTGGCGGGTTCACCACTTTGGAACAGTCTTCCATCTACTGTTCGATCTCAGGTGGCGTCTGGAGTGTTGCAACTCGTTGCCTTAAAACTTATCGATTTCTTTGGGGCTCTCACGGAGTACCCCTGGGTAGTTTGTTCTGGAAGAGGAGCTATATAAATTGACAAATGCAATACAATAATTTATCCATACCACTGTTAACGACAGTTGTACCGACGAAGATGGCGAGTATCCATCTCCAGGACGATGAAGTCAAAAGCAAGAGCATCCTTCTTAACTTGTCAGTCGAACTCCAGCTGGCTGCAAATAATTTTCACATTCAATTTGTTCAAATGAACTCTTTAAAATCGTGTCTGATAAAAGACAACATTAGTGTGGCTTTACCTTTCATTTAACACATTCTACTATCACGGTGCCACACACTGGTCTATCGGCAACGCGTTTGGTCAATCATCATGCGGTTGCGGGTTCGACTCCTCGTAACGACCTTCTGGAAGTTGCTTCCGCGCACGTGCCTCCGTCACCAAGCAGTATAATTTGGTACTGACTTGAGCTTGGAAGTAAACGGCAAGTCCTGCGATGCACTGGCCCATCTCCGTCCAAATCAGCCACGACCTTCCTTCTCTGGGTTGTCTACCATCTATGAGGGACCGTTGGGCAGTGGTGTTATCGTGTACCGCGAGCACTATCGCCTGTCATCGCTCTGCACCATCGATGCCACTTCGTCTTGGAACTCTTAATATAGTGTCGTCGGTCGACTCTGGATAGGAATCATCTGGTGGGGCTGTACGTTTGTGCGTAAACCCACCACTGGTAACCCTTCTTGTTATCTGTGCATTGTTTGCTTACTGACTTACTTTCTATTCTTATTAACGTTTACCGTCATTTACGCTAGCGAAAGCAGTTTTTGTGAGGTGCTTGAAAGGCGCTATTTCAAATGTCTAGGTAACTGATTAAGATACTAAATTAGTTTTCTTACGTTCGACGTCACTCACCTGTTTTACTTCTGTTCTCGTTCTGTCTTGCCAATGTCAACCGGTCTCGCACTTGCTGATTTGCCCGCGCTAAACGGCACCTCGACGTGCTATCGCATTCGCGATTCATACGCCATCTTTTGATCGATTGAGCAACTAAGCAACGGTGCCGCGTGTCGACTCCTGCACAGGAAACGGTCAATGCTGTTTGCAGTGGTTTGGGTAATTGTTTCCTTTTTGCCTAGCTCGCATACTGTCAGAGACACTATTTAAAAATAATTGCTGTCAATTCTTGGGTTGAATTGAACAATTGAACTTGCGAATGAACGTAAGTGCCTGAAATAAAATTGCGCTTTGTAAACTGTGTAAACCCTAACGCTATCCCAGAACAAGTGTGTTCTTATAAACAATCTAATTGGTTTGTTCGATCTACTAACTGGGTCTAATAAACCGGTATCGAATGATAGAACAATTAAAGTGTGCTTGTAAACAAACTAAAATATTTGTTACACCTACTAACTAGCCGTAACAGACCAATATTATCTCATCAAGCAATAAGTTAATGCTTGCCTAATAAGTAGGCATACTCCGCCAATATTATTCCATTGTTCCAATAACTGATAAAGGTCTAATTAATGGAACAATTGAGACTTAGTCTAATTGTTTACTTTTGTATTTCTTAAACTTAACTGTGATACGGATCGAATTTTTCGGTCTGGTTCGTTTTGCTGTTCATTTGCCTTAGGTTGACTAGGGCTAAATGCGGTTGAGGCAGCCCTTGAACTTGGAATATTTAGACAGAGGCAATAAAATAAAATGGGTGCTTAGAAGGACCTAGTCTACAGTGCTGTTAAGTTCTAAATAGGCATCTCTCTCTGTCTCTCTGTCTCTATCTATCTATCTATCTATCTATCTGTCTATCTGTCTATCTATCTATCTATCTATCTATCTATCTATCTATCTATCTATCTATCTATCTATCTATCTATCTATCTATCTATCTATCTATCAATCAATCTATCTATCTATCTATCTATCTCTCTCGCTCTTTCTCTATCTCACACAATGGAGATTTTCTTATATGTCGTAGTACTTCATATCTCTTTCATTAGCACATATTCTAGTCTTCGCTTTACTTCTCATAGAGATATATAATCTATCGTCGCATACCTCTCACATTCTTCTTTATTTTAAGTCCACGATTCCTGCTGCTCGACTGCAAAATGCACACCTCAGCTCCTGAAAGAAGCATTATCAAATTTCACTTGTATTTTTGTTTGCATTGTACTACATTGTTTCACCTGTCTCTATCTTGAAAACCTCTAGCTGTGCTTCTCCATCCAAACCAGCCACGACCAACCTTCACTCCAAACAAACTATCTAAAGATTTTGTCTAAAATAGCATCGCAACATTCGACGATGTCACGCGAGGGTCTCTCTGATCTGGTCGCCTCATGTATGCGTTTTCACGCATCAACGATTCCCAAGGAACAATTAACTAATACAATAGTTCGCTTCCGCCATATCTACCGAGGACTGTATGGATTTTTCCAGCTTGGATCTACATAAACAGTATTTTATCTGATTACTACGCACACTATGCTTCCTTCAGACAAGATCCACAGTGGGTATATCTGTATATATTCTTATATGTGTGTATGTACAGTTTTAACCATATTATAATTTCAAGTATATATAGATGATGCATGAGCTGTTGAAGGTATATATTAGAACATGTTCACGCACAAGAAGACCTTGTCTCATTAGGTCAGCAAATGACCTTCTGTAAACCTGTTCTTTAAAAGTATTAGATTCGTTGTCAGAATGTTGTACTTCAATGTTCAAGTTAGCTAATAGCTGTTATTTTTCCGCATACTGTGATTCATAATGAAATAACACGGTTATTTTTTAGATATAGCGGTACAGTCTGCACGTTCTGCTGAATTTTACGGTTAAAATATAATGCTACCTTTGTTTGATGAACTTTGAGAAAGTATTTGTAGGTTAATGTGGAATTCTTGGGTTTGTTCAGCGCTTGACTTTTAAGTTATTAGTATTATTATTAAACAGATATTAATAACGCGCGCAATTAACAAGAGTCTCAAAGGCGCGTGCAACGACCCTAAAAAAGTCCTACCGATTAATATCAAGTAATCTCATGGTTTATAGATCAATAGGATTGCACAGTGGTCTATAATGGTATAAATGGTAAAAGTGGTATATACGGTCACTCTATTATTTGTAAACAATTCGCTGTCTTCTGATTTCGATGTCATTCATTCAACCATTCATTCTATCATTTATAAAGCGCCTTTTCCGATATTTACTCAAAGGGTCTCCCAGCCCAGACTCGGCTTAAAGATAACTGTTTTGAATTGCTGGTGAGAATTGATTTATCTAAACGTTCTTGTGAATTCTGTGTCGCTCGGTGATTGAGATTCAACTGATAGACATTGGGAGTCTATCGTTTTAATTCATGCATAGTTTTTTCCTATTTATGCAATCGCTTCGAGTCTGAGACTCGCTTAGGAAACTGACAATGCTTTAAGGACTTCTGTAGAGACTATGTATTGCAAATATACAGCTACTTCAAAATTGTTAACCATTATAATGACTATCACTGCACTGTTCTTCAATAGATGGCAGTAGAAGTAATGGACTCTAAATTGTTCGTTAAAGGGCAAGGGTGTGTACTCTTACAGTGATTTATAGTTTGTGTTTGATTATGGATGAAGGAGACAGTCCGAATTTTGTTTTTATCTTTAAACAAAATAATTAAACTTCGTTTGTATATTCGCTGATTAACTTTATCAAAAATCATCCCAGATCTGTTCTTGTTTCTCTCTTTCGATATCCCTGCTCCCTCATCCAGGGTGACAAAAACAAGAGTTAGAGAGAAAACCACATAATTATAGACAGATAAGCAGACAGACTGATGTGTACACAGGAACACAGGCAGGCACTGACGCACATACAAACAGACAAACTAAGGCACACAAAGAGATGGACAGATTCACCTTTCTTAAACAATCGACATTTATATGCACGAAGGTTAAGCTTTTATTTATACATAACAAAAATCGACCTTACGTTGGCAACAGAAAAACCCTTGAATATTCGTTGACAGCAGAGTCTCGTTTTTACCCAATAGAGATCATTTGCGGGAACATATTGTCGAATTGTTTGCACCGTGAAGGAAATAACAACGAGAGATTAAACACGCCAATAGGTTTTTTGAGCTAGTGTGTACTTAAAGACGTGCAATTGGAGATGCTTGTTTTGTCTTCGGAAATCGCTACATATTCACGAAACAGCGAAGCATGTGCATCTGTCTGTTGAACAGACGAGTCATCGCGGTTGTGACGCCTCCAAATAATTATTAGTCTCCAAAGACCGGCGTTGTTGCGGTAAATGTAAATGTACACAGTTTACTATATCGATCGTATGGCCTCGACCCTGCTCATTTTTCAATGAATTAATCGGGTGAGATCCTTCACCACCGCTGCTCGTTTGAATGGGCGCCGCGATATTTAAGGTCCCCGTGTACGGACCGTGCTAATCCGAGATTCACATCGCTGAAATAGTAGTGCGTGTCGTCATCAGTAGCATTTAACAACGATCATTTCAACGCTGGGTTTCACTTGCAAGATTCAAATAGCTAAATCGATTCATTATGTACTTCAAATCGCCAACCAGAATCCTTCACTACCCTGAACAATGCTTTCTCAAAGTTGTTTTTGGAAAAGGTTAGGAACCGTTAGGGTAATTTCCTGAACATCGGGTGCTTGGTGTTAAAGACAACACACATGTGCCATAATCTCTCAAAGGAAAATACAGTGATTGCGATCATTTCGTTTGGCTATTCGATCAGTCAGAATTTTTAATAATTATCTGCTGCTTTTTTGACAAGATTCTTTATTTGTTTGATGCAATTTTAACAAACCTATAGGATTCGGTTTCGTTTATGGAAGCAAAAACAACGTATAGCAAGATAGATTAGTCGTGAGGGAGAAGAACCCTAGCTAGCTAATTGGGGGAATGTTCGCCTTGTAACGCACTGTGCGGTAAGTGTATGTGCCACTCATATGTTAAGGTATCAGGAAATTTCTTATTGCATGAGCGATGATGGAATGCGTCACTGGCCTTTTGAATTTAGGGGAATGCATAACTGATCTTGGGTGGAATGCGTCAATTGTTTTGAGGAATGGGGAATGCGTCATTGGCTTTGGGGCGATTGAAGCCTCTGAACAAGTTTCATGTCATCGCTTAACCAGCAAAACCACCGTAAAAGTATTTCAATCTAGGCGAAACGAATCGATGGTTTAAAAACTATACAGACTGCTGAATACAGAAGCATGGACCTCTTTCTACCGGTATTCTACACCGTTAGAACAACGGACTCGCTGAAAAGACCTGTAGAACAATCGCCTGTGTAAACATCCGTTCGTTCAAAGGCTTTTCTTTATGAGTATTTGCAAACTGGAGAAAAGATGAGACACGTGTTGGGTTGTTACGTACACATTTGCTTCAAAAATTGTAAGCTATGCTATGCCGAGGTTGATGACTGCAGTGCAAAAGCAAGATACATGTATACGTTTTCTATAGCGACCGTATGGCCTCAACCCTGCTACAACATGTTTTGTTACTGCTGAAAAGATAACATATAGGTTTCTAGAACACTTTCGGTTTTACTGTGCATGTTTGATACAGAATATTGTAAGCCATGCTGCAGCTGATAAATGGAGTCTAAGAACACGTATTACTGACAAGAGAGCGATTAGGTTTCTGGAACACTTCGGTTTTATTGTATAGTGCTGCCCAACAAACTAAACGAATAGAAAATTGTTGTATATGTAATGGTATGTGGCAAGAAGTTTTGTTCCTATAACTGGGTTCCTGAAAAAGATCAGAATAGCTTTGTTCCTGTTGATGAGTATTTTAATTTTGGTTTTAATAAAATTTCTTGTCTGTATATATTAGTGCTTCACAAATATAGGAAATTCTATTCGGATTCTTCGCTAACTGCATTTGCTATGGCATAGATTGTAATTAAATGAAAGAAGTAAAGCCCCCATGCTTCACGTAGTGAAAAGTAGGGAGCAACTCAATTCCTGCACTTCGGCTCTTGACCCG
This sequence comes from Norana najaformis, assembly GCA_964023275.1. Lineage (NCBI taxonomy): Eukaryota > Metazoa > Annelida > Clitellata > Crassiclitellata > Hormogastridae > Norana > Norana najaformis. The sequence continues at coordinate 59,445,374 of OZ029913.1, forward strand.
GCATTGGACGACTCCAAAGGTCATTTGAATCGTCCGGGGCAGTGCATAGCAAGACTTGTTCTTTACCTCCTAGCTTACGCCTGTAGACCTACCAAATTAGACATTAAATCATTTAAAACATTAAACAGATTACATCTGCTTGGTGAAAGAGATAACACGGAGTCCTCTCAATAGGCTCGAACTTGTAATCGTTAGATTGTCGACCAGGGTGCTACCGATCAGACTAGAATGTTGCATGAGATGGTAACAAAATTTGTTAAATTCATTGATGCGATAATTATTCTGAGAAAAATCCCAGCGGACCGTGTTTGTGAACTTGCATGAGCATGCGTATACAATACAAATACAATACAATACAACTATAATTTAATAAAGCCCTCCTTACAAAGTTCAGAAGAGCACATTGAAGCCGGGAAAGAAGGAAACATTAAGAGCCATAAACAGACTAAAAGAGGTAAAATTTCGGGAGGGCATTATTAAATAATAGTTGTATTGTATGTGCGTATGTGACTGTATCTGTGTGTATGTGTATGTGTGTATGCGCTTGTCTGTGTGTGTGCATGTATGCGTGGATGAATGTAAGACGATAGGTTAACAATCACACCGAACATCGATCTTCAGCCATTCTAGTTCAATTCGTATCGTCGCGTTATGGACCGACAACAGCGGAGTTGGTTATGACCGACCGACGGATATCCTCAATGGTCCCGACTGGACGACGGGCAAACACGGCCGACGGTCCGTCGCGCTGGTCCCCGGGGAAGCGCCGACGGTGGACTCTGTCCTAGCGGTAGGGAAGCGCCCTATGCCTCGATGTTAGGGGAAGGCGTTCTGGAGGGACAGTCGGTTGGCCGGTGGAGTTATCTGCTGAGCGCCACGGTCGATGGGGTCATAGCTCTGGTCACTCCGTGGTCCGGAGATAGACCCCCGTTTGCTTTGATGGTTGTCTTCTTAGTGCCGAATTGCCGTGGGAATAGAAGGAGAACGTCGCTGTGACCTCATATAGAGCATTAATTTTCCACGCCTGTCATAATTCATCAGTTTTCAGAATTCTATAACTCTGTCGGTGATGAACGCACAGTGTCTTTGTTCAATTATCTTGCGTCTATGATTGTTCCTTATTGTTCCATAGCAATTGAAATTCTGTTATTTAACTCTTAGTACTTGCGCTGACCCTTGATATTGTGAAACATCATAAAAATAGCTCGCTATCTACGGCGCTATAAAAATTGTACTTACAATTACAATTACATATAGTATTTTTCTGCATTTATTATAAATAATGTGGGGATTTCAGCCCCTAAAGCGAAACTGATCTCGTCTCTACGGATTTCAACCGTGCAACGAAAAAGACCCAACAATCTTGCGGTTTTCGTTTGATTTGAATGTATGCAGCTTTACTGGAGGATCTTGAAGTTTCCAAAAGCGGGTTGGCAAGTAAGCAAGGCTGTACTTTTTCTTTGTCGTAAAATTTTTACGACCTACTTTCATCATCAGCATTTTGAATATGTGTTTCGTTTTCTTGATCTTTCGCTTTTTATGTCTTTCCTAGGATATCTTGATGGCTTGCTTCAGTTCTTCAAATTTTATGACCTTACCCAGAATTAAGTGTTTATTATTTATTTATTTATTTATTTATTTATTAAAGCACTTATAACTCGCGCAATGTCAGTACATCTAAATCTCAGGCGTGGACGCATGTTCGCTAGGTTGAAATCATGCAAAAGCCAGGATGAAGTAGTGAGTCTTAATAAGTGATTTAAAAGATGAGAGCGAGTTTGCAAGTCGGGCCTTTTGTGGCAGACGATTCCAAATACGAGGAGCACGGCAGCGAAAGGATTGTTTAGTTTTTGACCAGCTAGTTTAGTTTCGTAATTTTATAATTACTTCCTTTCAATTTAAAAGTTCAATAGGTAACCCTCACCCTAACCAGTTTGAGGAAACTCTATAGCGTGCCTCAAATCAAATGTCAGAGGGCATTAGAATGACCCTATGGATACGTTCTGTAGCCTTAATTCCGTTCTTGCCACAACAGCTCTTTCCGTTGGGGTATTACGTCACGACGGCTCCTTACACAGGAAGCCGGTTCGTCTACCGATCGCCACGGTTTTAAAAGATTTGTATCTCTGGATAGCAGGGCCAAAATACTTGACCCCAAAGTGGCGTAGCTGAAATCCAAGCGTGCGGTGGTAATGAGGAATCTTGCTCAATTAATTAATTGAAAATGATCAAGTATCGAAGCTATACAGTTGCCTTAGCGAAACGTGTACACACATATCAGGTTTTACACTGATGCTAATAAATTCATCTCCTTAAATGATACTTATCTATTGATGACGTATGCTATGAGTTCCAGGCACAATCGCCACCTACCGAATGAAGACACGATCTCCTGCCGTAGTCTTGTAACAGCGAACGTAACGAATGTAACAGTAAGAGCGAATTAAATGAATGCAGCATTATAACAGTAAGAGTGAATGTAACGAATGTAACAGTAAGAGCGAATTTAATGAATGCAGCATTATAGCAGTAAGAGTGAATGTAACGAATGTAACAGTAGGAACGAATGTAACTTATGGAGCAGTAAGACAGAAGGTAACGAATGTAACCGTTGTGATAGGTTATTGGTAGTCTTGCCTCTCATTCATCAACATAGTGTCTTTTTGCTGCTTAAGTATGTGTTTTATGTTGTTGAATTGCTGCTGCGAAGCTTCAGCTTCAGCCAAAGATTAATAACAAGGGGACCGCAGCATATCCTGTAGTCTTTTTCTGCAATCGGTAGCCCCTCACAATCAATATTCCGAAGGGGCGCTGTACATATGTAATCTGAATTTGTGAAAAATGAACCTTTGATGAGTAGTTTAGACATCAAGAGAGGATGCGCGAAAGTCTATTGGTTAGGGTGCTGCGGGCTGTAAATCATAAGGTCGGGAGTTCAAATCCCGCCAGTGCAGAAATTTGTTTCAAGGTTTCAGCCCCACTTCTGCACCCTAGTCAACTCAGCTATCCACTCACCATACAATTACCAGTAGGAAGATCAGGCGACGATGGAAAGGACTGGTCAACCGCCCTGATAAGCCAAGGCTAAGAAAAAGGAAGTCCCTAACACTTCATATCCACGGCTGCCTCTCATGGGTAGCTTAAGTAACTCCTCCTCTTCGTCTTCTTAGCTACTAAGTACTATATGAGCATGTACCTTATCTTAACTTTAAAATAACTGACCTGACCTGACCTTACTTGACCTGACCTGACCCTACCTTACCTTACCTTATATTACCTGTCTTACCTTACATTGCTTTATGGGTAATACTGAGCCATGTGAGTGGAGATGGGTCCGGATAGCGGTGAAACATTCCCGCTCTTTAACCCTCTGTAGACGCTCGTGGCCTGCTTCGACCAATAGGAACCGGGCGAGCCAAACAAACCGGAAGTGGGCGGAGTCAGCGGCGGATGTCCAAGATTAAACTTGGCCTGACGGTGGTGGTGATGGTGGTGGTGGTGGTGGTATCCGAACAGGTCCGACTGGTATTTCGTGTAGGAGTCCGGAGCAACGTTGGGGATCGGCTGCATCGCTTGGGCAAGACCAACGAAGTCGAATTTATAGGCGTAGCGTTTGCCGTGCACCTTCGTCATGATGTTCTTGTCGTAGTAGTAGCGCAGGGCACGACTCAGTTTGTCGTAGTTCATGTTCGGCTTGCTCTTTCTTTCGCCCCATCGGCGAGCCACCTCGTCCGGGTCGATGAGCTTGAACTCTCCGTTCGTGCCCTCCCACGTGATGTAGGAAGCGTTGGAACTGTCCGACAGAAGTTCCAGTAGGAACTGCCATAGCTGTATCTGGCCGCTGCCTTTGGGTTCATGCAAAAAACGTAAGCAAGGGTAAAATCAAACATGTCTAAAATTTCTATGCGCTACTTTAGTAAAAGGTAGCGAAGAAGGAGAAGAAGAGGAAGAGGTAGAAGAAGAAGAAGAAGAAGAAGGAAGGAAGGAAGAAAGAAAGAAGAAGAAGAAAAACCAGAAGAAGATGATGATGAAGGAGAAGAAGAGGAGGGAGAGGAAAAAGAAGAAGAATAAGAAAAGAAGAAGAAGAAGGAAAGGAGGAGGAGAAGAAGTAGAAAGAGGACGAGGAACTAGAAGAGGAAGGCAAAACAGAAGAAGTAGATGAAGAGTTAAACCTACTTACAAAATATTTTATCTGCAAGTAACGATCAGTGAGTTATTCAAATGCATATAGCAACTATGTATGTAATTAAGCTAATTTACTAAAACACTTAATATAGCGCCTTTTATGTATACCCCTCGAAAGCTCTGCAATATGGGCCTTATAAACTGAACCTAAGCTCGTCGTTTAAAATTCATTTGAGTAGTAATACATTAAACTTTGCAGATTTTAAGATTCATATGAATTGAAGCTGTGATCTTACCACTGTTCGATAGACGGCTGGATATGGGTCCGAACAACTGATAGGGGTCTGCCAAAAATAAAATAAAATACTAATATATTGAATTCATTGCATCTAAGTCTGGCTTCATCTCATCTCTTAAACGCTACTTATAATCTCTTGTACGAAGTAACGTAGCCTATTCTACATAAAATCACGAATTTGCTTTTCTTTTCCGTGTTAAATTTCGTCTTTCAGTGAACATCAGTTACCACGCATTAACACGATACAGCGTGTTCATAAAATGAGCTGACAATTGATATAATGTATCATTAATGTAGCTTGCAGTTTCTCCAGTTTATACTTGACAGCGCTTAAAGTAATTCTCATCATCAAGGCCAAGTTTCAACTAACAACTTAGACAGCTATATCTTAATCTATACACTCAAATCTTGGACAAGCTCAGGCATGTCTGTCCTATACAATTAATGTATACAAGGACAAACCCAGAAAAAATATATCGCATTCCGCTTGTCTACTAATCGAGACTATGGACTGTGCACTAGTTCAAAATTCTCTGCGTCATTCGATACAGCGTGTTCATAAAATGAGCTGACAATTGATATATATCTTATATATAATATATATAAACGAAATAAAATGAACAAATTTTCATCTGGGCAGAAGAACTTACAGAACAAAGACGAAAACTCCGTAGGTACAATAATAGTACTTTTACATTATGCACCAGAATTCGAACTTTGAACACAGTGACTCTAGGACCAGATGACCGACTTGCCACTCCGCAGGCTCCAGAATGACTGAAACAATGATGAACAGCTGTGAGTGCTGGACTTGCTCAAGGTTCCTACACAGTACTTGTCTCAGGGGAAACTCGAACCCGTACTCTCCGCGTCACAAGCCAAACGCTCTAACCAATCGGCTACCCTGCTCCTCTGGAGACCCCCAAATGACCGCCATGCCACCAGGAAAAGCTACAAAATGGCCGACACGTGACTTTGATCGCCTGAAACTGACCGACACAGAAGGCAGTTGTAGATGCTGTTTGTCTGTTGAAACAATTGGTGTCGCGGTCCCTAAAGTGAAAGATCTTAAGGCTGAAGAACAATTCACCAGGTGGACAACCTTTCCTTAAAGGCGGGAATTCCTATCTCTCTCTCCCTCTCTTTTCCCCAAGCTTTTGAAGACCGTCTTATTCCCCACTAGTTCTGGGACATCGGGCCGGGAGCACCTTTGATGACTTTTATCTTGAAGTGGCGCTTTACAAGTTTCTGATTACAAATACAAATACAATTACAATTAAAAGTCGAATGTTCAGACACAATAGTTTCACGCTTTAATTTGATTCTTACGTGCTATACACGACTTAGAAGATTGGCACCAAACAACGTCCACAGATGGACTCCGGCAGCACAAGGCAGAGAAAACTAGTAAACGAGTAAATGTGCAGTGGACATCTAAAGGCTTGAGGCCTATTGAAAGGTATGATGATGGTGGTGGTGGTGGTGATGATGCTGATGATGACAACTACGATGATGATGACGGACGATGACGACGATACTGGTGGTGATGATGATAATGATGATGATGAGGATGAGGATGCTGATGACGCGAACTACGACGACGAATATTGACCTCGACGATGATGATAATGATAACGACGACTACGACGATGATGATAACAAGAGGTTCTGACGAGGTATGACAGGAAATGTTTTCCGTTATAAAATCCATAACGGTAAGAAACATAACAAACAGAAACAAGGAAATGCCAAGATCTTCTAAAGCCAAGCGACAGTTCCAAAGCTCCAGCGAGACCGACTACTAAAACCAAGAGGCGCCAAACACTGGCTCCGTCGACTCCAAACATTCTTCCTTCTTAGAATTACCGGTTCTATCGCATCACAGGTCGACAAGACGGCTCCTTTCGTCCGATTAACTCCTAAATCAGCTCTTCGCTCACCAAATCCCTTCAGCGCCGTCGTACGGTGACCGTCGGGTCTTGCCCGGGTTGTAACGCTGTCAGCCGGCGGCGATGGAAATCCTATTAGCCGACAAGGACCTTGAGTGCCCGGGCCGAGCCCGGGGCGAGAGATTACACGGTTGGAGAAAGAAGAAAGGCGATGGCGGGTGATGGAGCTCGTCAATGGCCTTGGTGACAAGCTCGCTCGCTCGCCGGCTGGATGCTTCGTCAGAGGTTAAGTCGCGCCGATTGGATTCTTGTTAACTGAGCTCATCTTCGACTTCATAATGCGCTTAGAAACAACTGTGTGTGTTGGCAGTAAACCGTAGCTACTGTGGTTCGATTCACGATTAGACTATCATCATTTTACCTTCATCATCGTCTTCATCATCATCAACATCAGTCTCATCACCATCACCATCATCATCATTATCATCATCATCACCACCACCATAATCATCATTATCATAATCATGGCTGTCGTCATTATCACCCTTATTAATATTATTATTATCATCATCATCATTATCATCATCATCATCATAGTCATCGTCGTCGTCGTTGTCTAGAGAATTTACTAACAATTACGGTAGCAATCAAACAAATAAATGGACCAAGAGACGTGCAGATTTTTAAGAGAGATAGGCAGACATACGCACAGACAGACCCACAGACAGCAGAGGGTGGATGCAAGAGAGAGCAGAAGAATAAATGCAATCCCTTCCTCGTTCCATTCAGTCTGTGTCGTCTGCTCCTCGAATCATCTTTTCGCGCCATTTAGTTCAACATACTTCGCGTCCGTAATCGCGGAATAAATGTTCAACAATCTTCACGCATCGTCAGCCACAGGTCCACTTAGGCGTCGGGTGACGTTAAGCCCCCGTCCCCATAAATCACCCCGGCGTACGGCCACAGTCCCAACCGATAACCGCCCTCGTGCCTGCCCCATACATCGCACCTAATTCGGCGTTAAGCCGGGCGGAGAGACCGCCTCCCGGATGTGTTGGCGGTAACATGCGGCCGAAAGCGGATCTGGCACGTAGAGTAGATTTGGGGGTCGCTGGCGGTTCGGTCCAGGGAGCAGTACGTCACGCTTTGTGGCGTTGCGTTTATCAGAAAGTGGTCAGCCAGATCGATGGATCGGAAGAACGACTTACAGACGAGTGGTTCGATTCGGGGAACAATGACTGCTGCGACTGATAACACGGTGCCTTGAAGGAAGACCCAGAAAGGCATTCTCAGATTCGATTCTGGGTCTACTAATGAACCAACTCCGACACTGCCGTCCCCGGATAGTGCCAGTCCCAAGCCTGGATAAAGGAGGAGGGCGATGTCAACGGCCTTTGATGCCATAAGATTTCGTTAAACATTGGAACTACTACTGTTACTAATACTACTACCACTACTACCACTACTACCACTACTACTACCATTACTACTACTACTACTACTAACGAACTTTATAGCAGTTTCCTTTATTGTAGACCCAGAAAAAGTCTTCTCACTGCTCGCTGTTGCCCTCTATAGGGTTCACTGAGATACTGCGAAAGCTTTCTCAATGCTTGTAATTGCCCTCTATAGGGTTCTTTTGTAGAAAATTAATTTTACCACATAGTGACCACTATTAGAGCACTTAGGTAAACTCATCTCGTAACCAATCTTGACCAACCTACACTTCATCCAGATCAAAAGTTAGAAGGATTTAGCAGTTTAACTTATTTGACTAAAATGTGGCATATTATAAATGTATTTATTCAACATTATCGTCGTTATTGAGTCAACAAGAGCAGGAAGATGATTATGACGGTAGTGGTGGTGGCGGTGATGGTGTTGGTGGTGGTGGTGGTGGTGGTGGTGTTGGTGGCCAATGCCACTAACAGATGATGACAGCAGCGTTTTGATCATCACAAATGTCCCATTAGACTATCTTTTTGTCATTATCATCTTTTTCTTCATATTTCTCTTATTTATCGCTGGTATTATTATGAGAGACTCAAAGAGGCGCTATACAAATGCTTTATTATAAGTACAACGATGTCCAAGAACTCTGAATATGGTATGGACTCTCAGGTCGAGGGGGGAATCGATCAAAATCGAGAGGGAAATAGATCGAAGTCTAGATGGGATATAGCGATGTCTAGAGAGGAAGAGATCGAAGTCTAGAGTAGAACAGATCGAAATCTAGAAGGGAATAGATCGAAGTCTAGAGGGGATAATGTGGTCTAGACAGGAAGAGATCGAAGTCTAGGGGAAAATAGATCGAAATCAAGAAGGGCTAGATCGAAGTTAAGAGAGGAATAGATCGAAGTTTAGAGGGGAATACGTTGGTTGAGCTTTGAATAATTGCAGGAGCTCACCAATGACCAGTGACTTTTCCAGTTATCGAAGCACTACTTTCTAACTAATTAACATTTCTCTTCTTAATGACTTGTGACATCGTTTGGGCTAAAGCATAAAGAGCGCCTCCGATCAGTTCTTTTGATGCGGCGCTAGATAATTCTCTTATTACAATTACATTTACTTACCGACGGGCGGCTGGTTGCGCCACTGGACTGGAGCAATCGGGTCGAAGACGGATTTCGTCATGCCCTGAAGAGTCGGATGGCTGAACACTGAAGATCGAAGATAACAGCAAAATCGGTCAGAAAGCTTTGATAACAACTTCTGATGATTAATAACACTATTGCGATCGTAGATTTAATATTATCAACGAAATAACAAAGCCAGGCAACGGCAGTAAACATTCATATTAAGAAAGGTTAGTAATATTAATATTCAAAAAGGTGAGTAATATTAATATTCAGAAAGGTGAGCTGCATTAGTATTACGAAAGGTGAGTTATATTAATATTCAGAAGGATGAGTAATATTAATATTAAGAAAGGTGAGTTATATTGATATTCAAAACGTGAGTAATATTAATATTAAGAAAGATGAATAATATCAATAATGAGAAAGATGAGTAATATTAACATTAATAAAGTGAGTAATATTAATAGTAAGAAAGGTGAGTAATATTAACATTTACAGAGATGAGTAATTTTGATATTAAGTATGGTAAGTAAGGCTAAGAAAAGACAATATATGACATAAAACTTTAGAATGTAAGGACTTTCCTCCTTGACCAATATAATTAATAAATCAATTATTGGAGCCAGAATTTTATTCATTCAGTCATTCTAGATCGTAACCACCTGTCGTATCGAAAGCTCTTCGGTGGCACTTCCCTCTCAGCGGACAAAACACTGGATGTCAGTCAGTTGCAGAAGCTGCTGGTGCAGAATGCCAATTAGCCAGCATCACTTGAGTGGCCAGCGACCGTTCGCAGCGTCCGATTGGACTCTCGAGCCTTCTGATCAATTGTTCAGTCCCAGTGTTCTGGACATACGCTTATGAAGAGAGATCACGAGACGGAGGAAATCGCTCTATCTCTTCTTATGTCTCTGCTTCCTTAAGAGCTCTAACGCTCTTAGGTTGAGGATGGTCCAAATCTATTAGACTACAGTAAGCTATGTCCTTGCTTACTTACTTACTGACTGACTGACTTACTAATTAACTTACTTACTTACCTACTTGACTACTTGTCTAATAATCCCAATTTTCATACATACTAATTAATTACTCATAGTGATTTATCTGTTCCCCAAATTTCCGCACATATGGACTAGTTTAACTACTTCTCCGATAGTAAGTTATCTAGAAGTTCCAATTTTCACACCTAATCACTTAACTACTCCTAATGTAGTATTGTAGTCGTCTGTTAATCTACATTAGACTGTTTACCACTGAGTTCTAGGTTTGAAACCAGTTCCTTTGTGTTATTAACATCTAATCTTAGTGTAGAAATTAGCGTCGGGGCAGTAGTTAACAATAACTAAAGTTCGTGCAACATCTAAAATTTACTTGAAAACTGTTTAAGGGTAGTATACACATGTACAGTATTCGATTGGTAAATGGCGAAGAGGAACTTCCTCCTTACGAATTCAGACCATTCTTCACATGCACTTCAATGAGTTTTCCAAGTCACTATGCTCATTCCAACGTATCATCCCCACTGTAGGAGCAGTAAGACTTTAATTCTTTTGGCCTTAAAATCTCTTTATTTAACTACTTAAAATGGTATGTCGTCAATGTTGTCCAGTCGCTATGAGTCCATTTACTGGCGTATTCTTAAATGTCATTAGTAGATATTTCCTATGTCCGCAAATCTACTAATCGCTAATGATGAAGATATAAAACATCCTCACGAAAAGGCATACATGGTTTATTTGTGATCTATTCAGTACCGTGCTGGATTTGTAATCTAACGATTGTGGTTTCGAGCCTGATCAGCGAAATCCGTGTAACGTACGTGGAAAAGTTGTTCACAAGCACTTATCTTGCGCCTGTGATTCATACTTTTTGATCTTAGGTGTGTATTAAGTGCAATAAATGAGTAAATAATATAAATAATATGGCTTAACACATAAATGATTATTCACGGTCGTTTTCGTAGTTTCTACCCACAACTGGTTCTGAGTTATTTTACACTAACACTTAACTCATCAAATATTAGTAGCTTACTAGTTAGCCCGTTAATTTACCGACAACGTGGTTACTATTTTCTTGCAAGTAATTAATGTTTAACATATGTATCGTGGTGTTGTAGCCCACCTTGGCCCTCTGGAGTTGACTGTGGCATCCAACATGGCTGTGTGGAGTAAGTCGGATCTAGACCCAGAAATCAATAATAAACAAGACTTAAATTCTGCAAAAATCTCATGTCCTTTGAGAAAACTAAACAGTCTTAGCATCACATATGGTCTGAACGCTTTGGATTTAGAATTTGCAGCGAAGCTGAGTCAACAAACAGGCTTGCGAATTTTCACTTATAGGTCCAACAATATTATGATATGCGGCGTATTAGTATTCATAATTAGAAAGCTAAGTAAATTGTGCATGGCACTAAGATTTGCACTTAGAAGCTACGGCTGACATCTAACTGACGTACTTACTGACAGTTTATCTGTCTGACCAGTTAATGCATTAGATAAATGCTTGTAATTGTAATCGTAAATATATATAGCGGCAATCTGAGAGCCACTCATCAGAGGAGCTCCTGACCTTAACGAATGAAATTTTATTAATATACAAATTTCTGATTTCAATTACAATGATTGAATTTTACAATTCGATTTTTGAATGACGGATTAACTGATTGATTCGTTCATTGATTGGTTGATTAGTTTAGTAATTGACTGAATTTCTGAGTGATTTGTACTTACAAGAGGCGAAGCCAAGACCAGCGGAAGTTCCAGCGAATACCATCCCTGGAAATCCAGCGGCAGCAAACGCACACGTCCCGAAGTAATCCTGCCGTTTCCAGTTCTGCATCTGGTCGACGTTGAAGGACCTGTTCACATCCGGTTTGATCCCCTTACAGTTTCCAGAAGCCAATAGAAGCCGAGTAGCTCACTTAAACTAATTCTGGGGTTATTGATGCTGGTCCAATCACATCGATATAGTTTAATGGTGCTGATCCAATCAGATCGATATTGTTTAATGGTGCTGATTCAATCACATCGATATTGTTTAATGGTGCTGATTCAATCACATCGATATTGTTTAACGGTGCTGGTCCAACCACATCGATCAGCATATTGTTCAATGTTAAGTTCAGCCGATCATAATGCCGGATGGAACTTTGAAACTTTGCAAATCTTTGAATTTCCTATAATTATTATAAAACTTGATTCTTTAACACGTATCCGTTACAATAACAATAAAAACGTTTCAATTGTCTCAACAATTGAACTTTCCACAAAGTTGAATAAGTTATGAATGAAGCACATGAGCGAAAGCGATAATTTCACATACAGGGCTAAGCTTATTCTCATTGTCTGCCTGAAGTAGCGGCAACCATGATAAGCAAGAAAATGATTATTCTAGGGACGACATCGTAAACTGAGGTGATATATCGATCGTCCCAACAGTCTCATAGAAAAGTCAACACCGCGATAGACCTTCGGGCGTTCCGTTAAACTCTCGCCAAGCATTGAAACGAAATCCGAGCAGTTTCAGCTCTCGAGAAAACTCGATTTCACGCGACTCTGTGAAGTCGGCATCTACGGTCACTGATTGGGCCTCACGGTCGTCCGGAAAACCGGGTCACATCGGAACATCCGTGATTAGACGTCGAGCTCAGGCCTGCGGATCAACTCCAGACTCGTCGTAAGTATTTAATGTGATTTCCTGCGGTGAGGGACGCGTCTGCGAGCGACCTGGGCGGATCCGGTAGTGGTGGAGTTGCGTCGGCGCTTGTGTGATGATTGGTTCCGGGACGGAAGGATGCGGCGAGGAGGATGTCAATAACCAGCGTCCGGCTGCTGATGGGCAGATGGAGAAGAGTGGAAGGAGGAGGATGGAGTGACTGTGTCCGCCTCAGGCAACGAATACTCTATAGTCATCTAGTTTGTCGTCTTCAATGTACAGTCGTAATCGTAATCGTAGACTCGAGATTTCTACAGCGCCCAACGAAGACTAAGACGCGGGGACCAGCTTATTCACAGGTGCTCAGTCAAAGCAAAATCGATAGACAAGAATGGTTCGGTTTCAGGTCAAGATCCAAGAGTTAGGCAGGCAGGCAGTCAGACGGTAATATGGACAATATTTCCTTAGGAATTCCCTCTGCTCTGCTCTGCTCGGCAAGGTGCAATTTGTAGGAGAGGGGAAGACTCCCCCTTACTGGTTTACTTTCCCCTAACTGAGACCTAGCTCGCATAGAATTCCAGGGTAAGGCCTACATCAATGGCCCTGGATATCGGATCAGCGATCGTCATTAGGCTGGTGCCTTGTAATGTAATGTAATGTAATGTAACAAGCACTTATATGGCGCTCTTCAAGTACCTCTCAAAAGAGCTGATGAAACGGCTATCCTACCGATTAACTTTTAAACATCTCGCTCGACATTTTCATATTTACAATTTACAATTTAAGTTCGTACATTGGTTCACATTCCCCATACTTTCTAACTTCTACCAGCTGGTCTTTCTCCTTCCACTGCTCCCAACCCCACAAATCGCAACCTGCTGCTTGGCACTGCTTGCGGAAAACTATCGCTTACTTCAAACACTTTTCTTTTAGCCAATAACTGAGCAAATTTAACGTAATAAAATGCGCTACAGAAACTGATAATTATTGTGGTAGCGTATTTCAGCGCCTTATCTTGGAAGCGTCTTTTCTTTTTGAACTCGGGTAAAGAAACAGTCATATGTCGATCACCTCTCCGTGGAAATTATAACTAGTCTTTCCCAGGTCCTTACATGCGTGCAATAAAATTAACTTACTACCGAGCGGGAAGTTTTTTGGCCTTTTACAAACATCACCATAATCAATCGTCCTTTATTCGTTCGTCTGTCCATTCCTCCCAAGCCAGTCATTTAGTCAGTCGATCCATCGATCCATTGATCTTTGCATTTATCCATCAATCATATCAAACGGGCAGCGTTGATGAAGTATCTCACCCGCTCAATTCATTGCAAAATAAGCACTGTCGCTGTAGAAAAACAATTAATATTTTACAATTACATCCATCCATCGTATAATTACATAAATACGGACATCAATATACGCGATATAAAGTGAAAATGCTCGATATAAATGGTCGGAAAGTCAACTAATTCACAGACGGATAGGCAAGATGAAAATATCCTGTTTTAGCGTATTGTCTGTAACTAACGATAATATTATTTCTGAACAATCACTTCTAAATTTTCTGGCCTAAATTATTTAGTGGGCACAGTTGGCATAAGAAGTATCCTTAGTAGATTAAGTATGCAAAATAAGTGAAATACGTCAAATAAAGTAATTATTCCAAATAAATCAAGTATGTCAAGTAATTATATCAAGTAAATGAAGTATGCCAAGTGAATTAAGTATGCCAAGTAAATTAAATATTCGAAGTAAATTAAGTGTGCCAAGTAATTGAAGTAAATGGCTGGTGAAAATTTTGATTTCACCTAAAACTTTATTGTGTTGGATGTCAAAACTTTTCATGCTAATAATGTAAAATTATTCATGTTATACAGATCGTGTTAAAAGATTGTTTAATTATCCTGTCAAACGATTGATTACTCGTGTTAAATTGTTCATGTTAAACTCATCGTGTTTCACTAATCATGCTAATTAATCATGTCTAGCTTTCATAACTGAGACTTTCTATATCTTAAATTTCTTCATGTTCATTTTCCTTGGCCAACTCTGCGATGGTGCCTTCCATGGCCACCTCTTCGCTGGTGTCTTCCACGGCCACCTCTGCGCTGGTGCCCTCCATGGCCACCTCTGCGCTGGCGCCTTCTATGGTCACCTCAGCGCTGGTGTCTTCCATGGGCACCTCTGCGCTGGAGTCTGGAATTGGCACAAATGTTTTGATCTTTGGCCGCAGTATTCTCCTGATTCTTGTTTTCAGCTTTTTGAAACTGGCCATCAGATGACGTAGATCGACCAGGATGAAGACAGCGGCAAGGACACTTATAACAAAAGAGGACAAGACTCCAATATAAGTGGAACCTTTGGCCTCGGTTGCAGGAACGACAGCGGAAGACTTCTCCATCTCTACAAAACAGAACACGACTGGTTGATTGGTAAAAGGATAGGCCGGCTTTTTTGCAGAATAGCTATCGAGTCAGAGAATTGGGATAGAGTTCCAATGGCAGTATCGCCTTCATCACATGTGGCGTGCTCCTCTCTGGAGCTTTGCCGTTTCCACTACGCGCAGCCAACAGCCTCTATTCTGGGCTCGTCTCCAGGCCGTATGTAACCCGAAGTTCAGGGGCTCAGGTCAGCTTTCACTGTTCTTGTCCAAGTGTGGCGAGGCTTTCGACAGGTGTCTTCAAACCTCTCCGAGTCAGTATAACTCCTCCTATTCATGCCACCCAGTATGGCGATATTACTAAATACTACTAGATTCTAATTATCCATCTTAGTCTGACGTTTGGTTTCCTGATCTGGTAATTTAAATTGCCCTTCTCTAAATAATTATAATTATTGACAAGGGTTTCACGTTAAACGGCCATTGGTGAGTCAAGATAACGACGTTAAAGAAGTCACTAGATAAGTTAGATTAGATTAGATTTGATGATTATTTACAATTATGCAGCATCATGATGCAGTGAGGAAGCATCCATCGATGGCACTATTTAGCGTCGCTCCATGAATGTTGACTCCAAATATGATCATTGAGTAATCTATTAAACTCTCAGTTCAGTAACTCGTGTTTGGGCTAACAGAGTACATGTAGGCACTAATCCACATTGTTCTATTCACTCTTATTTTGGCTTATCGCAGGTCAGCCATTTCGATGAACTCATACGGAGGATCATAACTAAGCTAACCAGACAACGATGGGGTAGAAATTTTTTAAATTCATTAAATTGCTAAAACATTTTTGATTCTTTACCTATACAGTCGGGTACGATTGGATTCCAGTTTCCGCTGAGATCGCAGACTGTTTCCATTGTTTCTGCCTGACCCCATCTGAACTGTTGACCTTTGGAACACGTGACATTAGCAACAGTAGAAGGGGTTACATCCGTGCAGTTGACGACATGAGACACGAAAGCTGGACACGTTACAGCTTAAACAGCAAATGCAAAAGAAAACTCCCAACATGCAACATTGACTTCAAATAATAACAGACATTCAATTTAGAAATTGCTGACACCAACGCCAATCGAAGCTTGACCTTTGAGATCTCTCACCTAATGATTTCAATCACAATGGTTAATTTATTGAATTTTGCAAATCGATTTTTGAATGACGGACTAACTGATTGATTCTTTTATTGATTGATTGATTAGTTTAGTATTCCAACGAAATATAATTTTGATTACGATTTCATCTGAAGCCACCACCGACTGATGCTTGCTAATTATAATACGGCGCTAAAGAAGTCATTAGATATGAGTAACTTAGAATGGCCGAG